>JASKUP010000108.1:3000000-3368070 GCA_030448955.1 Trichopoda pennipes | reverse complement strand
TATAATATAATATAATATAATGTAATATAATATAATATAATACAATATAATATAATATAATATAATATAATATAATATAATATAATATAATATAATATAATATAATATAATATAATATAATATAATATAATATAATATAATATAATATAATATAATACAATATAATATAATATAATACAATATAATATAATAATATAATATAATATAATATAATATAATATAATATAATATAATATAATATAATATAATATAATATAATATAATATATAATATAATATAATATAATATAATATAATATAATATAATATAATATAATATAATATAATATAATATAATATAATATATATAATATAATATAATATAATATAATATAATATAATATAATATAATATAATATAATATAATATAATATAATATAATATAATATAATATAATATAATATAATATAATATAATATAATATAATATAATATAATATAATATAATATAATATAATATAATATAATATAATATAATATAATATAATATAATATAATATAATATAATATAATATAATATAATATAATATATATAATATAATATAATATAATATAATATAATATAATATAATATAATATAATATAATATAATATAATATAATATAATATAATATAATATAATATAATATAATATAATATAATATAATATAATATAATATAATATAATATAATATAATATAATATAATATAATATAATATAATATAATATAATATATATAATATAATATAATATAATATAATATAATATAATATAATATAATATAATATAATATAATATATATAATAAAATATAATATAATATAATATAATATAATATAATATAATATAATATAATATAATATAATATAATATAATATAATATAATATAATATAATATAATATAATATAATATAATATAATATAATATAATATAATATAATATAATATAATATAATATAATATAATATAATATAATATAATATAATATAATATAATATAATATAATATAATATAATAAAATATAATATAATATAATAAAATATAATATAATATAATATAATATAATATAATATAATATAATATAATATAATATAATATAATATAATATAATATAATATAATATAATATAATATAATATAATATAATATACTATAATATAATATAATATAATATAATATAATACAATATAATATAATATAATATAATATAATATAATATAATATAATATAATATAATATAATATAATATAATATAATATAATATAATATACTATAATATAATATAATATAATGTAATATAATATAATACAATATAATATAATATAATATAATATAATATAATATAATATAATATAATATAATATAATATAATATAATAATATAATATAATATAATATAATATAATATAATATAATATAATATAATATAATATAATATAATATAATATAATATAATATAATATAATATAATATAATATAATATAATATAATATAATATAATATAATACAATATAATATAATATAATACAATATAATATAATATAATATAATATAATATAATATAATATAATATAATATAATATAATATAATATAATATAATATACTATAATATAATATAATATAATGTAGTATAATATAATACAATATAATATAATATAATATAATATAATATAATATAATATAATATAATATAATATAATATAATATAATATAATATAATATAATATAATACAATATAATATAATATAATACAATATAATATAATATAATATAATATAATATAATATAATATAATATAATATAATATAATATAATATAATATAATATAATATAATATAATATATATAATATAATATAATATAATATAATATAATATAATATAATATAATATAATATAATATAATATAATATAATATAATATAATATAATATAATATAATATAATATAATATAATATAATATAATATAATATAATAATATAATATAATATAATATAATATAATATAATAATATAATATAATATAATATAATATAATATAATATAATATAATATAATATAATATAATATAATATAATATAATATAATATAATATAATATAATATAATATAATATAATATAATATAATATAATATAATATAATATAATATAATATAATATAATATAATATAATATAATATAATATAATATAATATAATATAATATAATATAATATAATATAATATAATATAATATAATATAATATAATATAATATAATATAATATAATATAATATAATATAATATAATATAATATAATATAATATAATATAATGTAATGTAATATAATATAATACAATATAATATAATATAATATAATATAATATAATATAATATAATATAATATAATATAATATAATATAATATAATATAATATAATATAATATAATATAATATAATATAATATAATATAATATAATATAATATAATATAATATAATATAATATAATATAATATAATATAATATAATATAATATAATATAATATAATATAATATAATATATAATATAATATAATATAATATAATATAATATAATATAATATAATATAATATAATATAATATAATATAATATAATATAATATAATATAATATAATATAATATAATATAATATAATATAATATAATATAATATAATATAATATAATATAATATAATATAATATAATATAATATAATATAATATAATATAATATAATATAATATAATATAATATAATATAATATATATAATATAATATAATAATATAATATAATATAATATAATATAATATAATATAATATAATATAATATAATATAATATAATATAATATAATATAATATAATATAATATAATATAATATAATATAATATAATATAATATAATATAATATAATATAATATAATATAATATAATATATATAATATAATATAATATAATATAATATAATATAATATAATATAATATAATATAATATAATAATATAATATAATATAATATAATATAATATAATATAATATAATATAATACAATATAATATAATATAATATAATATAATATAATATAATATAATATAATAATATATATAATATAGCCATCTCAAAAGGAGGTTTATGACATCTATAAATATCACCAATTTTACGAAATATAACTTCAACAGAACCACCACTTTCACAGTAGATTTTAATTATTTTAATGCAATTTTCGTGCGGTCTTTAATCCTCTGTAACAATTGCCGATGTATCTAATACGAATATGGCAAAAAACTAAGTGTCAGATTTATCATGTTGTTGTATTGAAAAACAAAATCCTTGTTACATAGCACATCCAGAAGTAGGTAATCATTTTAAGTTAGATTGTTTTAATTACATTAAGTTCCACCACACAAATAAAAGTCATAAAAGCTGTTCCAATTACATACTTATATACATATGTATATAAATAACAAATTATGTTAATAAAATTTTTCATTACACTCAAGATTAAAAGAAACAAAATTTTAAATCTCTTAAACTTTGTCTTAAAGCAATATGTAGATATTCCCAGTTAAAGAATTAATAATATGTAATTCCGATATGATTATTTTTTTTAGAATTATGTTTTCTACTCCATACTTCATTGCAATGGTCCTCTGACAAATAAACGTAAAAGGACCCCAGAAATTTTAATGACTTCGTATCCATATCATTTAATTTAAGCATGTGTCATTTACAAGAGTAAATTATTGTAAACAATACTAACTTACATACGGCATTCAAGCATTCAAGACTTTAAGTCATTAAAACAAAATGTAAAGGTCTGTTGTATTTTTGGACAATTGCAAGAAAATAAAAAATAAATAAATAAATACAAAGTATTATGAATTGTTGTAAGATTATTTTTTGTACAATAAACAATTTGTTTAACATGACAGCTAAAATCATGTTATAACTTCAGACAAGCCACTTGAAAGCTGTTGGGGAAGGCATATGGGAAAAATATAAATAAAATGTAACGAATATACATAAATATAAACATATCTATGAGAAAGTAATGATTAATGATGGGGGGACATAAGCGACAGTACAATCTGAACAACAGATTATGGAAGTCGGATTTGTTCAAGCTAAAGTTGTCCTTCTAAAATCATGTCCATAGTACAGCAAGTGAAAGAAATGTTGAATATGGTTAAATAAAAAATATAGTTTGTTTCATATAGCAATCACAAGCGACTTTTTGGAAGCAAAATTATTTAGTGCTTTCACTGAACTTGCAGAGCAACCCACCTAAGTAAATTAGAAATAAGAAAGACTAGTTTCTTGACAAATGTCTACCAGCGTTTGACACTAATTAAAATTAAATAAATAAATTTTGATTAGGGCAAATATCAACAATTCTCTTTTTAAAAAAATCAGCTAAAGCATTTACTTTACGCATTCCCCCCGAGGGCACATGATAGTTTTTTTGGAGCCTACTATTCGATCTAGACTGGTGTCTTGCGGGGTAAAAGGGAACCCAGGCCCCTTAAAGGCTAGTAGGAGCCATCTGGACAATTCACTATATTTCCACGGGAATCAGTGAGCTGTTCTTTGGCTGGTTATTGAGGTTGGCCCCTATATGGGAGTATCGTGGTGGTTGTGGTTTCGAGACCCTCGTGAGACTTTGTGGGTCGGATCATTCACAATGAACACAATGAATGGTTCAGGTCCAGTGAGTATGAGTTCTTAATTATATTAAGCTACATGCGTTCTGGAGCAGGAGTTGGAAAGTCTCCAACTCTTAAGGAAGGAGTAAAAGCTGCGACCTACTTCGAGCTTTTGAAATTGCAACTAGCAGTGACCGGAGAATGCACGGATTCGAAGGCCTTCCAAGGCGAGAATAGCGCTACGTACCATTCACAGTGGTAATGGCCACCATCTGATTATGGCTCACTGCCGCTGCAGATGTAAACTTTATCACGCAATTTACTTTACGCATAGAGAAAGAGTAATTAAGGAAACAAGTTTTTTTTTGGACCAGCACTCAGGAGATGACCCCTACACATACAATGAGTCGTGTTAATGTGTGAACATTCGATTTTAATTTTCCTATATTGAAAGTGACAGAAAAGATCTCTGGAGGGAGTTTATTCAAAATATGAACTGTTCTATTAAACATGATCTTGAACAATTCACGATTTCGAAACACGAAATGTACTAAACGTTTCTTTTACTAAATTAATTGTAATCATCGATTTATAGCAGTTACTATTTATTGTAACCTCCAGCCCAACATGATTTTTAAAAGACGTACAACAAATGATTCCATCAGTTCATAAACCATACCAAATAGGAAGTTTTTTTGAATGCAAAGGTTACTCAAAGGATTAACATCACACCATATAAGGCAATTCTATTTATTAACGTATTCTTATAAAGCTATGATTTTTAAAATAAGTTTTCAAATTAAATTTTGTCAAACGTCAGCCTTGCAGCTGATAAAATGGCTGCAAGTGAAAAAAGTGCTGCCACCTTGAGCTTCTATAACGATATAAAAGCGCTGCCAGCTTAAAGTTCTCGAACTCTATAAAAACAGCAGATTTTAAACAGGTCCAAGTATAGTTTTAAAATGATTTGATGTTTTAGTTTGTGAGTTTTAGTTCTACAATCACAAAACCTACACTAGGATAAATAAAATACAAATAATTTTGATTTTACAATTATATTAGATAAAAACAATAATAGCAGATTGCATTTAATTCATTATCTTTATTCAACAAATTTATTGGAAAACTACTCATTTAACTTTTGCACCTGTTATAATAATAAACAAAAATTAATAAATTTTATACTTAACATATACAAGAAAGTTATACCCCTATATTTTGGTTCAAATATACACGTAACACTGAAGGATTTCATGTGAAAAAGAAATTTTTTCTTTGATCTATAAAGTCTTTTTTGTTCAAAGAGTTTTCATTCGGTTTACCGCAAAAATAAAAATAAATAAAAAAAAAATTTAGACACAACTCTCCTACTTTTTCAAAAAGTAGGTGTTTATGGCAATTTTTGTGTAAACATATTTTTTTAAAGCATTAAACAATAAATATATTTTAGACCAAATATATTTATTTTGTATAAAGCGATTTGATAGCAGGTAAACAAAATTTATAAATAAAAAGTTTAGAGCAAGGCTTGAGACTGATGTCATCACATCCAATGCGTTCGCCATTCATACCAAACAAATGGCCAGCAAAGACGAAAGGGAATGACAGCAATATTTAAATAGTTGTTTGATTAGAAATCACAATAGACTTGCAAGTGTAAAAGATAATTTCGTTTTAGCAGGAAAAATAATAATCGTTGCGGTTCACTTAATGGCAAATACCAACAACTCAATTTTTTTTTTCATTACTCTACTGCTCTACTGCGGAAAATAATGTATTTCTTAGATTTCTTTTTTTGTGCCTAACGCTTTATTTCATTTTCCGTCTTTTACTTACTAAAAATATGCGATACTTTAACTTATAAATAAATGCACCACCACTGTATTAATCTGGCAGCACTTCACCTACATGATGCTTTGCGTCTGTGTCTCTAACTTGGGTAACTATTCACACCATTTACGCTGTGGATCCGGCAGAGACTAACTTACAAGCTTTTCTTTCATTGTGAAGCCAAACCATTTTACTGAGTGTCACAAACTGGTGAAGTGGTTTTTACTCAGTACGGTTTGTGCCTACAGTCGCCACTGGGATAGACCAGAGCAGCGTGAA
The DNA here is from genome assembly GCA_030448955.1 of Trichopoda pennipes. NCBI lineage: Eukaryota > Metazoa > Arthropoda > Insecta > Diptera > Tachinidae > Trichopoda > Trichopoda pennipes. Next base: position 3,361,309 of record JASKUP010000108.1, on the reverse strand, counting down.
ATTGGGTGGTAGTGGTTTTTACGCAGCACAGTTTCCGCTTCTCGGGATATTTCCCTCGGCTTCTAAGTGCTAAGTAGTGGTACACGATTGCGCAGCAAAAGGAACCAAGTAGAGCAACTTGCTTTTAAATAATTATTGTTAAATAAAGGCGAAAGATTTATAACAAGATCTTTCATTTGATTTGGAACAATACGACCCTGGATGTCGTTGACGATACCTCAGCCACCAGAGAAAACATATTGTTACACTATGCACGCGGCTTGACCATCATTATTTTCGATCCAATAGTATACACCTACCTCTATTTATTTGACGCTTCCACTCACAATAACTTTATATATTATTTTCTTATTAAGGAGTCTTGTACGACTATATTATATTCAATTCGAATTTTTTTTAATAGTGGAAATGTCAATTTTCTTTATATACATGCAGCTATTGGGATTGAACTTATGTTCTTCACGATTGTATTTTTTCCTAGCAAAACACACCTCTGCTAATACAAACACCGTAGTAATACTGCATATGTCTCTTCGTATTATTTGCATGCTTCAGTTCGCTTTTGGTGAATGTAATTGTATTCACCACCACTCTTTCGACAACAAATTTAAATTAAGTAGAAAAGCAAATTTTATTCTTGTGTTGCGGTTAATAGCTGAGAATATGTTTCAAACAAAGTATAAAGGTGTTAATCGATGTCGCAGTTTAACTATTCAAATTTTATGCAACATTGCTTGATTGAATTTATATACCCTCCCCTGTATCACTTTCAATCAGTTTACATTTTAGCTTTTCAAGATATCGAACGCCAGTATATGTACTGATTGATAAGTTACATTTACAAAAAAATGTCATCTTATGATTTAAGCAGGTTTAAGGTTTTCTAAAACTCAAATATGGCCACGGTTTTTACAGCCATTGAGATGACTTTATTGCCACCTGATATAGTAAATTTCGCATTGGCGCATTTTTAATAAAGAAGAAAATAGTGTTTAAATTCTATTATAGATCAATCAGATTAAGGTGTGTTTTTAGTTATCAATGGTATCGGTAATGTTGATGAGATTATAACATACATCAGAAAATATACTTCTGCACATATCTTTTAAAAAAAATTACAACTTGCTAGAACACCTTGCGTAAATTTGTAGTTAAATTAAATTGTATTAACAATAGCCGAACTCAGTCTTTGCAGCAAAAAAACTTTCATAAATTTTTATATTTAACAAATCTAGCACAATTTTTATCATTTGCAATATCACAACAACAAAATATATAGGAAAACTGTGACCCACTTGTAAAAATACTAAGAGTGTGTGTTTGCATACAAGAAAAATCCTGCGCTTGCAATATCTTATGACAATAGCAGCGGAATGCACAAAAACTATCCCCGGTGCCTTTTTTTATATAAGACCATTAAATTAAAATTTCTAACTTAAAAAAAAATGAATTTCAATAAAATTAATTTAAAAAGCTTAATTTTAATCATACAGAAATTGTTGTGCTAAAAATTGTCATATCTGTTTCAAGTTATTGGCCCCGTTTTAGTTTACAACCATTCATAAGAAAGTACCAAGTACCAAGTTCCAATTAAATTTTGTTCCATATTTGTTTTAAATTATCGAAACAAGAATAGTGTTCCAAATTACTTACTTTTATACTTACAAACACGTTACGAGTACGAAGAGTGACTTTCGATAATACAAGCCTGTTGGATCAAGTAGTTGAAAAAGAAAAGAATAATTTATAATTCTAAGTAAAGCTAAGCTATTTTATGGTTTTGTTACAGTTGAAGATGTTTTTTTCGTTCGGAACAGTACCAGGGGATGACCCCTTCTCACCAAAACTAGGAAATTAGGTTATGGGGAGTAGAAAAGAGGGAGTAGTGTTTGTAGGCATTCGATTTGAATTTTCCTACATTGAAAGTGACAGGAAAGATATCTGAAGGAACTTTATTCCACATACAAGCTGTTGTACTAAAAAACGAATTTTTACCGTAGTGCGATTCATTGGCCAATCGACCACAAATGGATGCGCTCTCAAAGAAAATCGAGTTAAACGCAAAAACGTGCGAGTTTCGGGAACAACTTCCCTAATTTCGTTATAGCACTTACCATTGTAGTAACGATAAAATAGTGATATACAACCTACATTGCGTCGATACTCTAGGAAATCAAGAGAGTTGGATAGCTTACCGTTCCCAATGAGCCTCTTGGCCCTCTCCTATACACGGTCGAGCAGCTCCTAAATAGACTTTGGGCCGCTGGCACATACATGAGATTTGTATTCCATTTTTGGATGGATATAGGGGGCATAAATGGTACGAAGATCTGATCGAGTGAAATATCTCTTAAACCATTTTAGAAAACCGAGGCACTTGAAAGCTTCTTTAGAAAACTGAAAAATGTGTTTAATCTATCGCACATCACACTGAACCTTCATGCCAAGAACATCAAGAGCTTCCGATTCCGTAATACCTATATCACCCATAGTAACAGGTGCAGCACCACTTCCGAACAAAGATCTATGCGCAAGCATGCAGCATTGCGTTGTATGATAATTAAAATTGACTCTATTTGCACGACCCCCGCCGCGCGGTAGTGATTGAGCGTATCATTCATGTTTCGCCATTTGCAACTCACCTCCATTTGATTCGGAGTATTAATAAATGCATACGAATGACAAATGGTGCTGTCATATGGAAGAAGTATATAGGATTGAAAGTTTGACGGGTAGTTTAGAAAAATATGAAATAGGGTGGGAAAAAGAACGGAGCCTTCCTTGCCTTACCCCTGATTTGGTCTTGAACTGTTCTGATGAAATCCCGGTTATAACAACTCGTATAGTCCGATTCTTGAGAAAACTCGATATAAATCAGGAGAAATTATTACCGACACCAAAAGCAATAAGTTTTGACACAAGTGCATTATTCTATTAAATGCCTTGGAAATATTTAGAGCCACCAGCTTACACTTTAAGAAATTTCGTGATAAGATTTACATCTTGCACCTGGCTGTAAGCCGTAAGCTGAAAAGCAACGTTATTCACTCCCTAGGAAGCCAATGACTAATTTTAGCAACAGGTCTTTCCTAGTTGCAATTTCAGTGGTTCCAAAGCAGGGTTGCAAACCACTACTCCTTGCTGAAGAGCTAGAGATTATCAAACTCCTGGACTAGCATGCTCACTGGATCCGGATCATTTATCCGTTAGTGTGATTAAAGGCGGGATTATCCTGGGCACCATTAATCAGTTCATGCTTGGGGCCGCAAAACCACAACCACCACTAAACTCCCGAAGGGCCAACCTCAATAATCAGTCAGAAAAACAATAAAAGTCCAAAGAGACAATTAGCGGATTCTCTGCGGCTTACTGATTCCCGTGGAAATAACGTGAAGTTTCCAGTTGACTTGCCTTGAGGGGACTGGGCTCCCTTATACCCCCAACAACACAGGTCTAGATAGTCAAGTATTCTATAAAGACCGATAAATGTGGCCCCGGGGGGAACTCTCTAAGAAATGATGTATGGAGTTGCATCATTGTTACAATAGGAAAGCCAGCCCGTAGAGCGTTCTCTATGGAAACAATTTTGTCGGTCGCTAAGTAAGCTGTTGGACTCCAAGTACCACACAGTTAACGATTTATTTATTTTTTTTATTTATTTCAATCCACGCCATTCATCTGCGCCTTCAGTTGTGATTATTTAGCTCTGTACTGTATTTATTGCTGACACAATTTTATGCTTAATGGAAATCAAAATAGCAAAAACAAGATAAATTTTATTTATTTTAAAGTTCTTACTTTAAGCTAAAAATATATTTAATCAGCCTACTATGGGTATTACGAATAAGATAAACCTAAATCGATAAACAATCGCAATAACAATATTAAAACATTTATAAAATTATTTTTAAATAAATACTCAAACCCAATATAATTTACTTAATTGTAAATCAAAAAAAACTTTATTTGTGAATAAAAAATTATAATTTATGTTTTGATTACATTATAAATTAAATTATTATTTAAATTGCATACCTTAAGGCTAAAAGTAAAAACATCAACTGTTGCCTAATATAAAAGGTAAATAAACAGCTTTAAATAATGAGTGCTAAAATAAATAAGTATTTATTTTAAGTGCATTCAGGAATCAAATATAAAACAATTATCAATTTATTCATTGCTAATGTAAACAAAATATATTCATACAACCATTAGCTTAAGATATAATAACAGTTAAGAGCCTTTCAAAATCAGATATCTATTGGGGAATTTGCAAGTATTATTATAGAGAAGATAGTGATTTAATTACTTCCTAATATTTTTTTTTTTTTTTGGATTCTTTAATAATTTGTATTTATTTTATGCACTTTATAAACTAAAATTTTTAAGTTAATATAATTTAATTAAATAATATTAGTATTTCCAAAGAAAATTTTTAATTTTTTTATATTGCAGGCAAATTCGTTAAGAATAATATGCGTTATAATGGTTTATACGAGTTTGAATAAAACATTTTGAGTTAAAACAAACTTACGTTTTAATGTCGAATATGTGACTGCATTTTATTTTTTCATTTTTTATAACAACATTAATTTATTTTACTAAGTTAAGAAAAAATAATTTGAATATAAAGTTTTATATTGCTCACCATAATACAACAACTAATATAACATAACGAATACTTGGTTATTATTTATGTTAATAAATATAACTTTTTAATCATTATAACAATAAATTTATATTAAAATGTGTTGGTGGTAACTGCTAGTATTATTATATCCAGGGAAGAATACAAAAAAACAAAATTAGCCCCGCATGACGTGCATTTTACCTACATAAGTAGATAGCACCTTAATGAAGGAACGGCTTGAGTATGAATCGAAAAGAATCTAAAGCGTTCACTGTACAGTGGACCATTTTACGAGAAGGTGGCCAAAAGTCCTTTTTTTTGATTATCGCCAATTGAAAATTTCAAACTTCTTTCGAAAGTAGATACTAGTATACCTCAGGAACCAATAAATGAAAACTTTATTATAACTATATCACACTGTACAGGGTGATTCGTAATGAGCATTTTCAGTATTTTGCTAAAATGAGAAATTTCTTAGTCAATTTTTGATTTTTTAATATCTATAACTTTTTTGTTATACAATATTTTTGAACGAAACAAACTTTGTATAATAGCGTAATTTGTTAGCTATTAGTAAAAGATGCCTTTGATTGATTTTTAGAACTTAATTTCTTTTCTTAGAGGTCCAATTTTTTTCTAAATTCTTACATAATAGAGCATAACTTCTAAAGTTCGTTAGGGAATGTAAAAGCATTAGCACTGTGTCATAGCCCTAAATGTCCCATACACGCCTATACCCGGCACGATTCGATCGTGAGCACCAAAATATTCAAAAAAACTTTTTTTTCTTCTGCTATTTTGTAATCATTTTTCAAATCGCCTTTATGAGAGACGTTGTTTAGATGAATATGCGTATTTTCAGAAAGAAAACAAAAAATTTTTGTCAATTTCGAAGTCATGCACAGTTGTTTACAAAAATAGTTTACCTACTTAAAATAACGTAAATTGATATAATTTAGGAGGTTACAAAAGTATTTTACTTTTTAAAAGGATTTGCACTGATTGTAAAATAGTATGGAAAAATCAAATAACCTCGTCAACAAAATATTGCAGACCAATAAAATTTACTTTCAGCAAAGAAACAAAAACTGTTGATGAACAGGAAATCGAAGTAAATTTTAAAATGTGTTTCACAATGATTGATGGAAAAGTTGCACAAGCTTTAACTGATACAAAAGCATCATCAAGCTGCATTATATGCCAAAGGACATTAAGTCAATTAAGCCATTCAGTTCCAGAAGATAACACTTTTAAGGCAGCATACGAATTCGGATTGTCCCCTCTTCATACTAGAATACGTTTTATGGAGCATATTCTGAAATTGGATTATGATTTGGATTTTGGTCCATTAGGCGACGAAACAGTGAGAAAAAGTAAGCAAAATGTAGAAAAAAGAAACCAAAAAAACAAAACAAATTTAAGAAAAATATTTAGAACAAGGCCTAATCGTCGATCAGTCAAAGCAAGGGTAAGGGAACACACATGATGGAAATACTGCAAGAAGATTTTTTTCATATCCAAAACCTGTAGCATCTATCACCTTACAACAAAAAAAATATTCTTGGATATATATGCCATCCTCAGTTCATAAAATTTTGTACCATGGGGAAAAAATAATGCAACACTATATGCTACAAATAGGAGATCTATTTGAAGAAGCGTAGGAAAAACGAAACAAAGACTATAGACTCTTTCGTGAGCATAACACAAGAAAATTTTCCGGATATAGTACTAATGAGGACTTGATTGTTATTTTGTTATCCAATATCCGGCAAAAATGGAGAACTACTTCTATTGAACTATACGTAGAAGCTAAACTGCTAATCAAGGCTATTTGGAAGAAGTATTTACTAAAATTGTTTAATTAATAGTAATTTTTCCAAACACAAGTGTTATCTGTATGTATTTCATTCTTTTAAAATTTTTTGTACATTAATAAAGTATTAATCAATTTACAATAAAAGTTTACATATACGAGTAGTTTTATGTTTATTTTGGACTTAAATGCTTCCTTATCTAAAGTTATTTTGAGCCAATGAATATATTTTTTATGTTTGCTACTTAATCAGCTAATTTTTAACTCAAATTGTTTCAAAAAACCAACCTTTGGCCTTCGTACTAAAAATTTCACGGGGGTCAAAGCTTTGCCCTATTTAGCTAAATTTAAGTTTTTAATAAGTACAAGTTCAAAACGTGAATCAAAATATAAGACTTTATGTAAAACAAACTCTTTGCGCACGTTTTAATACTTTACTTTCGTACCAAAAATCAGCAAAAACTTAGAATGTATTTTTAAACCCATCACAACTATTTTTCTAACTGGTCGATTTTAAATTTTTATACCTTAAACGAAAGCCTATGATCTCACCTAGTAGACAAAAAACCCCGTATCGAAATTACAATCCGTTCAAAAGTTATATATTTTTGGCTGCCTTCTCGTAAACTGGTCCATTGTAGCCGTTGATACCAAACAAACAGTCAGAGAAGACGGAAAGGTATGACAACAATACAATAAAACACTTTTTGTATAATTTTTAAGCAGTTAGATGAAATTTTGAAACTATAAAATAAAACTGACACAAAACGAGTTCATTGATATGGGAAAATTTAGAATGGAGACATCTTAACTAGAACTAGTGCTAAGTTAAATCATTCTATCTTTAAATAGACTTAAATTTCCTTAAGTTTATACTCGTTATGCAGGATAATGCTAAGGTAAACTGTACACAATTTTTCCAAGCTTTTTCTGAGCAATCTGTAATTCCAGTTTTATGCTAATATACGTCAGACAGAAACAGAGCGATAAAATATTATTGCTTGGAATACAGATTTGAATATCAAATATTTCCTGTGAATGAAAAGTCTGCAATTTCTATTTATTAAGCGACAAATTAAAACTAAAATCGAAATATTTTATACTTTTCATACAATATTTTTAAAAGTTATATTGTACTGGGGTAACAAAACAAAAAAATGTTTTTAAATCACTGTAATTTAAATAATTTTGTATTTTTACAAATATTATTAATTTTGTTTCTCAAATAGATATAATCGCAACGTGTTTTTGTTATTTGTTTTGTTTCCATAAGTATGCTTGTTATAACAACTTTTTCCTATATAATCAGAAAATAACACATCCAGAAAATGGTAAAAATACAATTTCCTTAATCAATCTGTAGAGGAGTAAATACATTTCTTGCTACTTAAATTATGAAATATACTCATATAGAACTCGGAACATAGAAAGAACGGGGAAAGGGGTTTTTATGAAACATTATTTTCTGTTTAGCGCTAGGTGGAGTTATAAAAGTATAATTATAAAATTTTCCATTCGAATGCTTGTTATATTGAGCATTGAATATTGATATAAATTTAAAAATAATAGAGAAAAAATTTTATGTTAGTAAAGGGTTTTTCAACAAGAAGTTTGTTTTCTAAAACAAAATAAAGTAACAAATTTAAATTAAGGTGATTCCAATTTTTATTGTATTACGAAGAGAAAAATTTGGCAATTATGTATTAAAAATGATATCTTGCAAATGTCCATTACGATCACGCTGACAGATGTCGATTCTTTCGTCAAAGTTTTTAATCACTTTATGGCAAACTGGCAGTCTTCTTTCATTAATCACATCACGGATTTAAGTTTTAAGGCTAAAATCGATCCAATTGGCTCCGTATAGACTCTGTTCTTAACATAAGCTCACAAAAATAAATCCAGTGCTGATAAATTACATGATCTGGCTGGCCAATTAGCTGTCGTGAAATTAATTGTCGTGAAGTTATGCGATCGGGAAATTTGGTTTGCAATAAATTTATCGTATCATTGGCTGTCGGAAATGTGTCACCGTCCTGTTGGAACCACAGTGATATCCACGTCGTTAATAATAGCCCTAAATTGAGTTGTTGGCACCTCGCGATAGTGTGATCTGCTGACCGTTACAGAATATCCAGCCTTATCTTCGAAGAAAAAGGCCGAATCACGCCTCCAGATCACATAGTCCATCATATAGTGCTACGTTAAGCATGCAATTGCTCTAGGATTTTCAGAAGCCTAAATGCTACAGTTTTGCTTGTTGATATACCCTGTGATGACCAAAAGTCGGCAGGCTTGTTTTTGGATCACATAGCAATTAAATCACAAGCAATTAGACTCTATATATATGTTTTTCAAATTTTTTAATTTTTTTTTTACTGAATTTAATAAATTTTTACATTTTGCACATTTCTGAATATTTACTGTTTAATGAATTTCATAATTTTTTAAAAAGAGAATATTATTATTATACACTTTTCAATTTTTAAAATTCAATTTTATAATACATTTATTTTTATAATTACATTTATTATTTGTTAATGAAATATTTGAAATTATAATAGCCATTAAGAAGCGCCACCTATTAACATGACGATACATCCGTAAGAGAAACATACCATTAAACACAACCCTAAACAGTCGCAAACAGCTGTCGTTTAGTGGTATGGGTGTGTAGGTGTTCCTGGCTGAGACATATAAAAGCGATATAATTAAGTGTTTGAAGAGTTGGCCACGGGCAAGCAACTGAGCAAGACTTCTTTTAAGTGAGTTAGAATTTTATTCAACTAAATAAAATAGTCTTGCGAATAGGTTCAGCTCACTTAATTAAAGCCAGAATTTTATTCGACTTTAAATTAATTGAGGATAGTTAAGGTTTACGGCCAAGCAAGTTCTGTCGCTGCTTCACCTGGCCAGAATTTTATTCGCCCAGGTGACTGAGGCCAGAGCAAGGCCGCGCTTTGTTCAATAAGGCCAGAATTTTATTCGCCCTAGCTGAACAAGACGGACAAGATCGTTAAAAGGCTAACACCAATTTAGACGTGACCAAAATTGGTGGACAGCCAAACTCTTCTGCTCGAACTGGCCCAGAATCTTATTCGCTCCAGTGTGAGAAGCAGTAGGCTAGCCGGCGGAGAAAACTCTTGAGGGCCACGAAGCGGTAGATCGTCGTTGGCGTGGTCAGTAGTGCTGTAGTATAATTTTAACTTAGTTTAAGACTGGATTATAATAAAAAATTTTATTAGTAAAACAAAAGTGTCTCTTGTGTTATTAGTGAAGCAAACTCTTTTTTTTTTGTAACGAACCCAGGACTCCGCGAGCTCTATCCAAGCATAACGCGAGAACGTGTCGTTACAACTCTGACAAGTGAAAATTGGTTTCGTGTGAAAAAAAGATTTTTTCAGAAAAACCAACCGGTTGCTCTTGAATGAATTGAGCGAATCCACTTCGATGTGAATGATCGGTCGACTTCAATTCCTGTACCAGTTGAATTTTGTAAGGCTTTAAAATCAAATCCTTATGCAAATTTTGCCATGTGATGGTTTTGAATAACTCCAATTGTTGAGAACTTCGAGGAATTAACAAATATGGATCTACTTCAACACTCCGGCTCACGACTGCGACGTTCTCCGTTGAGCGACCCAGTCAAATACGCATTGGTATTTGCACAGTTTATATCGAGCCTCTCGACTCAAATTCAGCGATGAAATTCTTAATAGCGGTCTCAGAAGGATGATTATGTTGCTCGTAAATAATAAGAATTTTACGAAATGTAACTTTTATTATTTTATTAAAATTTTAGTGAGATATAGAATTCATTGTTGCAACTGTCAATGCATCTACTGTGAATACGTGAAAAAACAAAATGTCAAAACTATTATGTTGTTAGTGTTGCCACAAATGTGGAAAAAGTCGATATTTTTTAAAAACACTCCTATTTTGTTTTTGCTAAATATAAGCTTTGTTAAGGAAGGCAAATGAAGTTATACTGAGTGGATTCTAAGCTTACTAAAGAATTACTGCTGTTTTATTTTTAGCAGATGTGTTTTTAATGAAATAAATTTTCTGTTCGGCTAAGAAAAACAGTGTATCAACTGTTGTTAAAGACCGTAACATCTAAGAAATTAATTTTGTATTAAACTATGATTTATTGCTTATACTTATAATTAGAAGCATACGTGTATAATCTCTTGTAAACAGCATAAGATTTAAAAACTTTAATTAAAGTTTTCTATTATTGACAATTTTAAACAATCAAAAATTTGTGTTGTTTTTTGGAAAAAGATTTTGAGAACTTAAAAAAATAAATTCAATTTTATTTTGTGGACTTAGTACTTGACACTTAAAAAACAAAAGACACTTGGAGACACAGAAATCATACTTCCAAATTAAATAAAGCATCATTAATGAATTAAAAACAAACGCGATATGAACGCAAGAAAAGAACAAAATTTTCAGCATAACATCATACAGAGACTCATTCAATTGAGCGTAAAATGTATGTGCAACACAGAACACATGAAAGTTTATTTTAAGACACACAATAAGAACTACAATACAGTTCTCGAATTTCTTTTAATAGCACAATAATAGTTTAATGTATTTAATTGAAAAGGGGAAACAAGTAAAAGTTCGAAACTTTATGAATTAAAGTAAAGTATACATATTGCTGCAAAAGGTTTTATATTAAGACCACAAAGTTGCAAAGTGATCTATGTTATATTTAACCCCTTGCGAAAAGAAGCTTGCTACCTCAGCATTCTGCCGGTTTTGCATAGCTTTATAAGCATACAGACGGGCCCTATAGTATAATATTTGTAAAGAAAAATCCTCTACAATATCTAACTATTCTTGAATTATTACTATTATACTTATTATTATTACTATTATACTTAAATACCAAAACTATCTCTAATACTTTAAAAATAAAATTTATAATCTTGGTGCTGGCCAATAAAACTTATTTTATTGTAAACTTGCCTCTACTTAAATTTCTGTCACTGTATTTATAACGATCGTCATGACAGCCTTAAACTTGACATTGACATTGAAAATTGAATGGCGACAACAACACATTTTGTGGCATATTGTAAGTAAAATACAACAAGTTGATTGTCTTTTGTTACGTATCATTTGTTGTTGTCTTTTGTTCTTAGAATTACGTGTCTTTACTTTACAGTTTGACTCTTATTGGCCTTAAAATTATACAAAAACAAATTATATAAAACGAAGACAGCACAGTGTAAGGAGCGGACAAAAATAAAACTAAAACAAGTTTTGTATGAGTATTTGAAAAAAACCCCACTGCAATTTAAAAGAAAAATAAAAGAAAAATAATTCAGAAAAAGCAAATAATAAAATAAGTAGCAAAGTAAAAATTAACAGAAGTAGTCTGTTTTAGTTAGAAGTAAAACTTAATTTTAAGTATTGATTTGCTTGACAAATATTGAAACAAATATAACAATTAACGGACAGAAAAGCAGATGACCACACCAAAAAGTGAAAATATATATTTTATGGAACTTAGCAATTACCACAAATTGACAACATTTTCTTGTAAGAAGCAATTAAATCTCTTACCTTTGTAAATTAAGATTGAGAGTCATAGAGTAAGCTGTATCCCCACTGCCCTGCTAACCAGTTTATTCTTGGCGATACGATTTTCTGTACGTGACAAATTCGTGTATCGACAAGTTTCTTCTTTGAAGTTTCTGACACCAGTGCTGACGGGTGCTGCTGACATCAAGGGAGCTGATATAACTCATGAACTTTTTCTTTTATTAGCAAGGTCTGTCAGATTATTCTTTGGTTTGGATCATTTCGAAGTACAGAGCGCGATTAGGTTTACATCTGCGCCTGACTGTAAGTCTTAATCAGATGGTGGTCAAACGACTGTGGAATGAAAAGCCCTAGGAAGCCGGGGACTAATTCTAGCAACAGTCATTCCTAGTAGCTATTTCAGCGGTTCCTAAGCAGGGTCGGAAACCACTACTCCTTGCTGAAGAGTTGGAGACTATCAAACTCCTGGTCCAGAACACATGACTAGCATGCACACTGGATCCGGATCATTTATTCGTTGGTGTTACTAAAGCTGAGATGATCCTGATTCCCAAATCAAATTCATGAGGTGCCGCGAAACACACAGCCATCACGATACCTCAATAATCAGTCAGAGAAACAGCTAAAAGACTAAACGGACAATTAGTGGAACTCTAGAGCTTACTGATTTCCGTGGAAATAAGGTGGAGCTTTCAGTTGACTACCTGTTTGCCTTCAGGGGACTAGGCTCCCTTATACCCCCGAGCAGCACAAGTCTAGATGATTAGGTAATCCATAAGACTGATAAATGTGCCCCCGGGTGGCATTTCGAGGTACATCCGATTTACTATTTTATAGTAAAGGAGGCCTTCAACGATGAGCGATGCTAAATATAAATTAATTTTTTATACATAAAGTCGAGAGGCGTATAAATATTTTGTTTATGTAATAGATGTTATCAGAGGACGTTGGATTGTCTCTAAGTTTACAGCCAAAATTGTAACATTAATCTTTAAAATATGTGGACATCACAAGGATTTTATGTTGTGCAGATACACAAGGAAGCGATTAGTAAGACCTGGTGGAAAAACGCTCTAGAATATATAAAAATACGATTTTCTGTCTGTGACAAATTGTTGAATAGACAAGTTTCTTCGCACAAAAGCATTTCGGAGGCATAAATATAAATATCTGCATATTACAAGGCAGATCCATAAGGATGCGAGCTGAAAAACCTGGTGAGAAAATACTCTAAATATATAAAATTTCCGTTTTCTGTCTGTGACTGAAGGTAGTGAACCGACAAGTTTCTTCGCACTGAATCATTTTCCAGGCAGTAACGTGCAGACACATAAGGACTTGTTGCATTGTTTAATAAAGAGCACTCAGGCTACAAACTACAATACGAATCTTATATGAAGAGCTGCACGTTACTGTTAGGATTACTGGCCTTTACTTGTTTTGTATACTTGTATCCTTTTATGTCCGTTCGTTGTTTAAAATATAATGAAGCCTTTGTCACGACTTTTGGATGTGATCTTGATTTGTTGTACTTAACAAGAGTGCTAGAGAAAGGCTCGAAATCTCCGGACCGTACAAGACGAGTTTTTTTCAAATAGATAATTATCAGATGTAAAATATGTAATAATAAATATAAATAAATGTAAAATATGTAATATATAAACCTTTTTAGAATGAGTGTTCCCATCCGGCATAAAGGCATATCTATAGAAGCTATAGTTTCAGAAGTTTGGACCGCTAATAGTTGTGGTGTCTATAAATCTTTAGAATTTAAGCATTTATTATTTATCAATAGGCATAGGCGTTTTCTTTTTTAAGGCATAATATAATTTACTGTCGACACTAAAATGACATCCTTTTATACAACAGTTTCGTGCTTGTCTCCCATAAATAAATGCCTCAATGTAAGTAATTAATTGTTATGGATATGTTACAACATGTCGTTAAAGAAAAAGAGGAAGCAAAACAATTAAAAGAAAAAAATTGTGGAATGAAATATAACCATTTTGGACACAAAATTCTCTTAAATGAATTAGTATAAAGCATAGGTTTTTATAAATTTTTGTTAACAAAGCAAGTAAGTTTGCTGTTGTCAGTCACTATTAGAGATAATCACTTTAATGAAAAACAAGAGTTTTTAATTCCCATCATAAAAGCAAGAGCACTTATTTATCCTAAAAGTGTTGATGTGCTCATTTAATCCTTAGAATCACAAAATTTTTTAAGAAAACAATTTTTGCAAGTTTTTTGTAAAGTTATTTAGGAAAAATTATTGCAACGAGCAAATCTTCTAACAAATAATATTCTTGTATTGTCAGTTTAACTTGATATGTCTTATAAGAGCTTTAAAAGATTTCGGTCCGTTTTACACATATGCTGTTATACAAGACATTATAAACTGGCGATTTATAATTTGTTTCTTTTTTTCACACAAATAAGATTCGTTAGGCTTCCTTTTTAAACCACTGTATAACGGTATATAACTGAGAAAATTCTAAATTAATGTGAAATTTTGGAAAATAAAGCTCCTGGCTTAAAGAAACGCTATTCTAACGTGAACGGAATGATTTTAATTATTTTCAATAGCAAAATTTGGAAAACTATATCACAGATTAGTGATTTCAAATTTTAGGTCTTCCAGTGCTTTTGCAAGATTTTTAATAAGATCGAAAATTTGTTTTGGAATATATATCGGCTTTTTCAACAAGAAGCTTGTTTCTCATTTGCGGCAACACGAACAACATTATACTTTTAACATTTAGTTTTTTGAACTATTCGCAGTATTTCACAATAAATTCACTTTCGCACGAAAATCGCATTAAAATAGTTAAAATCCACTATGAAAATTGTGGTTCTGTTAAAGGTACATTTCGTAAAATTAGTGATATTTCTGAGACCGCTATTAAGAAAATGGTCATTAAATTTGAGTCAACAGGCTCGATACAAAATGTGCGGGAACCAATGCGTGTTTGGCCGGGTTGTTCAGTTGAAAACAATGCAGCCGTAGGCCACAGGTTTGCAAGAGATCAAAATTTGTCACATAGCCGCAGATATGCTCAATTCATTCAGGAACAACCGTCTGGTTTTTCCGAAAACATTATTTCTTCAGACGAAGCCCATTTTCACTTGTCAGGGTATGGCAGTAAAATATATTACCGCACTTGGGCTTCTGAAAATCCTAGAGCGATTATTAAGAAGACTTTACATGCTCAGCGTGTCACTGTATGATGCGTTATGTGGTCTGGAGGTGTGATTGGGTCGTTTTGTTTCTACGATGAGGTTGGAAATGCGGTAACGATCAATGGATCACGCTATGGCGAGATGCTAACAACTTAACTTTGGCCAATTATTGACGACGCAGATATCACTGACATGTGGTTTCAGACAAAATTTTCCGATCATATCATTAAGCAGCAATTAAGTGGCCAGCTACATCGTGTGATTTAGCACAACTGAATTATTTTTTTTGGGGTCTGTCAAGGACATGTCTATACGGAGCCAATTAAATCAATTGATTAATGAAATTGGACCGCCATTTTCACAAAAAGTAAACAAAAACTGATAAAAGAAGCGACAATTGTCAGCGAGGCCGTAGTGCACATTTGCCAGATATAATTTTCGAACTTTTCACTTCGTAATACAATAAAAATTTTAATCATTTTAATCTAAATTTTTGTTTTATTTTCTTTTGGAAAACAAACTTCTTGTTGAAAAACCCTTTATATTAAAGTGATTATTGTAATTATTCTTATCTACTGTAAAGGGTAGAGGAGCTATTTCTGGTTTCATAAGCGTTACTCTTTCTAAATGTGTTTTATATTTCCTACATCACTAATTGTTAGCCGTTAAAAGGGATTTTAGCAACGATACTAAGTTTTTTCTGGCGGTCTAATCGTTCTTTTTAATTTCGGTTTCTAAATAAATATTTCTGTAGTTGAAATATTTGCTAATTTAAATATTTTCATAGTCGCTTTTCTGTGTATATCCAAATATTTTTAATACATTACCTTCATCTTTCTTGATTGATTTTAAGTCTTCATCATTGTGAACATATTTAAATCCAACTGGCACGCTTCATATAGCTCTAAGCTATAAATACTTTACTGTTTTTAATTTGCTATAAAAACAGTACACTGCCGCCAGAAGCAAATTTAAAATCATTTATATCCCAGCTTAAAGTTTCCTGCTGTTATACGTCAAAGTATATATATTCCTTATAGGCTACATTAAGTGTAGATAATTAAAATTTTGTTATGTCCAAAAACGTAGCAACAATAGATATAGCAAGTAGGCTGGAAAAATACCTGCCAACACCAGTCATTTAAAACATCTCTCATTCATCATCATCATCATCATTATGATAATAATAATTATTTAAAATAATAAAAATGCTGATAATAAATTAAGCAAATAAGTCTAAAAGTCTTTTAATAATAAATTCATTGACTTCAACATCAAATAAATTTGCAAAATATGAAAATAAATTAGGTGTATGAAAACAATTGAAATGGCATAATTATTTTAACGTTTATTTATTAATCAAACTGTCTTAAAATATAAGGGAAATTATCGTCATTAAAATTGTGAAACATTTTTGAGAAGAGCATTAGAAATAGGAGAGGGGAAACAAATTATTTAATTTTTTTTTTACATTTATGACAGCATTTACATTCTAATCACTTACGACATTTAGGAATCCAGAGATGCCGTCAAAAAAAACCTAAAAACCTTCATTTAGTTTTGATGTTGTTATTTGTACTCATGTGATTCTATTCGAGGGCTGTGTGTTTATTAATTTCAAAATCAAAAATGAGGGATCTTTTTTTTGTGCTTTTTGGCTAAAGAGCTTCAGTGCCATTAAAGACAAGCGGTATTTATTTATCATCATTATTGCCCCTGTAGGCTAGGAGGTAGTGTACTAGCTTGTAAATATGGGGTTGCGGGTTCGATTCCCAACGAAGACCTTGGTTTTTTCACTACAAAAATAAAAATTGTCTGTCGGTGGGGCTGCTCAGCGATGAAGGCATAGTCACTGGTCGCTGTGCTGTCTTATATACGGCAGTTAATTTCCGAATATCCTTCTACTTTCACCACCTATTTAATATATTCTCTATCCCTTTCCTAAAGAATGTGGCACGGTACTTGACTAAATAGGCATCGTTGCCTGAAGTGCTACTTCTCTTAAAAAAAAAAAAAGTACAATTTCCATTTAGAACTTCACCAACAATACTGCTTCTTCCTTTTACCACTTTCGGAAAACCTGCTGTGGTGACAAAATACAATTATGCCCAAGATTATAATGAAAATGACAGTACATTTCACTAAAAACTAATTGGTTAAAAACACTGCTTTATTGTGTCATATTATAGCGCAGTGATGGGTGAACTACGGCCCACGGGAGGTTTCAATTTGTTATTATGTTTTAAAAAAGATACAAATTGACAATTTTAGCAAAAACATGCGATGTTTTCATATTATATTTTGTAAAAACTGCGTAGTTTTCTGGGAAATATTGTACACATAAGGCAACAACAACTTTCTTATACAATATTCCAAGAAGAAACTTAAAAAGCATGAAACAAAAATAACTAATAGACCTATTGTATTGTGTCCAAACTGCGAAGTTTTCTAGGAAATATTGTACACACAAGAGAACAACAACTTTCTGACGCAATATTCCAAGAAGAAACAAAAACGTCATAAAACACTAACAACTAATATAGAAAACTGAACATATAACATAACAACAACTATTATATGTGAGATCTAGAAGATTCTTGAATATTCGACACAACATACGCAACAAATATAAAAGGGCCAGCGATGGATTAATCAGCAATCAGTAAAAGTATAAATCTCGTGACGTAAAGAATACATTGTGAAGTAAAATTATAAAGTTGCCAACGTACAGTTTTATTTGTGTAATTAAAATAATAAAGTGTATTGTTAATACCCCCAAAAATGTCAATCGAACATAAAAAGAGAAAAATGGATTCGGAATGTCGAGTATTTCAAGAAGAGTGGACATGGAAGTGCTTCTTTATGGAATATAACCAAAAACCTATTTGTCTTATCTGCCAAGGACCGGTAGCTGTACTAAAAGATTATAATCTCGCTAGGCACTTTAATTCAAAACATCTTGGGCCGAAGTACTATAAAA
Organism: Trichopoda pennipes; assembly: GCA_030448955.1. Taxonomy (NCBI): domain Eukaryota; kingdom Metazoa; phylum Arthropoda; class Insecta; order Diptera; family Tachinidae; genus Trichopoda; species Trichopoda pennipes. The sequence goes on along the minus strand of JASKUP010000108.1, from coordinate 3,343,144 downwards.
TGACAGATGAAGACAAGAAAGTTCATTCAGAGGAATTGAAAAGCAAAATATCTAGTCAGCAAATGTTTTTTAAAATTCAAAGAATGTGACCAGCGATCCTCCACGTTAGCTGGTCACATTGTTGCCTATAAAATAGCAAAAATTAACAAACCGTTTTCTGAAGGAAAATTTATTAAGGATGTGTTAATTAGCATTGGAAAAGTATTATGCCCAGAAAAGGTAAAAGATTTCGAATCTATAGGGCTGTCACGTAGAACGGTCACAAAAAGAATTGAAGCGATTTCTTCTAATTTAACCAATCAACTCAATGGACGTCTTCAAAAGTTTAAGTATTTTTCAGTCACTATGGACGAGAGTGTTGACAGGAGTGCTATAGCCCAACTTCTAATTTTTATCAGAGGAATAAATGAAAACTATGTAATAACCGAAGAACTTGCTTGTTTGAGATCTTTGAAAGAAAAGACGACAGGAAAAATAATTTATGATGAATTTAGAGAGGGGATGGAATCTCCTAATGACCCAATTTCCAAATTAATTAATTTAACAATTGATGGAGCACCTAATGTGGTGGGAAAAAATACGGGGTTTGCAGGAGTTTATAAAAGTCAGAATCCTGAAAGCGAAACAATTTTTTTACATTGTATAATCCACCAAGATGTTCTTTGCAAGGCTGCCTTGGATATTAACCACATACTTAATATTATTTTAAAACTAATTAATACCATTCGAGCCCGTGGTTTGTTACATCGACAATTTCAAGAGTTTTTATCGGAAGTTGATGCAGAATTTTCAGATGTACTTTATCACACAAAGATCAGGTGGCTGAGTTGTAAGCATGCCTTCTCGAAGAAATTAAAGTTTTTCTAAAAACCAAAACTGAAATTTGGGATGAGTGGGAAATATTGGAGGATAAGAATTGGTGCATCGAGTTTGCTTTTTTCACGGATTTATTCGATTACTATAATAAACTGAACAAGAAGTTACAGGGAAGAAATCAATTTATAGGTAAAACTTGATGCAGTTTGAGGTCTTTTAAAACTCAATTGTTTATATTTTCTAAATATTTGGGAAAAAATGATTTGACTCAATTTCCAAGACTTAATTCTTTGAGGGCTGTGAGTGAAGAGAAATTAAAAGTCTTTTCACAATCTTTATTAAAACTGTATTCAGAATTTGAGGCCAGATTTGCTGACTTTAAAAAAATCCAACCATGTTTAGATATTTTTTCAATGCCTTTTAATGTTAATCCTGAGAATGTTCCATCTGATCTACAATTGGAAATTATAGAATTGCAATGTAATAATAATTTTAAACAGTTTTTTTTTAAATACAGATAAGCTTAATTTCTATAAATCCTTACCAAATGATGAATTTCCAAAGCTAATTAATCAAGCCCAAAAAATTATGTTTGCTTCCTCATATTTATGTGAACAGGCCTTTTCAGTAATGAAATGCAGAAACAATTCAATAAGAAACCGATTGTCAGACGAGAGTCTATTTAATTTATTAAAATTCGCATCCTTCCAGATGGAACCAGATTTTGAGGAAATTATGTCAAGTCAGAAACAAATCCATGCTTCCCATACATCTTATAAAATTTTTGTGTTGTTTTAAAATATTACGTAATATAACTAATAAATATATAGCTTAAACCGAACTTTTAATTGAACAGCAACCCCACAATGTTTTAACGAATGACCTTCTATGTTTTTTTTTAATGGCCCGCCGCAAGATTTTTTTTAATTTATTGGCCCGCCACCAGAAAAGTTCGCCCATCACTGTTATAGCGAATAAAACTAGTTGGTATTCCACTATGTGTAAATGTTTCGATAGTAATTTTACCAGCCTTTGAATATCTCAGAGAGTGAATTTTACCGGTATTGCCCATCAAAATTTACTGATGGCAACCAAAAAAATATTTAATGAACTATTGTTTCACACAATGTTACTGCTATTTAGAAAAAATAAATCTTTTATTTATTAATAGGGATGATTGTGCCTAAACTGGAAGATAAGATTGCTTTGCACATAAGGTGACAGAAAAAATCTCGGCAGGGAGTTTGTTCCTCGTTCGAATTTTTCAATTAAACAACGAATTCTCTATTTAATTCTCATACGAAGCTACGGTTTTCAGATTCGATTTTCTTAATTTCAGCAGAGTATACATCGCTTTAGTAACGATAAAACAGTGAAATATATTCAGCATTGCGTCGATGCTCCAATGACGAAATAGAGCTGGATACTCTACTATTACCGACAAGATTTTTCATCTCTATTGTTCGCAATGGAATAACTTTAAAATAATTTTAGCACCAGCCATAGATTTTTGGTGTGATAAAGGTTGCATAGATTGTAAGGAGAGCAGATCATTTTTTTTCGTTGAATTAAGAATTGCTTAAGAATTTACAACAGATTATTTTGAACCCATTATTTGGTAGTACGAAAAATATGTCGAAGCTAGACATATCGCATCCTATATACAAAAGTTTTACAACTCAATATAATTCCCTTTAGTTCTTCGTGCAGAAGCAACACACTTAACACAAAAATAGACACAACTGTATTTTTACAAATAAAGAAGATAGTGATGTGAAAGAAATTTTCGCAATAGTTCGAGATGTGTACTCTGAATTAATTTATGGTAAAAGAGCTTGTTTTGGAAAATTTTGACTTGTGACAACACAACAACTGAAGCCGCCTCACATTTTAGTAAAGCGGTTTAACTGTTGACATGTGATTCATCTGTAGTGATATTACAACTCACATTTTTAGAAAATAATGAATATATAATACATACAGTATACTATAGCGACTGCAGCCACTACACTGTAATTGTCCAAATTAGTTTTGAAGTGCTAAAAGAATATAGTGAAGCTATGCCAGACACTATAAGGAAATTCTTATTTTATTTTCTTCAAAAAGATCCAGGTCTATCAAGCTAGAACCAAAAGAGTTTCGAGCAACATAGCACACATCAACACTTGCTGATGATAGGGTTTTTTAAAGTATCCAAAATACCGCCCAAGTAGCTTCACAACATTAACAAGATCTCATATTCAACTTGAAAAAATGGTTGAAGAAATGGAGAATAAAGGTGAACATGTACTCATATAATTTTCACACAGCGTATGGACTCATGCCCCCCTATTCACATTAATGACCAAATGATATCACAGCTTGATCGCTCCCTTACGTGGAAAAGTCGCATAGAAACCAAACGAACAAAAATGAAGTTAAAATAGACTAACTAAGCTGGCTTACTGGCAGAAACTCAACCCTCAGCTTAGATTACAAACTTCTACTGTACAAGTCCCCTGTAGGCTAGTAGGTAGTGTACTAGCTTGTCAGTTTGGGGGTTGTGGGTTCGATTCCCAACGAAGACCTTGGTTTATTTCATTACAAAAATAAAAATTGACTGTCAGTGGGGCTGCTTAGTGATGAAGGCATGGTCACTGGTCACTGTGCTGCCTTATACGTTAGTTAATTTCCGACTATCCTTCTACTTTCACCACCTGTTTCATCTCTTCTCTATCCCTTTCCTAAAGAATGTAACACGGTACTTGACTAAATAGACATTGTTAGCTGAAGTGCTACTTCTCTTTAAAAAAAAAAGTCGATCCTTAAAACAGTTTGGCACTATGGAATACAATTTTGGGGCACTGCTTCAGCAAGCAATACTGAAAAAATTCAAAAGCACCAAAATAATATTTTGCGAATAATCACAGTTGCTTCCTAAAATATACAGAATTCGAACATCTACAAAGAGCTAAACATGCCATCGGTCAAAGCAGAAATAGCACAACATGCAGTAACGTATTTGAAGAAACTTGAAACTCATCCAAATCCTTTGGCGCGTAACATTATAAATGAACCTTGTTACATCCGACTAAAAAGAAGGGATACAGCTTTCCTTGGCCATACAAAAGAGGGATGGCTTGCACTGGCTGGAGTTAATTTAAATTTTAAGGCAGATATTTAATTCCACTTTTTTATGATTATTAAACCAATCAATTAAATTTAATTTAATTGTGTTAATTCAAACTCATTGAAAAAAAAACTTCGGATTATATTCGTATTTTAAGTTAAGCTTATTTTTTAAATTTTATAAAACTAGTTGGAAGTTAGGTTGAAGTTCGAAATTTTAAATTAATATTAAGTTAGACTCATGTTCATATTTTCAACAATTTTTAACAAAACAAATTTTTAACAAAACTTTACGATCGTTTTGGTAAGTCATAAGTGACTTTAAATAATCCGATTACTGTTTTTCACTGCATTGTCTTCCCTTCTCATATACCTTCCAGGGAGGTGAGAAAGACACATTTCTAATTATATTTTGGTGCCATGTGAAAGGCGGTCACCAAGGATGACAAATATTTTGATCAGAAATAAGTTCTTGTACTGCTCTGGCTTTGTGTATGGGAGAATTATCTTGTTGTAGAATCCGTGGTATCAGTCGAAAATTCCATTTGGTTCTATAATAAATTAAATTAACACGGTTTTATAGGTTCGCCTAGTCAATCCACTACTTGGAAATTGTTGCTTACAGCACCCCAAAACGTATCACTTTCCACCCTGCTCAGAAACAACTCTATTCTTTGCAAATCGTGGAAATAGTAGATAGTTGTATGATCCTTCTAGGATGCCCTTCTTTCTAATAGTTAAAACTAAAAATTTTTAATCTAGATGGCACCTTTTATGCACAATCCACTTCCTACGCTCTCTCGTATATTTCAATCAGTTTTGTAGTCATATCTTACTTCATGGGGGAGTTGCTTTAATTTACGAAGCTTATATTTGTAGCAGCAAAAGGTTGAGCTGCATCTTAATTTGCAAACTGTTCTAATTTTTGTCGGAGTTAAAACAGTTCCTATTACTTATTCTTCATGTTCGGGGGTTTCGACTAAATTCGTGACAATAGGATAAAAATGCACGTTGATTTAAGATTTTTCCGCATTACTTACAATTTTATTTCAACCTCGGTTTATTAGTTGGTATTAAAATAGCAACATACATAGTATAGAAGTAATATTAGCTTGTATTGAGCTTTAAACATTAAAAACTTTAGGCACCATAATAAGATGCTACAAATTATCAAAGCTGATTCCTGGTTAATTTAAAACTTTCTTAAAAATTTAAATGTGATACTGAAACTAAAATACCATCTGAACCATGCTACATTTTAGGTGACTAATGGTTATATTCGACTTGCAACATGACAGAAACATGAAAACCAGTTATCATAAAATATAATTGGTTTTCTAGCACTTAAAATGGACTTAACCAATAAAGCGCTAACTTTAAATTTAAAATATTTTAACTGTTGAATGATATTGGAAATAAATAATAATTTCTTGAAAGTATAAGCAAAGCAAATATTTTTACCTTCTTATTCAGTTGACTAAACATTTGTGAAACGCACCACGGCCTTAAGACTTAATTTTGTTTGAAATTACTTTGACAGAAATTTTCTCACACAAACACCTTGATGCGAGTAACTTGAGTTGACGATAATAAAGACATTTTATCCCGTTTTATTATTTAAGCGTTTCCGTATACAAATAAGACAACATTTAAAGTTCACTGAAGCTGTTGGGTAATTGTGTGGCTTTTTAGCTTTTGCATTGCATGGACTACGATCTTCTTTTTACCCTACAGACCTGTTTTTACGTAAGGCCATTAACATTTCTTTATGGTTGTCAGACATTTTTCTTGTGTATTAAATTATTTTTGGATTTTTGTTTCTTGAATGCGCCAATATTGTTCTTGTTATTGTTGTTTATTTATTTATTTTGTTTGGTGTTCTTGTTTTATACGAAGATTTATTTTTATTTCGTTGATGAAATAATTCAAGTGGTAAATTACTTAAGAAACTCTTTCTTTCCCCCTTTGTTGTGACTTCTTCTTCGTGAGGATGTATCAAGGCACTCATACAGCTTGGAAGGCAAACAACCATGAGCAATAATAAATATCATTTTTTATTTTATTTCATTTAATTTTGGGGGGCTTTCTTACTGTCGTTGATAGGGAGCGCAGATAAACAACGAACATTAAACAACCAACAACATAAACTAAATTGTAAAGAGAACATGATGTGAAGAACACAAAAAATTTGCAGACATATGTTAAAATAAATTCATTGGAAACTCACATTAAATGTCGCCATAAAATAATGTATGTTTTCTGAAGGTAAAAACAAAATTAAGAAACATTGTATGATTTAATGTCATTATTTTAAAATCTTATAACAAAGTGTTGTATTTGACAAGAAATAAAATCAAATGAAGAGCAAAAGAAGAATAATTAAGTTAAAAGTAATTAACTTCTCTTTGTTACAAGATATTACGAGATATAGCAATCACGTGTTTAAAGAACGATTTTAAATTTGTTTAACCTTTTGCAATATTTTATATAATAAAAGTTCTTAAAAGATTATTTTGTTATAGCGAGAGCCTTTCAGCATTTAAAATTCATATTCTTGAACCAGGCAACGACACACATACTCTTCGAAAAAGTCATTAACATATTTTATATTTCTTTGAGTTCTTTAAGGCTAAACGGATTTTATTTTATTTGATAAAGATACGACATCATATTTTTAATGATACTTTTTGATCATTCCGTTAGCATATTGACGTATTTATAACTTTATATATAGCATTCTGATATACTCAAAGTATTTAGAGAAGAACTTTTAATTAGTGATGTTATATCAAGATGTTGCAGCAGGTGATATTAGCGATGATCTTTCACACGTTCATTGTTGTACCTCCTGCACACAACCTCAGCAGGCTTAGGAAGTTGCCAGCGATCAAACTGGTAAGAAAAGCTCTTTTATTAGATTTGTTTAACTAATATCAAGAGTAGTTTATTATCAGCTACAACTATAAATGACCTAAGCTCTGACCACATTCCTGTCAATATAACTGTAAGTATATAATTTTATCGCAAATGTTTTTAAAAAATTTAAAAATTGCCGATTCACGATAAAAGTTCTTTTACCTTTTTGGAATATCTCCAAAATTTCAACCAAAATTTTACAAAGATTAACAAATATTCCAGTTGTAACATTGAAACACTCTACCCATCTCAATAAATCTAAAATACTGTCGTAAATATTAAATTTGATTCATACAACTTCATTTCAACTCATTCATACGTTAATTACGAATAATATAGAATATTCTCACAGCTAATTAATTCAAAGTGAATAAACTAAAGATCACCATTTAAATGTTTCAGAAAAAAAAACTAGCATAAGTCATAAAGACACTCAAACAAAGTCCTATTTATGATAGAATAACAAACGAATATCTAACGAGAAATAAATATGAAATACATTACAAAAGCTGTGGAAAGTCATACCCACAAAGAAACCCATCCAAGTAAATCTAACTGTCCATAATTCTACAGGTCAATACAGCTTTTATCTTCCTTTACCAAAATACTGGGAAAAGTTGTTAGTTAAAAGAATTATGTAATTTACTGATGCGGTCATATAATTCGAATGCAATAATTTAACTTTAGTGAGAATCAAAGCACTGTGAAACTCTCATAAGAATATAAAAATTTTGTAAACTTTAGCTTGCAATGATTTAGAAAATGAGAAGATTCGATTTTCTGATAATTAATCAGAACAACAGCCAGTATTGCGTTAAGTCATAGTTGTAGTATTTTTAGTTTAAATTACTTCTCGGATTTAGAAGTAAAATTATGTTGCGAAGATGCTTTGTTTCAGTTACAAAAAAAAATAATTATCAGAAAAAAACGGAACGAAATGACCTATTGTATCTTTTTAAAAATTACGTGGATTCTAGGAAATCTTACCCATACAAAACAACAACAAGCTGCTTATTAAAAATTTCACGAAATAACTTAAACGAACAGAAAACAAAAACAGCTGACATAGAACATAAGAATACTCAGCCAAGCAGGCGCCTACACTGAATAATGATAAGAACAACAATATGTGAATGCGTTGAAGTAGAATTTTCAAGCACCAACTATTAGGCAATAGAGTTAGAAAAGACATAAAGATAATAAAGCTGCTTTTAGGATTAAAAATTGTAAAATTTCTATCGTGTATTTTTGTATATGTAAAAGGGAATACCCTAAACTTTTAAGTTTTGTGTATAATTGTTTTGCAATAAAAGAACTCAGTATAATATGACATTAATACGAAATAATATAAAGCAAATTTACAAAAACTTTGCATAGAGCAGTTGCGCAAACTGATAACTAATTTTCAAAATGAATTTAGATAATAAAATATCGTTGTTCAAGAGTCAGTTTCTTCCCGATGATCAAAACTAATCACAGATATCAAAAAGTGAGCAAGTAGAGTCGTTTGACAGTTAAACATTTCAAAACTCTATCGGGCTCTAAAAAACCTAAACACGCTTGCTCTTAAAAAAATAATTTTTCGAGATGAACTTTTATGTTGGACATATGGAGTTTTTTTTTTTTTTAATAATTAAATCGATCTAATAAATTGGCATAATATACGCCGTTTATTGTGTTTTTGCTTTTGAAGGTAATCGATGTGGATTATCCCATGTGAATCCCACAAACTTATCTTCACCTTTTTCGGAGCAGGTTCACCTAGAGAAACCCATTATTTAGACTGCTGCTGGTCTCCGGAGTACAGTAATGGATCCATGTGGCATCCAAAGTTACAAAACGCTACAAAAGCTCATTTAGATTGGGGTTAAACAACTGCAAGCAATCCTTTGAAAGTGTCACACATTTACGTTTATGGTCAATTGAGAGCAAACGCTGCACCCATCTTGCAGACAACTTTCTTAAATTCAGGTGATCATTTACAATCGAAACCACACTGCCATATTAAAAACCTATGGCATTAATAATCTCAGAAATTTGTATTCTACGGTCGGCCAACACCATATCGTGGGTTTTATCGACATTTTCGGGTGTACTGATCTTAATTCGCCATCCGGAACATTCAGCGTCATTTGTACTTGTGTGACCACAACGAAAGTCAGTAAACCACTTTTTTACCATTGAAATCTATGGTGCACAGTACCCATAATAATTATGAGGTTTTCTTTCGGTTTTTTTTTCGCAAAAAATTATGTTTAATGAGCACTTTTTTCTATTTTTAGAAAAATACACATGGCTGTATGTTGAAAATTTGACATTAGTCTACTAACAGGTGGTGCTTGATGGGAACAGTATTACATTTCGTATACCTACGAGCGAAGGTGGATAAGTTGACTTACTGATCCGCCCTCGTATAAAATTTTAATAATGAAAAAATCTTAACTTTTAGTAATCATTTAATACTACACATTAACTTCGCCCTGGAGGCACATTGATATGTTTTGCCGGGGGTAAAAGGGATCCCAGTCCCAGGCTAGCAGAAGCCAACTGGACAAAACCACTTTATTTCCCAGCGAATCAGTAAGCCCCACAGTGCAGCTTTTTGGCTTTTTAGCCTTTTAGCTGATCTCTGACTGATTATTGAGGTTACCCCTTCGGGAGCATCGTGGTGATTGTGGTATCGCGTCGCTCATTTGGATCATTCACAATGAACAGAATGAATGGTCCTGGTTCAGTGAGCATGCTTGTGGTTGTTCTGGAATAGTCTCCAAATCTTCACCAAGGAGTAAGGGCTGCGGCCTGCTCCGAACTCACAAAGTTGCGACCAGGAGTGACTGGAGGGGAGACATATCCGAAGGTTTCCTGCGGCGTTTGTGACGCTAGAATTCATTCACAGTGGTATGATCAGGTTATGGATTACACAGCTAAGTACTGACGAAAATCTTATCACGCATTACCCGTTAACTATTCTGTTTACCTTATTACATGTTAGCACTTAAAAATGTATAATTTTTTTTAATTTATACTGTAAATTTATTTCATGTTGCACTGTTTTCTAATATGTTAAAACTTCGAGACATAAAAACATCAAATGTTACCTTCAACAGTCTGCCTGTCGGCTAGGCCACATCTGTGAGAATGAATTGAACGCTAAATAAAAATGACAGCTTTTAACCGAAAACCTCAACAAATGTCATTTAATACTGCTTGTTAAAATTAAAATAAAAAATAAAAATAATTTTTTTTTTAATATCAACTGCGAAATGCATCATTAATTTGACATTTTTTTACGAAATCTTAGAATGCAAAACTAGATTTTGTTTTGTGAAACAATAACCTCTATAAATATTTGTTAACAGTCATTAGATGAAGTCATTTCACTCGTTAAGCTATTGTTGCAGATACAATAACACAAATTAAGCAAAATTAAATAAAACACACAGGCACACAATCACACCACAATTATATCATTCAGGTGTAAAAATGGCATTTGTTTCAGTTGGTTTTTGCAAAACATGACTCAAAAAAAGGTCTCAGATCTCAAGTAGCTCTGAAAACCTTGAAAACAATTAAGTCATAAATGCAAATTAACTTCAATTTTCAATTGTGCATCAGAGTTTTAAATGATTATTAAACGCTATGAAATAAGAACTACTCACTGAATTTGAGGAAAAGAAACGGTTGAGTAACACTTCGCACGTACCTGTAAAGGTAAAAATGAAATAAATTGTTTATAAAATTTTAATACTTTCGAAATTCTACTAAATTAACAGACATAAAAAATTATAATTAAAAGAATTTAAGTTCCAAAAAAAAAGCAAGCGAAATTCAAAGTTAATAATTTTTTTGTTTATTAACGAAAGCATGTTAACGATATTTTGTTTGAATTGCATTAACTTGTTTGGATTTGTGCCGCCAGTTAATGAAATACTGTTGTCATATTCTTCAGTGCAAATCGTTATTGCTGGCTTTTTGTGCGGTGTGATGATATCACTGTCAAGCCATGTTCCGGACTGTACTGGTGAGTCAGTGTTCGTTCGGATGTATATGTTTTTTATTCATATAGTCAGATTGCCCGCTACCTGTTATTTTATACTAGACCAATCTCATATTTTCCTCTTTTGTTATTATACAGGTAAGTATGCAGTTCTGAGGGTGTTTTACTTTTGTTAGAGCGCATATATTTTAACTGGTGTGAAAACTGTGTCTGACGGCGTGTTTACCTGTTCGTTTATAAAATCTCTATTAAAAGTTTTTGTTTAATAGATCCTGTTTTGTTCTGTGATAGTTGTTTTTGTTTTCTGCTGTTAGCTTATTCTGTAGAATTTCTTATAAGCATGTTGTTTTTGTCTTGTGTGTCTATAAGATTTCTTAAAGAACTAAGCAATTAGAAAAATGCACAATACACTATATTTTTGGTTTTTAACTAAATAAGTCATCTTCGTAGCAATATTTTATAATCCTATTTTCGCACAATTTTTCATATACAATTTCTTGTGGATTATACCTCGTATATTTCACGTTTTCTGTATTCGTTTTTTTTAGTTCTCTTTTTTTCACTGTTTGTCATCTACCAAATGCATATTTAAGAAAATTCGAAATAATTCGTTATTTGCCCATAATTTTATTCCATATAAAGGAATTTTAAAATAACAACATGGCACTAACTATTTTTTCACAAAACAAGCCCTAAAAAAGAAGCGCTACTTTTATTTATTTTAATATTTTCAAAACTTTGTAATATTCAAAACTCTAATGGTTCCTGATATTCGAGTATGTGGAATAAAATTAAAATACCGTTTCTGTAAAATAGATTGATTTTGATTTTGCTCAATATTATTATTAAGCCATCTACTTTATTGTTATATGCAATCGAAAACTTTTATTCAAGCTTAAGTTGGAATTTAAAATTTGTTTTCCTTTAAGAAATTCTACGTTATTACATACGCCGCAAGCATTTCTACTTAATAAATTTTTTGTCGAACCAGCCTCCAGGGAATGAACTCTAGTCAGGCAGTGCCAGAACCAGAAAAATTAAATTATGGGGAGGAGGACAGTGGGAGTAGTAGTAGTTTTTGGACATACGATATGAATTTTCCTACATTGAAATTGAACGGCAAGACCTCTGGAGAGAGTTTATTCCACATACGGACTGCTATGCTAACAGACGAATTTTCCCTGCAATGCAGTTTATCAGCCAATAAACCACAAATGGGTGGCCCCTCAACCAAAAGCGTATTAAACGAAAAGTGTGCGAGTAACAGGAATAAGTTCCCTAATTTCATTGAACACTTACTAGTATAGTAACGATGAAACAGTGAAATATGACCCACATTGAGTCCATGCTCTAGAGAATCAATAGAGTTGGATATGATTCCGGACCCATTGAACCTCTTGTCCCTCTCTTGTACGTGGTCGACCAACTCCAAAATAGATTTTGGGGTGCCGGCCCATACATGAGAATTGTAATTCACTTTTGGACGTATATAGGTGTTATAAATAATACGAAGATGAGATGGAGTGAATTATCTCTTACACCGTTTTAGAAAACTGACGCACTTGAATGCTATTTTAGACTGTTCGTCGTATATTACACTGAATTTCCATACGAAAAACATTCCTTAATATTTATATCACCGATAATAACAACTCCAGCAGCATTCCGAACACACAATTATGGGTAAGTATGCAACATTGAGTCTTACGGGGAGTATTTAAACGAGCCCATTTGGAGACAGTTGCAAGATCATGATTGAGCGTATTATTCATATTTTTCATTTTTTCTTTTACCATGATCAGGTGGTTAGAATACGATTCAAACTTCAATTAGAGAGTTCTAATTTCCTTATTCTTCATCATATCCATTGTTTTTGCTACTGCTAACCCTCACAGTGACTTAAAAGTATAGTGCCTTAATAAATCATGTTCCTTTCGATATAAAATAGTTGTCTCCTCATCAACATCCTTTGTTTTCCACAATAGACACTTCGGATTTTATTTAATTATAAACAACTTTCAATTAGACTGAAATTAGTTATTATATATATTATATTAATAGCGAGGTAAAAGCCAGATTAACTTGTATCCTGATTTGATGTAGCAAAATTTAATTATGATATACAATTCAAATAACTTGCATCCCTTTTCAATTTGAATAGTCACACCATAGTTTTTTTTTAATTTTATTTGATAATTATAAAACTCTAAAGTCTTAATAATAAAAAATAGTTTTTATATTATAATAAAACAACCACAAAAACTTTTAATTGTATTTATTGATTTCTTTTATTCTCTGCTTAAGTTAAAGTTTTGAAGTACTTCTCTTGATTTTGAACATTTTTATTTTCAAACATTTTTCTAGAAACTCTCAATTCAATTTAAAAAGCAATTCATAAGCACTTGAAATTGTTGTCAAACTACACTACACAGAGAGAAAAAGAAAAGGGAAAAAAAGCACTTGTGTCACTTGTGCCGCGTGATTGTTAATAACACAACAAATACAAACTTTTTTTGTTGTTTTGTTGCTGTCTTAATGGTTTAAAATAAATATTTTTTAAACGAAAAGGGAAAAGTCTGCACAAATTCGACAGCCAGACAGGCCAGCCAGCCAGGAAAAGAAATAAATTCAGTGAAATATTGAAGGTGGCTAGTGGGCTGAGATTTTTACGACATAACTGACTAACTGGCTGACAAATAAAAATAAATGTTGGTAATATTTTCTTAAACTTTTTTATGAGCGCTGTCATATTTTTCATCCATTTAGGAGGGCGTTGTAAATTTCATTACAGAACTTAATTAAATGCTGGTTGTTTTGAAAAATATCTATATCTATGAAAGAATCTTATGGCTTTTTTTTGGAAACATTGACAAAAATCTAGTTTTGTCAACTTGCGATGAGAATAATTAAAGCACATGATACACTATAAGCCTGTAAAAAATAGCATTTGTGTTGAAAACAACATGTATTAAAATAAAATGTATGGCAAATAAATTGACGGGATTCTACGATTTGCAAAATCAAAAAATATCAAAAAATAATAGTTTCTGAACGATAACATTTTGAGTGACATATGTTACATGTAATTAGAGTTGCAGGTTTTTGGGTGACACCTTTGCATCTAAATACAAATTTTCTTTTTATTTCCCTAATCTAATTAAAATTTCAACAACTTATTCGGTCAATTAATTTTATAATTGTCTCAGTTAAGGTCTTAACAAAAGTTATGGGAATCTAGAAACTGGGAATAATACCCCAACAAGTAACAAGTTTTCTTTTATTATGCGGTACTACAATGATGCTTTCAGATTGATTATGTTGTATGTATGTTGGAGGATTTGCTAATTTTTAAAGAATTTTTTGTTCAAAAATTTTTTTTCTTTTTTCTTCACATTTAATTTTCTTCCTTTTCAGCTTCAAAATACATGAATATTCTTTAAAATTCAGTTACTATTAAAGGGTTATGCCAAAAGAAATTTGTTTTCTAAAATAAAACCAAAAATTTAGATTAAGATTATTCAAATTTTTATTGTATTGCGAAGAGAAAAGTTCGGCAGTTATGAATGAAAAATAATATATGGCAAATGTTCACCACGACTACGTTCATAGATGTCGGTTCTTTCATCAAAGTTTTTAATAAATTTTTAATAAAATTGGGGTTGTATTTCTTTAATCACATCAAGGATTTTGAGTTTTAAGGCTGAAATAGATTTGATTGGCTGAAATGTGCCGTCCACAATAAGTAAAAATTGAGTTGTTAGCATCTCGCGATTGCATTTTTCGCCTCATCTTCCAAAAAAAACGGCCCAATGGGCTTCGTTCGAAAAAATTATTATTTCAAAAAATCCATCCGGTTGTTCTTGAACGAATTGTGCGAATCTACGGCGATGTAAATGGTCGGTCTGTTTTATTTCCTGCACCAGTTGAACCTTATAAGAGTTCAAAGTGAAATCCTTATGCAAAATCCGTTCGGATAACACCAATTACTGGCAACATCGCTGGCTCACGGCTGCGATGTTTTCAGTTGAACGACCCGGTCGAATACTTGTTGTAGTTCGTACATTTTGTTTTGCGCCCGTTGACTCAAATTTAACGACCAAATTCTTAAAAGCGGTTGCAGAAGGACGATTATGTTGTCCGAAAATATAACAAATTTAACGTAATGTAACTTTAACCGAACCACCATTTTCATAGTGGATTTTAATTATTTTAATGCGATTGTCGTCCGAAATTGAATTCATTGTAACAATTGTCAATGCATTTACTACGAATACGTCAACAACAAAATGGAAAAATATCATGTTGTTGGTGTTGCTACAATTGAAAAACAAATTTTTTGTTGAAAAACCCGATATAATTGAAAAATTTTATATTTAACAAGAAATTCTTATGTTTGTTTTTGTCCTGATTTTTATATACTTGCAATTGCGTACAAGTACATTTAAAGCAAACTTAGCATATGAATTATGTGTGTTTATGTTACTGAACAACACACCCATACATATATTTGCAATACTCTAACACTACAACTACTTAAATAGTGCAGCAATTGCCCTTGTAACCTTATTGTGCTAATAACTTATCAATGCATACATAAGCAGTTAGCATAAATAAATAAGCAAAAATACTTGCGAGAGGTGTATGAAAAGTTTCTTATATATAATTTTTTTATGGAAATTTTCAAAAAAAAGATTTTAAAATATTGAGTTATTAATTAATTTAAGTTAAAATTATTATACTTAGGCTTAAGTGTGTCCGCATAATTTTCCAAAAAAATTTGGCTAAAATATATTTTAAACTTTTTTTGGTTAGCTAAACGATGCCAAAAGTTAAAAGATATTTTGTTGAGATATCATAAATTACAACAACTATAAAGTTTGATACAGAAGCGATTTAATGAGTACTTTTTTCAAAACAAAGCTCGTATGCGGTGGGTAAATTTGAAATTAGGAAGTAAATTGCCTTAAAATACATACTTTTTTGACAACTTCAATATTATTGATACCACTGTTAAGTCGATATATGGGGATTAATAATGGAATAAATCGTCGGGCAAAGATCTACATCTAGCACAAAGGCAGACGTCTGCTGTTTTTACAAAAATCTGAAGCACGTTTCGCAATAATATTTCACTTATCTCGCCAATGCAGCGCCAAATTTAAGCCTTCTGAGTTTCTTTTTTTGTAGGTTGTTCACGTAAGTCCAGTATTTTAAATGGCCCCAGAGAAAATAATCCCGCGGCGTTAAACCACAATTGACAATGCTAAATCGAGAAATTATGCGTTCAAGAAATTTCTCATGCAATAAGTGAATTTTTGGGTAGCTGCGCGGCTTGTGGCACCATTTTGCGGAAACCAAAGATACTAATTTTCTACTACTATTTTCGCGAAAAAAAGGACCCGTTGCTATCTGCCCACTAACCACACCATATGGTATATTTCCTTGGATTTAATCGATTTTCGAGGACTGTTTGTGGACTTTGTAAGCCCCATAAGCAACATTTTTGTTTTTTCAATTTTGTTGAAAAATGGTTTCTTTCGTTGGATTTTTTCAAACAGCCAATTTACAAACGTTCGACGCAAACAATGATCTGTAGAATTTAATTCTTGAACGACAAGGACTGTATAAACGTGAAGATGAAGATATTTATGCAAACTGTTGTTCAAAGTGCCTACAGCGATGCTAAATTGCTGCAAACGTCGACGAGTTACTGTTTCCGGCTAATACCTAACACAGTGACAATGCTATACAGTGACTATATTTGCATTGCTACAACCATTACAAGCGTATTGTTTTAGTCTATCCGTCAAAATCGAATTTAGCGATAACTTTACCCACAGTAGCCTCAAAAGCAGCCTCATTACAAGGAAAAGCTGCTCGAAATTTTCGAAATGTTACAATGAAATTTTCACCATTTTTATACTAAATATACAGGGTGACATTGCAAGACAAACTGAAAACCCCTGATAAAATATCAGAAAGAAATAATTGGCTAGGAAACATTTGACACGAGATCTTTAATCAAAATTCAATTTTTATAGTTATTCTTTATGAAGGGAGAACACAATTTGGCAGTAAGAAGTCACTAAATAGAGCTATAAGAATAATCTGGAATCAGATTTCTTTGAATTGTTTGAAGTCAGTTTATGATTCATTAAAAATTCGTATATTTAAAGTTATTTAAAACGAGTTACCTTGCTATCATTAAAATATTACATAATTCGTTCTTAAGGAGTGCTTTTTCCGATGGTATTTAAGAGTGTTTTTTATAGAGGTACAAAAATTTTAAATGGCATTAGATGCATTTTTTAAATTGACATGAAAGACCTGACAATATTATTGCAATATGGCTTCTGGCTCGGACTTAGTCTGATATGAAGGCCCAATTTTTGATAACTTTTTCCAACAATTGTGGCCGTTTCCCCACAATAACGCGACGAATGTTGTCTTCTAGGTGGTAAATTATTTTAGGCTTGCCGGCATAGACTTAAGACTACATATATACACACAGCAAAATGTCTAGCGGCATTAAACCGCATGATCTTGTACACTAATTTACAGCACCGAAAGGTGAAGAATTAGGGGGTTTGCAAGCGGTTTTTTTTACATAAATCAATTATGGCACGAGCTGTGTGACAAAAAATATGTCACACAACTGCATATTATGGTCATTTAATTGATACTCTAATATGTCAACACTTTGGTCTCCCTACATGCTGCTACCCAAGCTACGGGACTCCGACTTTTATCCCGGTAGGTTTAACTCCTACTGGACATACTTACCTTCTCTGGACACACGCTAGGTATTTTACTACATCCAATTTTCCTATAGCGGTCATCATTGACTATCACGCACTGAGCAGCATCATTTTTAAAGAAATGTGAACCAGTCACTTTTTCTGGACGTAACGGTATATCAGCATACACTTGAAGATTATCATCATTTAAAATACGGTAACTTTTCTGAAATATCCAATTTTTTTCTTTAAATCGTACGATTTAACACCGCTAGTCTATCTTCTTTGCAATGTAGCTTGTTTACGCCGATATTCCCGAAAGAATTGAATTCTTGGAGGTCAAAATTCGTCGTATATTGCCGATATACGGCCACAAATATTAAAAACAGTAAACAAAAATTAGACATCCTCATTAGACTTTGTCCGCGCCAAATGTAAGGTTCAAGTGGCTGAAGTCATACTTAAATTATAATGCCAGAAGATTATCTTTTACATAAAGGAAATTTAATGTCAAGTATATAATAAGTCATCTTTGTTTTATTCCATTTCAAAGCTTTATACTTCTATAAAAAGCACTGTTTATAATTAAAAATTATATGTATCAACATATAAGTATATTTGACTATGACATTGTAGTCATATACTAACACAAGAAAATTTATTTTTTAAGTTTCTACCATTAACCATCTTCCGTGCTCTCTGCTTATGTAGCCAAATTTCCAAATTAAAAATAGCTTTTTAAAAATACTCAATGTGCTGATAATCTTAGCTACAGCATGGTATTTAAACGGTGTGTTATATTTTAACGTCTAAGTTTGCCTACGTAACTTTAAAATAGTTTTTTATGCAACTGTCAAGTGCGCCACATGTTAAATACTTATATTTCTTGCTGTGCATAAATATGAGAGCATGTTCATTTGTTTGAGTGGTGTCATTTCTAACGCTTGACATGTAATGTTGATGCTGTTCAATATACGAACATATATAATTACTATAAAATTATTTTGCATTAAATTTACTTATGCATACGCATGCACATACACACACCACACGCACACCACACACATACAGTCTAATAAGTAAGCATACAGCAGAAAACACAAGCAGGAATACTTATGTCACGTAGAATGGTAGAAACTCCATGGGGTGCACAAATTTATGTAAATTTATATGTCTATTGACATGATATAATGATAACAGGTTGCTCTGTCAGTAATAAAATATATAAAATTTATTTAACGAAGTGTATACTTAAAGGACTTAAATTAATTGAAAGGCATAAAGGAAAAGTGAGAATAATAAAGGATAATATTCTGTAATAAATCTCCATGTTTTATATACGGATTTAGATCTACGTTGAAAAAAGGGAGACAGGTTAGCAGACAGGTTTCTTTCTTATAAAGCTGTCTATTAGAGGTAAGATGCACATGTATTGGGTGCGCTATTAACTGGAGCCAAATCGTCGCATTCGTGAACGAGTGAGGTTTCATATGGAGTAAAATTTCGTGAAGCATTGAATAACCGGATTGCGGCATTCGATAGCGTTCAAATCGAAATTTGTTTATAAATGTAAAATATATTTTTGCTTTTGAATAGAATAAAATGTAAACAAAGATGTAATAAAATAAAGGTAAGTAAACATAAAACTCTTAATATTTAAATATTTTTTTCATTTTTAATTATTTATATTCTGCAGAAATGGATTCCCTGTTTTTATTTTATTTGTCTTCATGTGATGAAGAAGATGAAAGTATAATGCGCACCCGAAGACAAATACAAAGCAAAGCCATCCCCTATCACCGTCCGATACAGCGTATGGAATATTTAAATTATATTGAGTACATAAATTGCTAATTTATATAAATTTATGTGAATGCTTTTAGGTTTTAAAAATGATTTAGGTTGACAAAGGAAGCTTTTAGCTTTGTATTGTCTTACTTGATTTAACACTCGCCGTGTAAACACCATCAGTACCACCAAAACTTCAGTTAGCAATTACACTGTCACTTTTAGCCGCTGGAAGTTTCCAGCATGCCGTTGAAAATGATTATTTAGTGTAAAGGAATTGGAGGCGAAACTATGCCCCGTTCACCTAAAGTTTGAAGTGAAGAACTCATATGAATGTATGAAATACATTCATGGAAAAGTAGAAGACTCCAGGAGGATAGTAAAAATGATTAAATGTTAATGATTAAATTAAAAATAAATGATTTAATAAGAGCGTTTCATATTTCTTGTTATATCTAGTTCTGGGATGTATAGACGGCACACATTTTGATTTGCAGCGGTCATCCAATAATGAACAAACGTTTTTTTAAGGAAAAGGATTCTACATTCTTAATTTTATGGTGGTAAGTTTCCATCATATTGTAGCAAAATTATAGTTTATTGTTAAACCATTTATAAATACATATGAACTCGTATTTTCAGATATGTGACCATGAGGAAACATTCCGCTGAAAGAAAAAAATTTTTAAAGAGCTATACGACAACAACACAGCCAAGAACGTTTGGGTTTTAGGTAAGGTTTATAGCTAATACGTCCAATCTTAATTAAAAGCTATGATTTTAAAATGCAAGCGACTCCGGGTATCCACTAGAGTCGTGGTGTATTACACCATATAGAAACCCAGCACGATGTATATTCCAGAGCCACATGCATTATAGAAAGAACAATTGGCGTCTTTAAATGAAAATGGAAAAATTCCGACACAGTTTTTACAGGTGGGCGGAACTTTCTTTGCAAGTTCATTCCATAGCCTTTTAGCGACTCTTTTACCTTGCCCACAGTTTGGTAATAAATTTTTTCACAAGTTCGGGTGGTCCACCATAAATTGTGCCATTAGCTCTTTTTCTTCGTCATTTATTTTATTTACATTTTTCCTTAGTAAAAAGGTCCTGATTTTGATATTACTATTCTTGAAAATAAAGTTGAACATGTAAATACTTACTTATTATTTATTTTTACTTTCTTTCTTATTATTTACTTCAAAAAAACTATTTATTAATTACAATGCAATGTTTATTTTGTTTATAAAAAAAATATAATTATATTTACAATAGCTCTTAGCCTATCGAATAACATTTCGAGTAAAGGTATTCGATCGACTACTTGTTATCAAATTTCGATACAAGCTAATCGATATCGAGTACGGCGATCTCTAAATGTAAAATTTCGAACAGGTCATTCGATGCGACGATTTGGGCCCTGCTTAAACGTATTTGCATTGTTGTATTCGTCGTTTACGGCTAAACTTTTTAAAATTAACATGAGTGGTTAACGCGCTGATTAGTTTTTAGTTAATAATAAGTCATCTTTATTCATTAAGGATTCTTTAAGTGCTACTTTCTTTATTACCATTAACTTGCAATATATATTTTTAATTGTAATTACAATAATTCCTAAAAGTAACCGAATTTAGGGTTAAGTGAACATAAACAATGATTAGACAACCATAATTTGTGAGAGGATGCATAGCTCATTGACATTAAGTATTTGCACTTAAAGTAGGTTGACCTTAAATGTTTGAGTTTAAAACATTATTATTAGAGATTAAACAAAAATAAAGAAAATCAAAATAAGCAAATGTGACCAATAAAACAACCAACACATTCCATTCTGCGATCTGAATCTAACCGGCTAACACTAATTAAACTGAATGAAGTACTTTTCAGTGTTGAAAATCATTCAATTTTGCAAAACTTATACATCCTTTAAACATTCCTGTTTCAGCTGTTTTTGGTTACCAAGAGTTGAAAGCACCACTCGCTTAATTAAAGTGGAGTCATTAGTGAATAAAAACAAAAAAGTTACCATCGTGTTTTTTTGTGTGTATTGAAAGTAAATAAATCGTTTACATTTATTTAAAACTCTAAAGTGCTGTGTTATTATTTTGCAATAAAAGAATCCAAAATAAGAAAACTTGTATTAAAAGGAATAAACGTAACAATATGTTGATAAGCTATCGCCAGGCCTAACACATGTGTAATCTAATCATTGCAAGTATATCAAATCACTGGGTAATATCCTGAAAATACCTTTGATAATCCAAAATTAATGCTCAAATATTAAAGAAATTTAAGAGTATTATTTTTATTAATATCACTGTCAGTGAAAGAAAATTAGTACTTTTAGAAAATAAATATTGAATTGAAATATTCCTATGAAGTAAATTATAAAGTTTTCTGAACGTCGCTTACCTGTAGCGTATAAATAAAGGTGCCAGTCACTATTTTGATTTTGATTCGCAGGATTCGATAATGAAAAGGCGTCATTGACATATTTATAAAAGAAGAAGTATAATTAGTAGAAGATACTATGGATGAAATTTTTGATCTTCTGTAGTACTAGAATATTGATTCTTT
This sequence comes from Trichopoda pennipes, assembly GCA_030448955.1. Classification (NCBI taxonomy): domain Eukaryota; kingdom Metazoa; phylum Arthropoda; class Insecta; order Diptera; family Tachinidae; genus Trichopoda; species Trichopoda pennipes. The sequence continues at coordinate 3,321,205 of JASKUP010000108.1, read as the reverse complement.
TAAGCTTTTAACAATAACTTTTTTGTTTTAACTTTTCCCTACAATTATAATAGGGTTTAAGCTGTATAGATCACAAAGCTTTTAAATGATAAGATGCAACTTATTTTTTTCTAATCACGTCACGTTGGAAAAAATCTGAACGTTTGGATTTTCATTAAAGCAAAAGCATTGATGAGTTTTTTATAGTAAACGTTGGATATTATTCGATATCTTCCCTCTCCTATTAGAAGTTTGTTGTCTACAATATAAATATTAGCCAGATCATGCACTTTGAGCTTTTGGAAAAAAATTAGTATTTAAGTAATTGCTGAACGCAAGATAATTGACCTGCTGGCCTAAGTATTCGTAATAGGAATCTAAACTAGATGCACTTCACCATTTTATTTAAGAAGTAATTATTGCCCGTATTTTCTCTTTTAAAATGCTTAAAATTCTCTAGATAAGCAGTTAGATTAAGCGAAGAACTAACTTATCAGGATGAAAAAGTCTCACGTGTTAGTAACACAAGGTTTATCCGAGTTGGCAATAGTTAATATTATTGTAAAAGTTAAGAATGCAAAATAAAGGTAATAAATCAAACTATCTAGATAAGTAACCATTGCGCAAGAAAATCTAAAATAGTTAATAGTTTGAGGGAAGAACTTGAATCACCGAATAAAAAAGACTCAAGTAAAAGCAACATAAAGTCGTGCTCAATTGGTCACAATTCCATTTATGTTATAGGACTAAGACAGGCCTGAAATGGTTAGACGATTCAGACGTAAGAAAACCTTAACACAATCATGACCAAACTTCCAAAGAACATAGAACATAATAACTCTAGAGCTCAATTGGCTGTAGAGTTTTTCTGACTGACGGCAATATTCTCGTCAGTACACATATTCCTTTGACGTAGGTATTATGGTGTTATTTAGAAAGTATTGATATAAATTTTATTGTTACCTGTGATTTAATCCCTGTGACTGTTAACGAACGTGACTGAGTTTTTTAAGTAACATTTACTTGTAATATTGTTCTTTTATGGTTGTACGAGAACAAATAAAACTTATGTTTGTTGTGTTGCTGTTGCTGTGCCTATAATCGGTGTTAACTCTTTGCTTTATTTCTAACCTATTTATTTTCGTCACTGCTATTTCTATATTTTTATATTGCAAAGTGTGGATAAATTTTAGGTTAGGATATAAATTGTCTGTCAAATAATTAAATGTTAAGAATTGTGCTGTCATCTTTTATTTAGTACAAAAAAATTTATTTCATAAAATTCGAGCAGATCGTCCTCGTAATCAGACTCCTTGTAAGACCATTATAAAGGTCTTATATAACTTTTTTTATATAGCTGAATATTTTTTATAACTACTGAATATTTTCTCAAATTTCTTTTTTTATTTGAAAGTAATACCCTTCCGGCTAATATTGGAAAATAATATCATTCAAATGGCTACCTCGGCTGGTCATGCAGTAGCCTACACGATCGGCCTAATTTTTAAGCACATTATCGATTGTGTGCAGCTGTATTTCACCAATGGCTTTACAAATATTGTCCTTTAAAGCGTTAATTGTCTCCAGCTTGTCGGCGTAACACTAATCTTTGACGGCACCCCCCAATACTAGTCCAGCGGCATCAAATCGCAGCTGCGAGGTGGCCAAACGACATCAGCTCTGCGGGTGATAATGCGATCTTCAAAAATAGGGCGCAGAACATCGAGTGTAGCTTCGGCTGTGTGGCACGTAGCGCGATCCTGTTGAAACCAAATGTTGCCAATATCCTCTTCTTCAATTTTTGTGAACAAAAATTCGTTCAACAAAAAACAACAAACGAACAAGATTCGTTCGTCTCAGTGATGTCTCTGAAATGTTCAATGGGTGAGAACGACGGTGAATTGATGTTGATGGCACTTCACGCACACTTTCTGCCACAGCAGCAATATTCCCCGGTGTTCGCACTGTTTTTGGCTTTTCACGCTTTGGTTTATCGATGAGGATGCCAGTTTCTTTTACTTCTTTCACAAGATAACGAACATACGGAGCTGACGGTGCTTCTCTTCTCCAAAAATCCGTACGCAATTTTCGCACACATTCTGCAACGTTACCATGATTTTCAATTAATGTCGCAATATTTGCCAGCGTTGTTTAATCGTACACACAACCATATTCGTTCAGCGGAAGGACAAAACTAATTATCTGTCAAATCAAACATGAGCTAGATTAGTGCTACCATTCACGAAATAAGCACTAGTTGAAAAAAAAACTTTAGATGGCGGATCCTTTATGTAATTTTATCATTAATTTCGAATCTCTTGGTATTGTTCCTCACAATAGATCATAACAAATATGCTCATAATGATGCAAACATAACCGCTGTACAGCAAAGTGTTAATAATTAACTAGGAACAGCAACTCGTAGAGGTTCGCAACAATTAGGCATCAAAAGAGGTACTTTGCGCAAATATTTTGCATAAAAATCCTAAACTGAACGATAACAACAGATTTTTCAACTAAATTGTCTTTAGTAACAGGCTCACTTATAGTTCGGCGGTTATGTAAACAAACCAAATTGTCCGCATTGTGAATGCCACAAAGTCCACAAAACAGTCGCTGAAAAACTATTACGCCCGCATTTTTTTTTTCGAAAATGGACAGGGAGAAATATTTACCGTAAATTTTCTGCGCTAACATACCATGATAACACATTTTTTTGGCCACAATTAGCTAAAGTTGACAGGAATGGCCTTTACAAACAATTCAGTTATTGCATGAGAAAATTTCTGGTCGTATAATTTTTAATTTGGCGATGCCAGTTGGCCGACTCGTTCTTGTGATTAAACGCCGCTGGATTATTTGAAAGATGGTTTTACGTGAACAACCCATAAGCTACTCACCTTCTGAAAAATGAATTTGGGGGCTGCATTCATGATAAAAGCGAGGCTTATTTTTAAAAATGTGCTTTACAATATTTTGAAAAGGGCGGACGTCTGTCGATTATTAAAAAAAAACCGAAGTTTTCAAAGAAAAGTGAGCCTTTAAGCCTAACTTGCTAACCCCAAATTGGCCCACTCTTTATAGAAATTGACCAGAATTATGTGTATATTAATAAAAACTAGTTTGTGTTTAGTGATACGAAGTAGAAAACATTTGATCGAAAATAGAATTTCCTGACCACATATAGGAAATTGTTAAATTTAATAAAATAACTATGCCTTTTTCGTTGTTGTCGCTAGAGACGGAAAATATATTTTCAATATTTTTCTTATCTATAAAATTTTTTTGCTTTAGCAATATTACATTCTTGTTATTCATATCATAAAAGCGATCTATTTAGAAGAATGTTGGTTTAAAGATCACGTTTGCTAATTACGATAAATGATTATGTGCGCTCCAAATTTCTTGCAGTCGTATATAAATTGTGCCAACTGATGACTGACTTTCAAAGATAATCTGTGATATTGAGCAGCCTTTTTAATTCAAAATGATTATCCAAAATATAGCGATTATAAAGTGAGAACAGTTTGACAGTTTGTTTGACTTAATGTCGACGTTTCTACATACTGAGATATACTCAAGCATAATTTCGCTTATAATGCATAATCATTTGGAAAATTGCTTATATTATTTATATGTAAATTTTTTGGTACAAAACTCTCTGTACAATTTCTCAAAAATCAACCTTGTAAATTTACATTTTCTTCATTTTTGCCATAAAATATAAAATAATTAAATAAGGTCTATTATTCTTTTGTAGAGTTAATATTGTGCTTTTTTAACTGAAAAGTGAATGATTTAATCACTGTACTAATTTCGAAAGATTCGATATAAAAGGCTACTTTTCCTCAAAAACCTTTTCAAGAATAAAACTATTGTACAATTAATTTTCTAAAGAACACACACTCATATATATATATATATATATATATATATATATATATATATACATATATATGTGTGTATATGTATGTATATAATTTAAGTCTCTTAAGAGATTTGCAATTCTGCACACTATTTTATTCAGCCAGTATAAAAAGACGGAAACCAAAAAGGAATAACAAAGAATTAAATATAAGAAAATAGAAGAAGATAAAATGGCAAAAAGCTTGCACCTTCTCAAGGGTAAAATTTTTCACACTAAACTGTGCTTTTTTGATATTTTGATGTGACAAGTTAAATGACTAAAAGGCTTTAAAAGCGCAATAGAAATAATCAAGGGTGAACTTTAATTGCAGACGTCAAGTTTTAACAACTGCCTTAATTCAGCAAAATGTAAATAATTTCATAGCTTTTCAGAATACAAAAGGGAATTTAATTATTAATTCAATTAAATTTTAAAATTTATTGCAGTTATTATATTTATTTCGTGGTTAATAAAGTGTTTTATTTTAATTTGAAATGTTACTAATTATTCGTATATTCGTATTGAGGATATAGCAATGATTAATTTAATTATAATTTAACACTTGATGATTTTAAAATTACATAATTCTTAAAATAGTTTTCCACATAATTTGTATTTGTATTGGTTATTTTAATTCGGCTTAAGTTCGAGTTTTCTCTTATTTATGAATTTATTAAGAAAGATTAAATACTTTGAAATTTGTGTACTAATTTTAGAGCACAAAGGAATAATAAGACAACATAATTTAAAGTACAATTTTCAAGATTGCTAAATCCGTTATATGCAATTTTCGCTCCTACCTCAAGTTCAATGAACAAAAATATGGGAGTTATTTATAATTTAAAACGTGTTTTTTTTATTGAGCTACTGAATTTTGAAATGGTATTGTATTCCATTGCTGAATTTTTACAACAGACATGAAGTTTACTTTATTCGAAAGATAATCTACCATTATAATTTAAATATAAATACAACATATGAGCGCCAGGTCTGGGTCAGACATAGTTTAATTTGGAGGTCCAATTTCCATTTTTTCAACATTTGTGGTCGCATATTGGCAATGACGTTGAGAATATTTCGGGCTTTTCGGCGAACACTAGAGACTTCACAAGTCCCTACAGAAAATAGTCTAGCGGCGTTACATCACACAGTCTTGGAGGCCTATCCACGAGTACGAAACGTGAAACTAAACCATACGTTTCTTTCAATAACTCAATTGTGGCACATGCTTTGTGGCATGATGTGCCTACTTCTTAAAACCACAGCTCCTATATAACACGGTTATTCAATAATGAATTATGGCTTTATAACGGGCACTATTGACTGCAATGTTCTGACCAGCATCTATTTTTTCGGACCAGCACTTAGGGGATGAAACTACTCATGCGATGCACTGCGTCGATGCTCTAGAGAATTAATAGAGTTACCCTACTGTTCCCAATGCTCTTCTTGGTCCTCTCTTGTATGTGATCAATCAATTCGAGAGTATACTCGAGTCTACTCGAGTTCGTTTCAGAGTTGTATTCCACTTTTAGACGGCCATAAGTGTTATAAATAGTACGAAGATGTACGAAGTATGTTACACTGTTTTAGGAAACCGAAGCACTTAAAAGCTTATTTGGAAATCTCGAAACGGTGCTTAGTCCATCCAACATCACACTAGATTTTCATACCAAGAGCATCAAGATCTTCCGACTTCCTAATACTTATATTACTCATAGTAACAGATGGAGCACCATTTCCGAACACATATCTACACCTAAGAATGTAACGTTGAGTCTTATGGGCATTAAAAGCGATAATATCCACACGACCCCATTCAGAGTTTGTTGCAAAATCGTGATTGAGCGTATCATTTATGTTAAGCCTTTTGGAATAGAGCTCCAACTGGTGTAGTCTATTACCGATTAAATACGAATGAAAAATGGTGCTGTTATCTGCGAAAGAGTTTATAAGATTGAAAATCTGACAAATAAGGCAAATTTGTGTTAGGGTAGGAGTAAGAACGGTGATTGATTTACACCGTTGTTCCAAAAAGAAAGTTGGCAAGTCAAGTGTAGAGTACCCTCTACGGAAACCATACTGTTGGTTGCTAAGTAAGCTGTTGGACTCCAGCAGGTCGATTCACTATGCTATTTAAACCAAGGTTGTTTTGGTTAAATATGTTAGCCACTGTTGCAATTCACTATAAACTTTAGCAAAAAACACAAGAGTTAAAAATTTTTTTTCTGGCTTTTAATATCAGCTGGTTCAGTCAGTGGTTTTTTTAGCCACGACAATTTTGGTTTGTTAAAAGCAGAATTTTTGGTGGTGTTAAATTTAAAAGTAGAAGAAGTTTTTATTTATCCATATAAAAAATGGCTTTTGAATACCTAGGTTATATTCTAACACAAAATGAATTATTTAATAGTGCGCCTTCAGTAAACCGTCGGAATCTTCTCTATATATTCTTTGCCGATAATGGCAACAACCCTCCTTTCTAACTCGCTTAACGCTCGTCCGACTTTTTAGTTCTTTCCAAACCTTTGTTAATAAAAAAGGTTTTACAATTTATTTGTATTTGAACCATGTTTATTTTAACAATGTTTACTTACCGTCTGCCACTGGTTGCTCGTTTTAATAGAGCCGCCAAGACAATTTAGCGTTTCCGCCACTTCTGCCCACTTTTTTTCTGACCGTGCAGCTTTTTGAACTTCCCTGATGCAAGGCCCTCATTTGCCATCAACAAGTCCACTAAATTATTTAGCTGCTCGGCAGAGGCGCGGCTTCTTTTAATGTTAGTATTCATTCTATTAAAGAATGAATAAACCTTTACTAAATTAAAAAAGTTATAAAAATGAATATTTTACTTACCCGGCACAATAAAAATTTGCAACATAAAATAACTTTTTGGTTTGTTTTTTTTGTATTCCTCTTTGTGCTTTTCTCTTATTTTGACATTTCGCTTGGCAGTAACGACAACGTATATTAATTTAAACGCGGATAAATTTAACAGTACTTACTGTGGCTAACAATGAATTAAAGAATAACATAGTGGTTAGTGCAAACCACAATAGGTTTAGTTAAAATTAACCTTAACCAAAGTGGTTAAAAATTAGTGAATCGACCTGCAGGTATCTAACAAGATGATAATAAATCATACTTTCCATCATTTTAAATAGTGCATAACAAATTGCAATGGGCGGTAATTTTCATGGTTGTTAGCCACAACCTTTTTGGGGATCTGTGTTATATTTGCAACCTTCCAACAATTTGGAAATTCATCACCATGATACAACGTGCTGAAAAGGGCTGCTAACATACGCGCTAGCATTGAAGAGCACTGTTTCACGAACAGTGTTGGAATCCCATCTGGACACTTGTTGATGTTGATATTTAAAGAAGAACGGAACGGTTTATTTTATAAACTAAACAGTCAGCTTTCTTGGATGTTAAGGTGTCTCAACTCTTAATATACACTTCATATATCGCAGATTTGTTTTTTGGAGTATTAATTCAGACAAAAGTTAGCTTTGATGCTAAGATTCGCTTATAAAAAATCGGGAATAAGGGCAATCATTCCATTCTGACAATCTGGAAGCATTATTCAGGCGTCAGTCTTAATATTGAAGTTGAAGTTTCAAACCAAACTAAACAGCTGGCAAAATAGCCGTGTTTATAAAATATACTCGATATTGTTATTTATTAGATTATAGATTATTTGGTTACACCAAATGTAGCACCTTCAAAAATGTCAAGATTATTCGAGTTCTTGGGACTAAAATAATTTTCTTATTCAGTGAAGAAATGCTGGACTCTTTGCTGGCCATCTTACAATTACAATTATCGATATAATTGATACATATCTTTAGAGTTAATAGAAATATAGAAAAAGTGGCCTTTACTGCCAGTAATGGCTTCTGATAATCTAAAGTAATACTTTATTTTTTATCATTTTATAAACCAGTTATTAGTTGAACTTAGCAAAAAAAAGGCGTTTTATAACTCTATTATATAGTAGGCACGAAAAATATCTATGAACTTTCGATTTTAATGATGAATTTATTCATTCTTTTTTTCGTTTCAGTACACTCGCTAATAATATATTTTACACTGATCGAAAACTTGTCAGCTATCTTTAAAGCAATCGTTATAATATGTTTCTTGAAATTGTCATAGATTAGATATGACTAGTCAATTTTTATAGCACTAACGAAGACTAAATTTGTATTAAACGGCCAGTAGAATATATTTATCTTCTTGGTTTAGTTTCGATTTTTACTCAGCTCCGTCCCCATCTGTGGGCAGGTTTTAAAATTGAAGGCTATATCTTCGGTGCTGAAGACAAAAATGGTAAAGGAATGGTATTCACTTTTGCTAATTATTTATATTGTTACGTTTATACACTTTATAAACATTTTCTTGTGAGTTCTTTATTGGAAAATAAATAACACCAGTTTTTAGAGTTTTTAAATTATTAACAAGTTTATTTACTTTAACTACACAAAGTTGATACTACAGAATAATTTACTTAAGATGCACGCCTTTGCCTCACCAGATTTAATTTCACACTGACTGACTATCCACTCAGACGATGCCCTTTTATCTTTGTCCAATAAAAGTCTAGAAAATTTAAGAATCTTCTACTCCCTTTGTATCAGATTTTGTTGTTGTATATTGTTTTTTCAAGGCATAGTTTTTATACTGATAAAGTTTCTTCTAGGAATTTATTGAAGATATTTGTTGTTGTCTCGTGTAGATAAGTTTTCTTAGAAAACAGCGCAGATGGTAAACAGCATACATGTTTGTTGTTGTCTTGCGCGTATAGTTAGTAAACAGTAATTTGTGTTTGTGCATGCCACGCAGTTAGTAAACTACGCAGTTTGTAACTAGAAATTTTGTTGTTTACCATAAGTTTTCTTAGCAAGCCACGCAGTTAGTAAACAGCATACCCAGTAGTTCGCTTTATTGCTTAATTATTTTATTTTAGAACTTAAGCCAGACACATCATTATTATTATTTTTATTCCTTTTAACCGTATTGTTATATTGAGTTCTTTTATTGGAAACACAGCACTTTAGAGTTGTAAATAAAATAAAGCGATTAATTTTCTTTCAATACGCATAAAATATACACGATGGCAACTTCACTATTGTAACGCATTTAAAGATACTTCATTATGTTGTTGTCTTTCTCAACGAATATTTCACCATAAATTAATTCAGTTGGCCAGGAAGTGCTGCTTATATAACGGTTTTAAGCGATTCTCGCATATACAAGAATATTTTACTATAGCAGCCCCCCATATTGTTGTTGTTATCATTCAGTGTAGGCGACTGCTTGGCTGTGCGTTTCTTTCTTTGTTCTGTGTTAGTTGTTTTCATAGAATTTATAATAACCATGTTGTTGTTGTCTTGTGTGTATAAAATTTCTTAGAAAACTACACAGTTTGCAGAATAAACAATAGGTCATTTTGTTTACTTTTCTTACTGATAATTATTTTCGTTTAAAACTCAAAGAAATCATCTTCGTAACAATATCAACAATCCTTAAACCACTTAAAAGTTCAAAAATCGTTAGGTTAAGTATGCAGTACATTTAGCAAAGCGAAAAAAAACCACCTGAAAATTTAATTTTCTGTTTTTTATAAATGCCTTTTTTACTTCCTTATTCACTTCCAATAACATTTTGGATTTGTGTAATGGGAATTGCAATCAAGTGTCATGAAGAAAAAAACATAAAAAATATATTAGCAAAGTTATTTTTTTTAATATTTTGTTTTTATTTCTACTGACGTAATTTCTTAAATAATTTAAAATTTTCAAAGCGTTATTTCTCTACGTTTCGCAATAGTGTAAGGTATTTCAATATATTTATTACACTATAAAATAAAAATTCATTTTTTAAATATTTAAAATTCCTTTGAAAACATTTCAATAATCGTAACCAAGGTTATATTTTATTCTATACTCTTCATTTAAGGCGAAAACATATAACAATATAAAGATATTTTTTCTTTTAAATTTTATTTCTGGTATCTCAGAAATTTCTCGTTATTTAGCGCTATTTTTGTTTGCTTCAAAAAATAATATGTTTGTAAAAATCGTTTAAGAGAAAATCAATTTTTATTTCATTTAAAATAAAATATTTTTAGCATCAGCAACATAAACTTGGCTAATATCTTTTTAAAAGGAATGTTTATTATCTGCAAACTATTATTAACTATAAAAAAAAGAAATTACTAAATCGGTTTTAACAAGAAAGAATTTTTGTATTTTTTTTTTTAATTATTAAAATTAATTACTTATTAAAATAATATAATAATAATTAAAATCAATCATAAAAATTTACAGTATCACAGTTAACGTCTGGAGAACGTTATCTATTCGATAAAATTGTTACAGGAAAAATCAATAGTCAAAAATTCCTTTAATATTATTTCAGAATTTGCTTGATATTCTTGTTTTTACTGGGTAATTAGCTTGGTAATATTTTATGAAGAAATTTAATGTGGTTGTATTCCTGCTATAAGAAAGAAAGCAAACATGTTTAATGATTCCTAAAAAGCGATTTAATATTCAAAGTAAACAAAAGCGTTTGAAAAGAACCCTTTTAGAATTACTTAAAGTGAAACAAATCGCTATGTTATTCAATAATAAAATATGTAATATGCACTAAAGCAAAGACACATTTCATACTATTTAACGAGACTCTTTTGTAGTGGATTGCGAGCAGTGATTACAAATGATGTGAATAAAAATCTGAGTCAACCTCGTTTGAAGGTATTGGTTATTAGGCTAAATGAAAAGTATATTTTGCTCGACTAGCTAAGAAAGCCTTAAAAAATTTTTTTTATCGGGTTTTTCAATAAGAGCTTTGCTTTTCATGGTAATTTTGACATTTAGTTTTTCGATGTCTTCGTAGTAAATGTATTGGTAACTGTTACAATGAATTCAGTTTCGCACGAAAATCGCAGAAAATTAATTGCAACCCTGTTAAAATTATATTTCGTAAAGTTCGTGATATTTTCGGACAAAATAATCGTCCATCTGAGACCGCTATTAAGAGGCACGATACAAAATGTGTGGACAGCAAAACGTATTTGATCAATTATTTCAACTGAAAACAATGCCGCCGTGAACCAAAGTATTGAAGCAGATACAAATTTGTAAATTCCTCAACGTTCTCAATAATTGGGATTGTCTAAAACCACCACATGGCGAATTTGGGTAAGGATTTGGCTTTGAAGCCTTACAAGGTTCAACTGTTGCAGGAATTAAAGCCGACCGACTATTCACATCGCCGTAGATTCGCTCAATTCATTCAGGAACAATCGGGTGGTTTTTCCGAAAATATAATTTTTTCAGACGAAGCCCTTTGCCACTTGTCACAGGGTATGTGAATAAGAGAAATTGCATCATTTGGGCTTCTGAAAAGAGCGATTATTGAAAAGCCTTTGCAAGCCTTTTATCGTGTCACTTGGTTTAAGAACATACCGGTTTCGGCTATATGCCTTCTTCAGTGTTCTCTCTATATTCTATAGATGACGTCAAATTATACCCAAATTAAATTTGTAATTTATTCTTTTTCGTTTATATATCAAGTGTGCCTCTGTTTTGCTGAAATACAATTTTTTAAACCAGAAAAAATTTTACATCTCTCAGACACTGACTGACACAGTCACTTAAAAATATTGCATACTTTCTCCATCACATAAGCGGCTGCCGATTCATTATCGCAAATAAAATAAAAATTGGAGTTGTTGTGTGGCATTCAAAGTGTTATAAATGTGGATTTAGTTGTGCGACACTAGATATTACCACTGTTGCATGGTGTTGTTTGTTGTTGTAGCTATTTCCAATTTGCAATTGACAATGCAAATTATGTAAATATTGATTTTATGCTTTACATCAGCATTATTATAGCCATAATGAATTCAATAGCCACAATAAATATCCAGAGGGATTTCAGACTTTTTTAATTAATGGAAAATTATATTTAAAATTTTTTCACCTACTGCATGTAAGTTATTTATTAAATTTGTAGCATAATATATAATTTTTTGAAATATTTACTTTTGTTGTATAAAAAAGGTTAAATCAAAATAATTTTCAGAATGAAATCACTTTAAATGGCGTCATGACCAATTTTTATTTGTATAAACTATTCAAAACATGTGTTAGTAAAGTAACAGGAGGACCAGTAACGATGAATTAAAAGTTTGTTATAGTTTTAGGAACTTGTATGGATATTTAATTTAGCTATTTTCACATAGTTTGATATTTGCTAGAAAAGTAATTCTTTTTTTTAAATTCTATTCAGAAAAAAAAATAACTGAAAATAACAAATTAGTATTATTAATTCATTTCGGCTTGTATTGAAACAGCTGATTCCATATTATTTTACAACATAGCATTATTTATTTTAACATTAGATATATTCTATGATTTCATTTTATTTATGGTTTTATGACTCCTCACGAATGACCATTATTTTGTTTTTTAAATTAAAATAAATGATTAAAAAATAAATTGAAAAGTTGCTGACTTCTAAGATTTTATTTAATTACTGCTTTGTTTTAAAATCAAAGTGTAGGTGTATGTTTGTTTATAGCATTTCTATTATTTCGTTTAGCTGTTGTGATTTCTAGTCATTTGTTTGTTTAACAAATTGATTGGTTAAATATATTAACAAATATTAAAGCAATATTTTAAAGCCAACTTGTAGATGTAATTTGTTGTTAAATTTTTGAAAATATATTCATTCAATCACCTTTTCTTGTGTTAATAATAATTTGAAAGTAAAAACAAAAATAAACAAATCAATATCTAAATAGTCAAATTAATTGTTGGCGCCGTCATTTATTATTGTCGATGTTAAAGCGAACTTTGTTAAGTTTTTTATTTGTTTTGCTTTGCTATTTATTATTTGCTTTAACTTATTGTACTGTACTGACATTATATTATTATATTATTATATTATATAAATTATATTTTAATATATATGAGGTTATTGGACTTAATTTTCGTTAATGATGTTACCAATTTTTATATTATCCTTACTTATAATAACACCCGATATATATCTACCATCCTACGATCGAAATATTGGTTTAAAGTCCAAACAAATCTGTTGTGCCTTCATGTGCAAAGACATTCTGTTTTAAGAATACTAATTACAGTTTATTAAATAAGCTCTTAATGGATACTAACTGAAATAACATATTATCTTGCACCGATATGGATCAAATGACATAAGCATTCTACCATAAGGATTAGTCCTTTATGGATCTGGTATTCCGAAAAAAATAACAAAGCAAAATGTTGGACCTCCTTAAAACAATAAACAATTATTTTACACTAAAAATAGGAAGAACAGACTATATAAAAAATTCAAACAGTCTGGTGATTCTACTCATACTCTGTATACTCTTCGCTTAATAAACTATTTTATAATATTTATATACACAAATTGAAAGTTAATTTAAAACGCAATCCAAAAGCATTTTACAGATTTCTTAATCAAAAAAAAAAAAGAAAACAGATGGATTCCCTTCTGCTTTAAAGTTCCAACAAAGCGAATCTAGTAATGAAACTGTTATAAGCAACTTATTCGCCAATTTTTTTTAGACAAATTACTCAGTTGCAGATTATGATGAATGTTTTAAGTACCCATTTAATATTGCAATATCTCAGATGATTAATCACCCTTATTCTGTTTATCGTCGTCGTCATCGTCATCAATTTAATATCAATCTCAAATTTTATCGACATCGTCATCAATTCAAAACGAAACTGGTATGCCCTAAGGGCAGTGTAACGATGTCGATGGTATATCGTTTTTTAAAGCACATCTCTAACAATTTGGACAGCTGGTTTGTTTTTTTTTTTCAATTTTTGTAAAGTTTTTTTTTGAAGGAGAGCGAATTATTGACAAAAATATAAAAAATTAAAAGGACCATATAACTTTAAATAACTAAATGCTTCTTCCTCCCCCAGTAGACGTACACTCTGCCTTATTTGCCACTAATTTTTTCTTCACTTGAAATTTTAAATCCCGCCAAACCTATAAAAATAATTTTATTATACAATAATCTTTTTAAAACTATTTACTTTACCTTTTGCCAACCATCACCTGATCTTTTCGGTGGACCAAGGGCATATAATATCGTTGCTATTCTTTCCCACTGCTCTTTGAAGTCACTGGGAAGACTGCCTTTTTGGAAACCCTTGGCAAGTGGTGGATTCTTTTCCATCTCCTCCACTAACTTATTAAATTGAATACTGTTTGTAATTTTTTTTCTTTTTCCATTTTTTTTTAATTTAAAAGTGCTATTGTAAAAAAATCAAAAACACTAAAACTGTTTCGACACAAACCAGACCGACGATAAAATCAGAGTCAATTTAAATCGATGCCATCGTTAACGTTGCGTACGGCATACCAAAAATACATCGACGCTTGTCGATAACACTTGATATTGATAATGGGCATACCAATTAACAACAATTGATACAAAACGTTATCGTTTCATATTGATGACGCTAAATGGAATAAGGGTGAATATACCATTTATCGATATTTCGACAATCTTCAAGGAATTGAAAAGAATTAAATTCTGATCTAAATGTGGACCCGACAACATCCCCAGTAATATTTTGATAAATTGTGCTGATAGTATTTCCATACCTTTGGAAATTTTGTTTAATATTATTGTTTTTTTTAAATAAGGTAACAGGTCTGATATTTCAAATTACCGTGATATGGCAAAATTAAGTACTATACCCAAATTATTTGAAAAACTTTTCACTGAACATTTATGCTTTCATACATCAAGTTTGATAACCCATAATCAACATGGATTTCCAAAGAGATGCTCTGGCATAACAAATCTTTTACACTTTTCAACTATTATACATCGTAGACTTTAAAAAAAGCAAAAAAAGGACGTAATATACACTGATTTTAGCAAGGCATTTGATAAAATCAATCATATCCTCCTTACAGAAAAAATTGGAATTAATAGGTTTTGCCGATTTAAGTGTCAAATGGATTTACTCTTACCTAACCAATAGAAAGCAAACGGTCCGTTTTAATAACTCCTACTCTAGATGCATAGAGGTTCTACCTGGGGTACCACAGGAAAGCCACTTGGGGCCGCTTCTTTTTTTGTTATTTATTAATGACTTGCCCGATGTCATTCATTCATCCAATATTTTGATGTATGCTGACGATGTAAAAATTTTTCTTAGTTATTGTCAAGTAACTGACCAGCAACGCCTCCAAGGTGACCTTAACTCGCTTCACAACTGGTGTAAAATAAATCGTATGGAGCTAAATCTAAAGAAATGTAAATATATTTGCTTTGCTAGAAAGAAACCGATAACCGCATGCTCTTGTATATGCTAGAAATCTTAAAACAGCACTACTTGCTGGACAAATGAATTAAGTTGAGTCATTATAGACTAGAAAGTTACCATATTGTTTATTTTGTGTTTATTAAAAGTCAATAAATCGTTTAATTTTTTTTAAAGCTCAATATAGCAAAACGTTTATTAAAAGGAGTAAATGTAACAATATTATAAATAAATTTGGTGGTGCTAGTTACAAACCAGGAAACAAATTTGAAGAACTCTCTAGGTGCGTTTTTGACCATGAAACTTCTTTTAATTTAATAGCATTTTATTAAAAGCACTCCATGCTGGAAATATACTAGTAATACCATCCTCGTATTATTTTAATTCTTAACAGTTCTTATAAATTTTCTATACTGAATTATAAACATAAAATGCTGATTAAATAAAATTTATTTTAAAAATAAAACAAAAAACTAAGACGCAGCAAACTGGCATATAAAAAAAGCAAACCTCCACAAAAAATAGTACTTTAATATTTGCATAAAGTTTATTAACTTCTACATAAAATGTCAGCGTACTCCAAAAGAACTTTGGACTTCGCAAAATGTGCAACTTAATTTATAAATTTTATGTCTAAACAATAAAAATTAAAATCAAGTTTTTCACAATTTTAGCTATTTAATGCTCCTTCTCTTATTTCAAGTATAAATAAAAATAAGTAAATACCGCACAACCTAAAAAGTAATAAATCACTGTCATTGAAAACTCTTTTAATTGCTGACTGAAAGCTTGCTACTGTGTGTCCGTCCCAAACCTATAAAAAAATTAGAGCCAACAAAAATAAAGAAACAAAAATGAACTACACACTTTATAAAAATATTGAAAAGTACTTTTCTCTTCTAAAAACTAATTGAAGTGAAATAAATTATTTATTGGATTTAAATATAATGTTGGAAAGTGTTAAACGCAAATGCGATTAGATTTTCTGTGGTAAAGGGAAAGTAAGCACAAAGAAAGATGTCAGCGGTATAGCGTTTTTCAACGTATTGAGTACTTTAAACAAACCTTTGTTTTTCGCACTGGGTGTAAAATGGCAATTTTATTCTGTTTAAGCTTGAATTGCAAATTTTGTCATATTGAGGGTATAATGATAATAATAATTAATAATCAATAATCTTATATAGACTATTAAAATTTTTACAAATTCTTCGAATCAGATCCGCATTTGAATAATTATTCCGGAAGAACTGTAAGATCAGTGGCTGATAACATCGAGTTGAACGAAGCGGAATATCGAAACATATATTAGAAATCAGGAGCTCGACTACAAATTTTCGATCAATTGAGTTTATTGCAAAAGACACTTTATGCTTTGTTTCCGGGCTTTTAGACGCTTGCAATCATAAGATGGAACATGAACTAGAGACTGCCGTGCTTAACCTCATAAGCAGAAATTTATAAATTGTTTCTAAACTAATTCAACGTGGTTGTTATGCACATTAAAATGTGGGTTCCTTATTACTGAATTATATTAAAAAATGGGTCAGCCTAGTGATATGTATAACCGTTAGTGAACTTTTTAGCCTACTACTCGATGAACGTAAGTAAGAAAAAGTTAATTTGGTTAATTTTGTGTCCATCGCAATTCCCAAATCCAAGATGTTATCCACGAATTGGAACTGATGTTTCTCTAAAAACTAGTGAGCATCAGACCGTTGTTTTCTTGATAAAAACAGACTCGTATTTCAGCGGTTTAATATCACTCAGTTTATATTGCACCAACTTTGATATCTATTCAGATTGCAAAACATAGATAGATTAACATAACTAAAGAAAATATTGACATGGTTTCGGTAATTTGAAATATCGGATTTGTCTATAAGATCTCAGCACAATTAATTAACCTACAGTTGGGAATACCATCAGATCCATGATTTACAAAATATTTTAATCCACGTGAAACATTTTCGGTACAAATAGGCGAAAACAAAATTGATTGGTTAATAGTGGATATGGGTGTTCAGGGTGTGGCAGTACTTTGTTTCAGAATATATTGAGGCAAAAAAAAATCGCAAATAAGTTACCAAAGAAAGCATTATCTTCTAATTTCTAATTACCTAATTTCATAACTTAAGGATATTCTCTCAATCCTCATTTAAAATATACTAATTGATACAACATTTTAGGATTACGTTTAAGACTCATTTTCATTTCGTACAAATAATAACGGTAATGGGTTTTTCCACAAGAAGTTTGTGTTCTAGAACATAATAAAACAAAAAATTTGGATTAAGATGATTCAAATTTGTATGGTATTACGAAAAGAAAAGTTCGGCAATTAGGAAAGAAAACTAATATCTACCAAATGTCCACCACAACTACGTTAACAGATGGTGATTCACTCAGCAAAGGCTTTAAATAATTTTTGGCAAAATAACTGTTCTATTCAATTTGATTGGCTCAGTATAGAGTCTGTCCTTAACATAGCCCCACAAAAAAATAATCCACACGTGCCAAATCAAACGATCTGGCTGCCCACTTAGTCACTTAGCTACTAATTATGCGATCGGGAAATTTGGTTTGCAATAAATCGTTTCATTGGCTATGTGACATGTGGCACCGTCTTGTTGAAACCACATGTCAGTAATATCCAGGTCGTCAATAATAGGCCAAAATTGAGTTGTTAGCATCTCGCGATAGCGTGATCCATTGAACGTTACCGCATTTCCAACTTTATCTTCGAAGAAAAACAACAACAGATCACTTAGTGCACCATACAGTGACAGGTTGAGCATGCAAAGGTATCTCAATAATCGTTCTAGAATTTTTAGAAGCACAAATGTGGCAATTTAGCTGGTTGACATATTCTGTCAGAAAATGGGGATCGTATTGAAAATGATTTTTTCCTAAAAACCAGCCGGTTGTGCCTTAACGAATTGAGCGAATCTAAGGCGATGTGAACGGTCGGTCGGCTTCAATTCCTGCACCAGTTGAACCTTGTAAGGTTTCACCGTCAAATCCTTATACAAAACTCGCCATGTGGTGATTTAAGATAACTCCAATTGTTGAAAACGTCGAGTAACTGACCAAATTGTTAATAGCGGTCTCAGAAGGGCGAATATATCGTTCGATAATATCACTTATTTCACGAAATATAACTTTAACAGAATCACAATTTTCATACTGGATTTTAATTATTTTAATGTGATATTCATAGCAAATTGAATTCATTGTAACAATTGCCAATGCATCTGCCACAAATACGTCAAAAAACTAAATGTCAAAACTATGATGTTTTTGGTGTTTCCACAATTAACATACAAACTTCTAGTTGAAAAACCCAATACAATAAAAAGTAAAATAAAATATATTCTATATTCAGCAGGGCAAGCAGAATAGTTTCTGTAATCAGCACGTGACTATCTAAGAGCTTGTCCAGGTTTTCCTTTTTGTGCATATTTGGGAATAAAATTTGTCAACTATCGTATCAATAGATCTGGAATATTCAATTGAATTAGGTAACAAAAATTACCAATTTCTATTCAACAAGATATTGTATAATAAGTCTTCAGGCTTACTAATAGGAATTAATCTGCTTACGGAACATTCCAATGGATCATTAGTTTAACGAAACATTTACGATATTAACTTCAGAAGAGTTAGGTTCAGTTTCGTCTTAATTTCAAGTAAATAACTTGTAGCGATTAGATTTACATGGTTGCCTGGTGGTATCTAAGACTACAATGTCTAATGAATATTCATAAAAGTGGCTTATAATCACTTGTTTTTGTGAGTGATGTAGTTGTTTTGTACTGTCTTCGTACTAAGACTGAACAGATATGCGAAAGTATTGGCACCAAGTTGGGCACCAAGAAAAGTTAAACGAACTGGCAGCTAATAACCAACGCAATACTTATGACTGAAATATAGAATATAGAGAAATATGTTTTGTTAAATTTTCATTCTAAGTGGATGACTACTGGAGACTGCATTTTAATCTCTTATAACCAGTTGATGAAAATGGAGTGATTTTTGATTTTTTATAACGAAAGCGGTTCTTTGAACATTTAAAAGTCTGCAATCCCTTCAAATTCTTATGTCTGACAATGCTTAATTCTGGAATCCCAGGAAATAACTTGACGAAATTTTAAACCGTTACAGGTATAGTATTTTTAAGTTGTGTTTGAAGGGTACACCTTTTTAGCCAAAGTAAAATTTGTGGAAAATTTAGAATTGGTTAGCTTTGATAAATAAAAAATTTTTATAAAAATTGACTATTCCGTGTTAATGGCTCAAGCTTTCCATATTTTCAGATGGAGAAAGATGATGAAAAATACTAAAATAAAGGAACAGTCCACTTTATATTTACGTCCGCTACTTTGTTGCAGTGCCTCCAGTATTACGTAGCGTAATATGTGAAAAAGCTGTAGCAAACTCTTTCTGTAACACTAGCAGAAAAGATATACACTCTGTATATCGATAAGAAAAATAATTAATCAAATATCAGTTTTTAATAGGGGTAGCCAAGATTCAACTTCACTTACAAATAAAATATTTAAAAATACCCAACGGCAACTTTACAAATCAATTAAAATCGAATTGGTCTCAACCGATTTCAGTAACAAAAACGGTTTTTTTTTTGTTAATAAATACTTTCATTTCTGTTGCCTTCTAAAAAGTTTAAAATTAAAACAAAGATAAATCTGAAAACACAAAGCCATCATAAATTTAAAAGCTTAGCACAGATTTGTGTTTTGTACTGTTTGTGATTTTTTCAACATTTAACCAATAATTCAAGATATTTATCAGGCTGGATTTTTTTTATTGATTCGGTTGGGTTAAAGATATGTTTACCCGTCACACCATCATCACGAAAGATAAGAGATCTACAAACCTATAAACACACATCTTACTCGTGTTTACCTTCAACCAAATGTTGAATGTGAATTTTGATTTTTTTCCACTTTAGTTTTTTAACACGAACTATTTAAACATTTACTTAAATAAAAAGATATTGAATTTGTTATTTAAAGAGTGCAAAAGAAACTGTCAATTAAATTTTTTTTATATTTCTAACATTTAAAACGCCAATTAAATGTTTCTTTGGAAATTTATCAATAGCAATTGTTTTTCGGTAAACAAGAGCATACGAGTATTTTTAACAACAAAAGTTTCTAAGGTAGGAAAGGTATAAAAAATATAAAGATTGAAAATATTTTATACATTGTTAAATTTCACACAAAAGATTGATATTTTGTAATGATAACGCAAAGCCACAAAACGGCTTAATTTAAAATCTAAAGAAATTTAAAGATAAATGTTCTTTGAAACTAAAAATTTCTATTATATCGGCAAAATGATAATTTCGACGTTTAGTTTTTGAACGTATTCGTAGTAGATGCATTGGCAATTGTTACAATGAATTCAATTCCGCACGAAAATCGTATTAAAATAATTTAAAATCACTATGAAAATTATGGTTCTGTTAAAGTTATATTTCGTAAAATTCGTGCTATTTGCGGACAACATAATCGTCCTTCTAAAACCGCTATTAAGAATTTGTTCGTTAACCTTAAATCCACAAGATCGATACAAAATATGTGACCATTAACGCATGTTCGATCCTGTCGTTCAACTGAAAATATCGCAGTCGTGAGCCACAGTGTTGAAGCAGATTTATTAAATCCTCGACTTTCTCAACAATTGTGGTTATCCAATTGGGGTTATACCACATGACGAATTTTGTGTAAGAATTTGACTTTGAAGCCTTAAAAACTTTAACTGGTGCAGGAATTGAAGCCAACCGGCCATTTGCATCGCTGTAGATTCGCTCAATTTATCCAGGGCCAAACCACTGGTTTTTCTAAAAAATAATTTTTTCAGGCCCATTGTATGTTAACAAGCAAAATTCCCGCATTTGGGTCTCTGAAAATTCTAGAGCGATTATTAAGAAGCCTATTATCTATGTCCTATTATTGACGACGTGGATATTACTGATAAATAATTTCAGCATGACAGTGCGACATGTCACATAGCTAATGAAATGATCAATTTATTGCACAACAACATAATTTCACGACAATCAGCAGTTAAGTGGTCAGCCAGATCGTGTGATTTCATACCACTGGACTATTTTTTGTGGAGCTTTGTTAAGGACAGAGCCTCTACGAAGCCAATCGAAGAAATTTCAGCCCTTAAACTCAAAATCCATGATGAGATTAACGAAATAGCCACCATTTTGCAAAACAGTGGTTAAAAACTTTAATGAAAGAATGGACGTCTGGCAGAGTGGCCATGGTGAACATTTGCCAGATATTATTTTTCATTCATATTTGCCGAACTTTCCTCTTCGTAAAACAATAATCTTAATCTAAATTTTTTGGTTTTATTTTATTGCAGAAAACAAATTTCTTGTTGAAAAACTTTTTACTTTTGAACAGCCCAAGCCTATTTTAAACCAAGTTGTGCTTATTTTTTTTAAAGTTAAATATGTTTTTAAATTTGTTTTTATAGTTCCTTTACACAGAACGCCAGTTTGGTTTAGTGTTTATGGAGTTTCTTTTAAATTTCTTTAGTGCATTTAACTGTATTTTAGTTGTTCATTATTATGCTCCTTAAGCATTTATTTAACAACATTTTATATTTTTTTGTATTTTTTTTTGTATTTTGTTTTCCTAACTAGTTTTTATTTAAAAATCCCACTCTCCACTTCCTTTTTTATGACAATACTTTTCATGATTCATTTAATTTTTATTCACTAAAACTTTTGTTACGTCATCTATCGTTTTTTCTATATTTTGTTTTGTTTTTTTTCCGCTTTTTATTAATAAAAGCATTAAATTGAAATTATTTTCTATTTGATTTTATTAAATAAAATCAGGAAAGCCAAGAAGGAAGACAAAAGGGGAATAAAAATCCTGCTAAGTGAATGAAAGCAAAATGACATTTGCATAAAAAATCAAATCTGGTTGTAAATAAATTGAATAGCAAAAGCCATCACTATGACATCCTTTCTTTTGCTGGTTGGTACCATATTAAAACTAAAAGGTTCGTTCTCGAGTGCTGGAAAAATTGTCAGTGTTTTGGTGAGTTCAAGATTTTTCAAACGTGTCGTAACAAGTGACCGGTTAGCTGGTATATTTAGGTCGGCTGCTTTTGCTTTACAATTTAGTTATTTTGCTAGTTGTTTGTTGCACTCATTGCCTTGCTAGTTTGACAAGCTATTATAATATAGATAACATTAATTCTTCCTTCCATATATCCTTTATGTATACGTCATATGTATGGATATAAAATGGGTTTTAAAAGTATAAAAGCTTTTGTGCACTCAAGTGTTATAAAGGATAAAACATAGAAGGAAAAAACAAGACATATGTTTGACTCTTTTTATGGTTTTATTTACAAATAAAGTTTTATTTACTGGTTCCTATTTTCTCTTTGTCTGCTGCAATTTTTTTTAAATGAAATTTTAAAACCTTTGTTTTCTTTATATAGCAGCTGAAGCCCTAAAGTATTTAAATTCTGCAAAAATTCAGAGCGCATTTAAAAAATATTCATGAAGTTTAATATTAAATTTCATACCTATTGAGTTTGCCATCTGCATTTTGAAAGGCCGTTAAGACTACAAGGATACATAAAATAGTGTTTGTGAACATTTTATTTGAAGTTTTCAATATTAAAATTGTGGAATTAAGCCCGAGGTGAGCGAAAAATGTTACTTATGAACTGCCCAACAAAAGAAAATGTTCTTCCCTAAACTTGCTATTGTGCTAATTATTCAATCAATCAAATATAGATCGCCTATTGAAAAGAATTGAGCATTATGCAGAAATATATTTTAAATAAAATATATCTAATTCTGACAACAGGCAAATAATGCCGAAAATATCCGGCATATGGTGATATTTATTTATTTTTTTCGGAACAGCACTCACAAGATGACTCCTATTCATGCAATTTATTGTGCCAGAACTAGGATATTAGGTTATGGGGAGAAGAAAAGAGGGATAAATGTTTGTGGAGCGTAAGCATGCATCATTGAATCCTACAGGCATTAAAATCAATTCTATTCACACAACTCCATTTGGAGATTGCTGCCAAATCGTGTTTGAGCATATTAATCATATTTTGCCTTTGGAGCCTAGTTCCATTTGGTTCGGTCTATTTCTGAATGAATACGAATGACAAATGGTGCTGTCATCAGCAAAAGAGCATATAGGTTTGAAATTCTGAATAATAAGGTCATTTAGAAAAATAAGAAATAGGATAGGAGAAAAAACAAAGTCTTGCATTACCTCTGAAATCCACCCCCCTGGGGGTACATTTATCGGTCTTTATAGAATACTTGACTATCGAGAACTGTGCCGTTGAGGTACAAGGGAGCCCAGTCCCCTGAGGGCAGCAGGGGTCAACTGGAAAGCTCCACGTTATTTCCACGGGAATCAGTAAGCCCCAGAGTTTCCGCTAATTGTCTGTTTAGACTTTTAGCTGTTTCTCTGACTGATTATTGAGGTTAGCCCTTCGGGAGTATCGTGGTGGTTATGGTTTTGATTATAGTGGCCAGGATCATCTCGCCTTTAATCACACATACCTGGTGCATGATCCAGATCCAGTGAGAATTCAAGTCATGTGTTCTGAACAGAAGTTTGATAATCTCCAGCTCTTCAGTAAGGAGTAGTGGTTTGCAGCCCTGCTCTGGAGCCGCTGAAATTGCAACTAGGAAAGACCTGTTGCTAGAATTAATCTTCGGCTTTCTAGGAGGTGAATGACGTTGCTTTTCATTCACAGTTCGACCACCATCTGATTAAGGCCCACGGCCAGGTGCAGATGTTAATCTTATCACGAAATTACCCCTGAATTGATCTTGAATTTGTTTCGGGAAATCCCATCTAACTCCAAAAGCGCGATTACTGAGAAAACTTAATATATAAATTAAAACTTAATATAGAAATTATCACCGATACCAAAAGCAACTAGCTTTGCCTTAAGTACATCATTAATTACTCTATCCAACTCCTTGTAAATATCTAGAGCCACCAACTTAGTTTCTCCGAAATGATGTATGGAGATGCACCATTGTTCCGAAAGGAAAGCTAGCAAATCTCCTGTAGAGCGTCCCTTACGGAAACCATAGTTTCACTCGCTAAGTAAGCAGTTTTTCAAGGAAGTGAGTGACAAGAAAGTGACGTTTATAATCCGAAAATTTAGGGTTAAAATTTTAGCAAAGCTAACAATCAGTTGTGCAAAATAGAGGCGTAAAAACGCACAATATCGCGACTAAGAGTGCCTAAAATTAAAGCGACTTCAGAAATTTCCTTTAAATATACAATTGTTATTTTTTTTATTGTTATTTGTTTTTTAAAGCAACACCAAAAAGCAAACAATTTTTTCGAAATATGGTAACATTGTAAAAAGAATATGTGCGTTAAAACTAGATAATAAAAAATATTTATTTCCGAAATGCTAAAGACTATTCTACAAATAATATATATGGCGATTTATATACGCCAAATTGTATAAAAGAAAAGGTTATGCCATGGCAATCAACTAAAAAATATTGCTCTAACCCAATTTTTATTCAAGAGGGGATCTCATCTTATTTTACAGCCAATTTGAAGAACGTCAAAGATTGAATTCTTGGTTTAATATTCATCGATTATATTTAAGCAATTATTTTTTTAAAATGCTTCGTCGAAGGGGTATTGTGGGAGTTTGCTACTTGCAGAATCCCAGGGACCTCTTCCTGACAAAACCATACTACTCTTTAGGTAAAATAAGTAACCGTAAAAGTGTAGTAGATTCAACCGGCAACCTTAAAGTAATTTGAAAGATTTTGTTTTATAAGATATATAGTATGGTTTTTCACCAGTTTCTGTCAAGCCAGATTAAGTCCTGAAAATTCTGATGTTAGTGTCAATATAATATATTAAAAAATATGTTAATATTTCAAACTAAGAATAATGATGAAAAATTGATCTGCTTGACTAAGGTAGACACAACGTTAGCATTAAATTATTATATAATATGCTTTCTTGTTGAATCAAAATGAATTTAATGTATAATGTATCAAAAATAAGAATTTTAATAAACCTTCAATATGTATGTGATATAGTCCAAGTTGCCTTTTAGTCTAAGACTTTGCGGAGCTGAGGCATTAAAATTACTATTGTATAAATATTATATTGGACAAAAATCATTAAAAACAAAAAACAAATTTTAAGATAACTCTCAATACATTTTATAAATAAACTTTTAGCTACCAATTATGGATGTGAATTTATATATTTTCAATTACATTTTAATATTTTGCAATTGTACGTTTAATGTATGCTATTATTATACATTGATTGTTTAATTGGTTCTTTAATTTTGTCATTATAATTCAATTTTCCATAAAAACATACAAACAAGGGAAGACAAAAAAATACATAACAAAACTTAACTAACTAAATAATTTGTTTAAGTTAGTATAAAAGTACAAGCAGGTTAGTTCTTTATAATACCCTATACATCAGTTTGATATATTAAGGGATCTGTGGAAGGAAATATAATCATATAGACAAGCAAGAAAATTTGAAAAACTTTAGTATTTGAAAGTTGGGTCACATGATTTAAATTCAATTCTCTTTAGCAGCTGTTATTATATTTTAGTGATATTACTTTAATTTTTAATTGGTTTTTAACGGAATTTGCTCTGTTATATGCTTTAATAAAAAAAATAATTATTACGCAGGAAAACTATTGGACGAGTATACCAAGTTTTCTAAAGCCAGCTTCATTTTTCGTTTGTCATATCTTTTAAGGGTTTTTCAACAAGAAATTTGGTTTTCAATTGTGGCAACAACATGAGACTTTTGACATTTAGTTCTTTGAGGCAGATACATTGGTTAGTATTACAGCGATTTCAATTTCGCATGAAAATCGCATTAAAATAATTACAATGCGCTATGAAAACGTTCGTTCTGTTTAAATTGCATTTCGTATAATTCGTGATATTTTCCGACAACATAATCGTCCTTCGGAGACCACTGTTAGAATTTGGTCGTAAATTTGGGTAGAAAGCACCGATGCAAAATGTGCGAACACCAAAGCGTGTTCGGACGGGTCGTTCAACTAAAAACATCGCAGCCGTGAGCCACAGGCTTAAACCAGATCCAAATTTTTCAATTCCTCGACGTTGTCAGCAATTGGGGTTATTAATAACTACCACATGACGAATTTTGCGTAGGGATTTGACTTCGAAGTCTAACAACGTTCACATCGCTTTTTCGAATGTTAACAAGTCAACTTTGTCCTAATATTAACGACGTGGATATCACTGATATGTGGTTTCAACAGGGCAGTGCGACATGTTACACAGCTAATAAAATGATCAGTTTACTGTAAACCAAATTTTCCAATCGCATAATTTTGCGACAATCAATAGTTAAGTGGCCAGCTAGATCGTGTGATTTAAAACCACGGGATTATTTTTTGTAGAACTATGTTAATGACATAGTCTATATGGATCCAATCAAATTGATTGTAGCCTTTTAAGGCTTTGATGAAAGAATCAACAATTGTCAGCGTGGTTATGGTGGACATTTGCCAGATATCATTTTTATTCATAACTGCCACACTTTTCGCTTCGTAATACAATCAAAATTTGAATCATCCTATTCAAAATTTAATATTTCATTTCGTTTTAGAAAACAATTTTCTTGTTAAAAAAATCCTTTATATTCAAGTAAACATAATAAAACACAACATAAGCAGTTACTGGGGTAGTGATATATCAAATTAAATATTTTTGCTTGGCCACTACAACATCAAATATAAAAACAAAAAGATATTGAAAGCTTTACATATACATCTATCAGAACAATAATAGTATTGAATATTAATAGGTGTCCTATAAGAGAAACCTTTCGCTTATAAACTACGACAACAGAAATTATTAAAAGGAATATGAAGCTGTATATGAAATTCATCTCGCAAATGCTAAAACTGGATAAAAGTTAAAAACTAAATGGTGTCAACACAGAAAGAAATTGCAATTTCATGTACACACATCTTAGAACAATGTTCTTTGTGTATTATTGCCATCAACATTTTTATATCTTTTATTCTAAAAATATTTGGAAATACCTATATATCCTGGCACCTGAACTGAATAAGTCTACTAAAATAAAATGACGGTTCTAATTTACATCTAATTCTTTTAAGAGATATTTTCTTTTTTAATCGCTAATACAACCCGTATTTGTATTGTATTGGCATCACTTAACTATTTATTGTCGCAAATAACAACAAAGTTGTATGGATTACAGCCTGTTTTTTGCTACCTGTCATTCTTATATACTAGAATAAAATTTATGCTGTTTGCTTTAAAAAGCGTCCTTTGTAAAAAATTTTACAAGTTTAAAATAAACATCGGTTTAAACCCGGTTTGAAAATATGCTCCATATATTCTCATAAATGCACCGGGTGATATTTTAAGGCAATAAATTAATTTGAGCGTTTGCTATTTGTGTCAGAATATGAGTGTGATTTTAATTGGTTATTTTAAGTTTTTTTTTTCAAAATTTTTATAATACTTTCAATTAGTAAATTCAACAAATTATACATAGAAATAATATTTTATGGTTGCAAATATCATAACAACTTGCAACAGTAATAAAACTATAGTTGCGGTGACCAAATTGACAAGAGTTGTTATACAATATTAATATTAACCATATTGCAATTATTGTTTCTTCTGGTAGACAAGTGTTATTAAAGGGTAATTAAGTGTTATTTTCATGCCTCATCTGCCAAGTAAAACATATTTTTAACCTCACCCAAATTTTCGATATTGATTAGCTGCCCATAAAGGTCTTTAAAGATTACCCATTGTAGGTAACTGCCGCTGAATCTTAGAATCAGAATTTTATGCAATGCTTAATTCCTCTGGCGTTTTGTATAGTGATTTCACTGGCAATACTAAAATTCTATTGCAGCTTACAACGGATGTTGTGCACTTCAGTTTGCATTTCGTAAAAATCATCCAAAGTATAACCGTCAATTTGTTTCTTTGGCAGTCAAGTGCTATAGTCTGTCGCTACTTGTCTAAAAGTCATGTATATATTTATAAATGAGCATTAATTTCCTATCATAATATGATTCCTCTTAATTTTCTTCAACTCTTACTTCACCAGTTATTCGTCTTAGCGCTTTCATTAATGCATCTTAATTGCAATTTCTGCAAATTGTGGTTCTCTCTGCATACCGCCTGTTAATTTGATTATTGGTTATGACAATTTTCTAATTTCGGACAAAACAATTCTTTGCACTTGCGTGTTGTGCCAGAAATCTGCAAAATATTCGTAACGCAAAGGCGAATTTGGTAGAAACCTTATTTTGTTATTAGACATGTTATTAATTCGTTTGAAGCAATAACATATTATTGTAGAGAATATAATATTGTTCTCTCTCTCTTTATAGAATATTCCACTATCTAGACTCAGTGCAACTGGGGAAAAAGGGAGCCCAGTCCCCTGAAGACAGGCAGGGAGTCAACTGGAAACTCCACTTAATTTCCACGGGGATCAGTGAGCCCCGGAGTTCATTATTTGTCTCTTTAGACATTTAATAGTTCTCTGGCTGATCATTGAGGTTGGCCCCTATATGAGAGTATCGCGGTGGTTGCGGTTTTGCGGCCCCATAACAGTATAACGGTTATTATGGTGGCTAGAATCATTTCACTGATAATGACACGCAAAGTGAATGATCCAGTCCAGTGAGCATGCTAGACATGTGTTCTGGACAGGAGTTGGAAAGTCTCCAGCTCTTCAGCAAGGAGTGGTGGTTTGCAGCCCTGCTCTGGAATCATCAAAGTTGCAACTAGGAGAGAGCTGTTGCTAGAATTAGTCTTCGGCTTCCTAGGGCGTGAATGACGTTTGCTTTTTATTCCCAGTGGTTTGAACAACATCTGATTGAGGCTCCATAGCCAGGTACAGATCTTATCACGTAATGTTCTCATGATCATTTCCCCCTGGCGGCACATTGATATGTTTTGACGGAATCTCACCGTCAATACGTGTTTCAACGTGGGTAAAAGGGAGCCCAATCCCTTTCAAGGTTAACGGGAGCCAACTGGACAATTCCACTATATTTCTACTTGAATCAGTAAAGCCCCAGAGTTCAGATATTTGTGTTTTTAGCCTTTTAACTGTTCTTTGGCTGATTATTGAGGTTGGGAGTATCGTGGTGCTTGTGGTTTCGAAGCCCTCGTTTGAGTTGTGTGCGTCGCATCATTTACAATGAACACAATGAATGGTCCAGGGCCAGTAAGCATGCTTGCGGTTGTGTTCTTAAATTTTGTTAAGCTTCATGCGTTCTGGACCAGAAGTTGGATAGTCTCCAATTCTTTAGCAAGGAGTGAGGGCGTTGGCCTGCTCCGAGCTTTTGAAGTTTCAACTAGGAGTGACGGGAGTATATATGTATCTGAAGGCCTTATAGGGCTAGGATGACGCTACATTTCACCTACAGTGGTATGATCCACCGTTTGGTTATGGCTTATACAGTTAGGTACAGACGTAAATCTTATCACGCATGTTCTTATGATCATGTCTTAATCATACTTGACGTATTTTATAAATAATTTTTTTTTTGTAAACTAAAATGCAATCCTTGCTTCTATGAACTAGTTCCGGTGAGTTTCATCTTCTGTTAATAAACTTTATATTTTGCTGCAATAGATTATTTTTTGCAACTTGGACCTCTAGCAATACACACTTCTTCTTTAAGTTGCGGAAATGAAGAAGCGTAAGAAGATCTTTAGCACATTATGCAAAGAACCGAACTGGCATAAAAGAGGTTAAATATAAAACCGGGCCTTAGTGATGTGATGTTTAAATGTAATTTACCAGTTAGATTTACATTCTACCTTAGCTCATAGCAAAAGACAAAATGTCCACATTTTTTGTGTGGGATTTATTAAAGACTTGGTTGAAATGTTTCAAAAGGTTTGGCGGAAATATTTTAAAAATTTCCGATGGAATGCATAAATCTTGAGAAATATGACAAGTCAATTGTTATTGTAGAAAATACGTTGACTTAAACGGATGTTAGAATAGAATAAAAAATAAATAATATATTCATTAAAAATTTGTCAAGGAAGTTAGGGATAAAGTAAAGGAAATTTTGTAAATCTCTCTTTTTAATTTCGTATTACCAAACGAAATAATCGATTTAATATACTTAATATACCCTTATTGAATATATAATTATAATTAGCCTGCTAATGGAGTATAGATCATAATTACAAATTATGATAATTTTATTAAAAAATTTGTTTTTGTGTTACTTTATTACGAGTATAAAAGGGACAGAAATTTTTGTATAAAAAATAAAATTGTCATTCGCAAGCTGCGTTCCAAACATATTTTAACTATACCTATTAAAAATTAAAATTCTATTCTAAGCATTTGTATTGCAAAATGTGGGCATTCAAAGCACTTTTAACATTTCTAGTAACATTTCATAATTTAAATGGCTTATATGCTTTGGTAAGTTAAAAAAATAAATAAATATTAGGTAATAACTGTTTTATGTGAGTGTCATAAAACATTTATGTTTAAAGGACAATTAATGAAGACTAACTTAAGCAAAAAATATTAAACGAAGTTTATATAAATAATATTGTGTTATATTTTTATATGTGTATATAAAGCGCGCCTTTGACATACGCTGGCAAAATATTAATTGCACCATCATATCCAGATCACATTTTGGTTTCTTTAATTGTCTAATTAAAGAATGGCCCCGTAATCGCGGCAATTATGTTACAATTGATTTACAATTCAATCAAAATATAAATAGAATTTTAATGGACTTTAAAGTACTAATGCCTTCGGTGGGTAAAAAAGATGTGGAATTAATTAAATTTCGTTCCGATGGCTGCTATATGTCAAAACGTAAATCCACTAATCCAGTGGTAACTGCGGTAATGAAGCAAATACTACAATCTGGCAATTTTTCAGGCGCTTGTCCCTTAGAAGCAGTGAGTTTTAAAATAGAAGCAAAAAGAAAAATATTTTAATTTTATTATTCTTCTTTTAGAATAAAACTTATTCCATGGAAAAAATATCTTTGATACCGGATTTCTTTCCTGGCTATACACCCGAGATGAACTTTTCCATTAAATTTAGCATGTTTACGGGTAAAATAAAATTATTGACTACCAGTGCCCTGGTCAGTGTTGTAAAAAAGAAATAAAATGATTTATTGTTCCAGCACAAGGTTTCTATATAAAAAATTAAGTTGATTTTTATTTGGGTTTTCAATATCTCGCCATATCCTAAATATGCCACTATCTTGAGGAAAAGAAAAAGTGTAAAAATAATAAATGAAAAATGTTTGACAAATAAATCTAAAATAATAAAAATAATAAATAAATGCAAAATAAAAAAATATTTTTTTGCTTCAACAAAAAATTACTTATAAAATATTAAAAAGGTTAAATAACAATAATTATTATTTGAAAATATAAATATATCAGGCATGTTCTTGAAATCACTTAGTATCAAATCACATGCAGTTTTAAAATCACACTTGTGTTTTTATGCTGTTCTGTAAATCACACTGTTTTTGTATTTTTCGATGGTTATTATTTTCCTGAAAGCACAAGAAAACAGCTGATTTGCTTGACAACAAAATTGAAATCAGAATGGAAAACACAAAAGCAAATAATAAATTTATAGTAAAAAAGCTGCCCTTACAAATTTCTTAATTTTTAAGTGTTTCTTTTCAATAAAAAGTAGTTATACAACAAAATTAATAAGAACGCCTATTGGTTGAACTATTTAAGTAATTTATTTTACAGTTTTCATTGTAATAGTAGCAAAATTACCCCGGTGATTTCAAATTGCAAGAGGCATACTTAAACGTTTTAGAAGCACAAAATTTTGTGCGCAGAACACATTTCTTGTGCTTTAAATCACTTTTATATATTTAATTTCTATTATTACATTTAAATTCTATTATTATATTGATTAGCAGAAAATGAATTTTTAACTTTTGTAAACATTAAAAAATGTTATCTGTATTATTGCATCTGTATTAAATGCATAATGTAGGGTTTTTTTTTGCTGACTATCAAATAAACTTATATACACCATTAAAATTCATGTATTTGAAAAACGTTAAAAATTATCCACAATTATTTTGAACGTCATTAATTTGGCCAACTCGAAGATGACTTATAATTTTTATCGTCTATCTAAAGTATTTGAATAAATTTCATTTCGTATCTGAAACTAAAACAAAAATACCAGGATGATAAAGGAATATGCTTATTGAAGAGCATATCACTACTGTAAAAGAAACAAACAGAAATGAGGGCTCCGTTGCCCATTACATGAATAAGGAAACACATCTAAAAAATCTAAAGATTTCATTACAGTCGCAAAAATGCATTGGTTTTTGCGGTGGTGCCGTCATTCTTCTCTATTTAAAAACAAAAAATCCAGAATTGTCGTTACGATCTGTGAAGATCGTTACTGCAGCATACACAATATTTTTTTATTTAGAAACATAAATAATATTGATCCGGGCGAAATGTGATTTCAACGAATACATACAGCGGCAGCAGTATAATAAACGTCCAAAATTAATTTGCTTCAAAGGTTGTGCGACCTGACACTACTCTTTTATTTCCTATAGCCCACATAAGCAATTGGCTTAAGCTGATAAATCCCTTTGTGATAAATGGCTCATAATGCTGAAGATAATGGCCTAAGTTCGCTGCCCATAATATGCTTGATTTTAAACAACCCATGTAGGTCATATGCCCGAAATCATATTCAAATGTGAATATATACCAGCAAACAGAAAACTTTTCTAATTAAAATTTAATTTTTTATATATTTTTACAATTAAAAACACAGCCTTTATACTGTTGTAGAATCAAAATTAAAGAGCAACAAAATTATATTAAAATAACATATAGAATTAAAATTCTTTGGCGTTTTATTGTCGGCTTTTTTTTTATCTATGATCTTTAATCGAAAACTGATATCTGCAAAAGAAAACAAGTTTTTATTCTTTAAACCGATAAAATTAGTATCTTTGCTTTAGCAGCAACAATCCAAAAAATGCACAAGAAAACTAATGTGTTTAAATTGCTATTCAAGGCATCTTACCTAATGACTTGCTCATTGTTGATCTTGCTACGGCTAAGCTTCTAAATATATAGGATAATTTGACTTTTTCGTTACAAACACATTTAAAGGCAGAATATAATTGCTTTAAATGTTTCACTAAATTAGTCATGGAATTCTGCTATGAGCAGATCTTAACTCAAACTGAACATCAGAATTTCAAAATATCATTAGAAGAGTTTAACAAATAATGTTAAACTTACTCTGAATGTTGAAATGAATGTCTGAAAATGATCTATTAACTTGGGTTTTAAAGGAAAAACTGATAACTAGTATATCCGGTAACTACTGTATCAATTTTTTTTCCACCAAATTCCGTAGGTGGTATCTAATCATAGTGTTGTTATTGATAAATTAAAATTCGGATTTCCACTGTTCAAACATATGAAGGTATTATATATGCAAAGTTTAATTGGCACACTTAAAGTTCAGTTTTAGTTATTTCCTCAAAATCAGAAATTTATTATTACAGTTTTTACAATTATTTTATCACTAATTAAATTTTGGAAAGTAATTTTTTTAATAATATTTGGCATACGTTTCTTCCGAAGATCTAATTATGTTCGCCTGCTAAAGTGCTTTTCCACTGCTTAAAAACCATCAGTCTTAGCATTTAAGGTCAAAATTATATGGTCTTTCTGATTATGCATTGTGAGGTATGCTAAATGTGGATTTTATTTCAAAGGACATTTCCCGAAAACCATCAGTCTTAGCATTTAAGGTCAAAATTATATGGTCTTTCTGATTATGCATTGTGAGGTATGCTAAATGTGGATTTTATTTCAAAGGACATTTCCCGAAAACCAAATTCGATGTTCATTTTCAGCTATTAATGTAAAAATAAGTAATTTCTATGCATACTTTAATGGAGACTTAATTCATTTTTATAATACAATTTTCTAGTGAATTAAAAGGGTTCCCATATCGCTAGGACATTTAATTAAAATTTGGTTTTAGCAGCGTTATTGTCAGCAGGGTGTTTCTGCAGAAATGTATTGCCGAACAATTATATAAAAATCTTGTCAATTCGAAGATTTTTACGAAACAAACTTAACTTTTATCTTTAAACTTTGAGGGGTTTCCATACAAATATTTTATTAAAGATTTTTACGAAACAAACTTAACTTTTATCTTTAAACTTTGAGGGGTTTCCATACAAATATTTTATTAAAGCAATTTTTTTAAGTTCTGCATTGCATTTTTAACTGTAATTTACTAAACAATTGTAACTTCAAAGATTAAAAGTGTAAATCAAATAGTTTTATCATGCCAGAAATTGAGATGTAGCTTAAATATATTTTACTCCTCGTTGCCTGAGAGCATATAACCAAAATCCTCAACGTCGCACTCTGGGGATTTTTGTATGGAGGTGAGGAAAAAAATATATTTGTCAAAAAATGTAGTGACTTCCTCACAAATTAAGTTTTATTTATACAGTAATACACAAAAGTAATCAAAATAAAGAAAGCTAGAGAAAAATATCGATCGCTACCTGCAATCTAAAAAGCCATAACTATCAAAAAAATGTAAATGATTTTTTTTTAATTTTTAATTTATTATTCTAAAAACGCCTTAACTTCGTCGCTTATAACACTATGCTTTTTCTGGCCAAACGAAGGCGTCAAATGTGAAATCATGGGATCTTATATTACCATCGTTCTGTGCATAATACCTTAGTTCGTGGCTATTCGACTGCATTTTCTGGAGTGTCTAAGGCGATATTTTTTATAGTCTTTGTTACGACTTTTCTGAGCCTCTTAGGATAGTAGGCCTACAGGAAAAATACACTTTTCAATTATATCTTTTCGATGAATCAGAATTTTGTGAAGTGTAGGTGGGGGATATTGTACCACTCGTACAGTGCAACAAACTCTTTTGCCGTCTCCAAACAAAAATCATCAAATTTTTTGGATCAACTACCTCGGTGATTGTTATAGCTTCGATAATTATCGAAAACCTGTTGATTACGTTTTCATCTAGACCCGTGATTTCGAAAATCAATGCAGGATTAGCAAAGAATCTTCGTGACATATTTCCTGAATTTTTCGTACCAGAGCCTATCTTAACAGTATTAACCTGTATTCAAAATTCTCCTTAAGTTCACGCTTTATAAAACATTTTCGGGTTTCTTTTATCGGACGAGTATTTAGAAGCTACATGCAAAAGACACTCCATCAGCTTAATACGCGCATGAAGTGGTGATATACCAAATTGCAGTGTTTGTTCATTTAGGGGCATAACTTGAACTTCTTCGATTTTATTCATTTTGGATGTTGTGACTTCACAAATAAAACAAGAAGATGCTGCTGATGTTTCTGTTATTGATTGTGCTGTCTTGCCGTCAATCATTGTAAAATATAATTCATGTTAAAGTAGTGATGATTTACTGTTAACTCAAAATCTTTTAGTTAAGATATCTCCTCATCGACTCTTCTCTTTTCTTCTCGTATAACTTGAGGTGTTTCTTTAACGTATGCAAACTGTAGTGTTCTACAATACTGTGCGGAAGAAGGTTTATTGTTGTTCCATACTAATTTATTTATGTCATCACCTAATGATAATTTAAGTGGTACAACTGATGTCATATTTAAATGAGAGTTAGAAATTTGATCATCTGAAAACCTCTGTTGATATTCCCTTTGACTTCATGTCCCATCACATCCCCATTTATAGAACATGATTAGATTGCCGCTTTCAATTTTATTTATTTCCTTTGTTGACTCGGTCGCTAGGATTCTTTAAGCAGTATGATCCAACAAATTTTGCAGAGGTACACTGCCTAAACTTTCAGTAATAAAAATTCCTTGCGGCTGACTGTTAGTTTTTTCTTTCGTAAGTTCTTTGTATGGTACGAGAATCATAAAAAAAATTATCAGTGTTTTTTTGTGCATATCTCGAGCATATTCATACCTTTATTTAATTGTGCATAAAAGCGAAACGCGTTCATCGATTTTCATGAGTTATGTCTCATTTTGTTAATAGGTTATACGACTTTATGTGAAAGTAATAGGACTTGACACTTTTTTTAACGTTTTTGATTTGATTGTACCATTTAGTTTAAAATTTCAAAATATCATTGCATAATGCATAAAGAGTATGTTGGCAATTTGACTTTTCCGCGAAATCCCCAGTGTGCGTCGTTAGCGCACCATTTTATTTTGTTCATCGTTAACTATGAAATCTATTGGTAAACTGAAGCATGCCAAAAGTTTTACATCTTAGCGTTTCCATATTTTATTACTAAGGACTCCATTAAACACTATCTCTCCTGTAATGGTCAGCACCATAAGTATTTCTTATATAATAATATGCCTTTCTCAAGTTCATTTGAATCACGCGTGCCATAATGAGAATAATTAAGTGTTCTCTTAGATTTTTTGTCTTGTTATTTTTACCTGAGTCATTATTGTTAATTTTACCTACTGCCTTAGCTTGACACCTCTCTTCTGCCACGACTGATAGCTGAAGTATGCTTAAATATATTGATATTGTTCAAATGAAAATGTTTCCAATTTCCGGTATGCAATATCAATCGAAAATTTGAATCTTTTAAAAAATTCTTGTATTATCTGCTTCGGACTTAATATATTTTTTCCTACCAGAGACCAGTTAATTTTGTTTTTCTTATTTAATTCGCTAACACCCATCGGTGCTACTTTAGGATTTATTGACAAAGAAATTTAGTCTTTTGTTTTTCTATATGCCGTGTTAACTGAATGCATGTATTTTTATGTCAAAATACGTTAAAATTGTT
Organism: Trichopoda pennipes; assembly: GCA_030448955.1. Classification (NCBI taxonomy): domain Eukaryota; kingdom Metazoa; phylum Arthropoda; class Insecta; order Diptera; family Tachinidae; genus Trichopoda; species Trichopoda pennipes. The sequence continues at coordinate 3,284,053 of JASKUP010000108.1, read as the reverse complement.
ATAACAACTTACGTTTATGGCTTTTATTATTTTAGGAAGTATAAATTATTAATCATAATTTACCTAAATTAAGAAAAGCCTCTTTCTGTAAATAAGTAAGACCAGATTGCATCAAATAAAAGTCCATTAGCCATAAATTTAAAAAGATCGAATGCGTCTCATAGTTATTTTCGAAATAACCCCAAATTTTGTCATCATATCAATGAAAAGTGTAGGTAAATGCTCAATATTATGGAATATTGAAATAAAGTATTGTAAGTTACACCGTGTCCACAAAGAAGAAATAATTATAAGATTTATTTATCGAAATTAATTATAAAAAAGTATCATCATGAGTAAAATAGCTTGTGTTTTGGATAAAACATGACAGCCAATAAAACAAGTTAAGGCAGGATCTTAGGTAGGTTCACTTAATTATTTTTTCCCTATATTATGTTTATTTAACCATTAACAACTCTTGTTCATATAGTAACTTCAATTCAGTTTTAACTAAAGTCATTAAGGTTTAGTATTGGTTTAAAATTTTTTTTGTGAGCCTTTGCTTGATAGTTCAACATATTCTATTAGACTACCTGGACCAACATCTTAGATAAACTAAAGGTGTAGTTATGTTAAAAAAATTTGATTGATTAAACAACACAAATTATTAGCAGCTTATAAGTTAATATTTTTATTTGCAACCACTTTGTCCGAGAGTTTTATCATATAAAAAATAAACAAAACGTGGTTGGTCTTATTATAAAACACGCCGAAGAAAGGCTTCTGGTACTGAAAATTTAGGTCTTCCCCTTTCCATATAATTGACTATATGTATGTAAAATTATATAACGATCAATAAAATATTTAAAATGTAAAAGTGTGCTTGTTACATTCGAGCTCTTATTCATATTTATGACATTAATAAAACGCTTTTCAAAAAACCAAAATATTTTAAGCTCTGCCAAAATTTAAGCAACTATCTCGATTGTTATATCCGCTTTCAACATTTCTCGTATATTATATCCGCTTGGCTTTGTTATCGTACATGCTGAGACTGAGACGAACTCTAATTTATTTTGGCAGTTAACGGTTATAGTTGTTTAATAGTTATGCGCTTTAACCAGCGCTGTTGATTATACCATTTTTATGCTGCGAATTCAATTTCACTTAGTTACCAAAAATGACCTTTATGTACTTTCATGGCTGCCACTGAAAATTTTCTTTTTAATTTAGGGTTCTATTGAGTTCTAAACTACAGTTCCCTAGTTCCTAGTTTTGGTCATTCCGAACAGACCCGCATCTACGGATTTAATTGGAGCTTAAGAATTTGATATTTTCCAAAACTTTTTAAACCTGCAAGTGTTATAACAATTCTTAAGACTGGTAAAGATGCTGTTTTCCTGCACTTAACATCCTATTAGTATGCTAAATTGTCTCGCTAAAATATTTGAAAAAATTATACTGCAGAGGCTAAATGAGTTTACTGAGGGTAGCAATGTTCTGCCAAAAGAAGAGTTTGGTTTTCCAAAAGAACACTACACAGTTCATTAAGTTAGAAAATTGTCAACTTCATATTTGGTAATAGAATAGATATAGAAAGAGCGTCTTTTCTATAATATCAGAGCTGTGCAATCCTATAATTTGCAGAAAATCATTTAAAGTTTTGTTGTGTTCTTCCACTTACTCGGCTATACTGTTCGATTAGTAATAAAAGATTGAAAACATTTTCATCTTTTTTCGTCAACGTTTCGCTGGTATTTCCCGGCTTCTTCAGGGAGTATAATATATTTACTCTAAAAAAATCATTTACGTACAATTAATAATTAACACTTAATTAAATATCTATTGAAATACATACACATTAACGCTGTAAAATTAAATTATAATTGCTGCTAATCCTATCTATGTCTTCTTTAGTGTTCATTGTTAGACTTTCTAATGTTAAGCGTCTGTTTTGTTTACTTTCTATGGCTGTTATTCGCGTTTTTTTAATGTCAGGTGTGTGTGTGTTCCAACATATGTTGTGCAATACCTGTAGTAGTTTTCTTCTTTTTGATGTCTGTTTCGTGTTCATTTACTCTTGTTTGAAGTGATCGTTTTGTTTGTCCAATGTAAACTTGGTCACTCTGTTGGTCAGTTGTGCCTTTACATGGAATTTCATATACAACGTTACACATGTCCATTTTTTTAAAGTTTTGTTCAACCCAAATAATTTTATAGTAATTATTGAAGATCAACTTTCCAACTCACAAACTGTTCCTGCTGGCGTACCACACGGTTCAGTGTTATCAGTGTTATCTAAGATTTGAAAATGCTAAGGGACCATTTTGCAGCATGCTTTACGTAAATTATGCAATAATTACCAGAGGAAAAAGTTTAAATGCAATTACTACATTCTTTTAATGTGTTTAAACTCTACGCCAAATGAAAAATACAATAAATCACCCATAAGAATTCCATCTAGCAGGCTTATTGTAGGTATAAATAATATTCCAATTTTAAAAGAAATTAATATCTGGAAATTGTATTAGATAAAACAGATAGAATTGATATTCGGACATCATGTTCTACAAACATGTGATAAGACTGTAAAATATGGTACAGGGTCATTTCCATTGCTTAACCCTCAACCGTAAAAATTAAATTCTACTCCACAGAATTTGTATTTAACCAATAATGATCTATGGGTGTCAATTATGGTAAAAAAGTACAGTTAACATATGTGAGAAAGCTACAAGTTATTAAAAATAAACTGAATACCTAAGACGACTACTCAATGAAATTTTTACGTAGAAATGTTTACGATACCCTCTCAACGGTAATAAGTAAAATAAGGTCAGGATTTGAAGTTCGAAATAGACCTTCAAACCACATTATATTTAGAAATATTAAAACATTTTGTAAGCGTACAATCTTTATCAGCTTCAGAAATGAGGAGGATTTTCGAGAGCGAGTTTTCAGTTTTTCCTACCGTTCCCTTTTAAATGTGTATATTTTCATAAGAAGGCTATTATTACATAAACAGTGAATTCTTTGGAATGCAAGTATAATGAGAACTCTCATTTAATCAATTTAAATTTTGGGGTGAAATCCACTGATGAGCTATATGAGCAGTGGTGAAATGGCCATATAGATATACTTTCCCCCGCAGTATTACATTTGAAATATATTTTTTTGTTTTGAATAATAAATATTTTATGAGCGTATCAGAAAATATCTATTAAAGGAATCTAGCACCAAAAAATAAAATAAAATTGTTTAAAACTTAAAAACATTTTCAACAAATTTGAACTGATCTCAGTGTCATAGCAGTTAGACTTTTTAAGTTTTAAATAGCCGCTTGTGTATAGGATGCCTTCGAAAGAATAGTTTTCTAAACGATTACGAATTTTGATTTTACATAAATGCACCGGTCTTAATATTCTTTCGTCATTTGTCGATGAATGAGGTAAAATTGCTGAAAAAATTTGTTAACATTGGGAAAGCCAAATTTGAATCACAAAAACCAAATATGACGAGGGTCGACGTAAACCCATACCCAAATAAAAATTTAAATCACATCTTTTCATTTTTTCTTTGAAAATTGTGTAAACTCTGTTTCCTTCCCTTCAAAAATACTTTGAAATTCCAAGATTTCCAATTTTCTAAACTCTTGATCTATTATTTGCTTATCGTAATCGTTTAAAAATTTGGGAAGTCTTTGCCCCGTCCAGAATAGAGTTTAATTCGCTATTTACTATTAGGCTTGGAGGAATTATGTTTAAAGATTATAAGTATCTGGTCACATAATTCAATGTAAATTATTTATTACTTCTTTTACATCACTTTAACAAAGTTTTAAATTTGAAAGGACTTATGCAGCGTAAACAGCTATTAATACTTTTTTACTATTTTCGAAGTTTGAAAGTCTTTGTTGTCTGCCTTTGACTAGACTTGGCTAGAAAGTAAAATAAGGCGACTTTCTGAACTTTTTCACATCATAACATACCAAAAAATCAACTCTAAAAATGCAATACTAAAAATTTTATGTTTAGAAAAATCGTAATTTTTAGACCTAATATTGTCACGACACTAGTGCATTTTAAAAAGTGAAAATCAATTTGGTCAAAATGCACAGAAATCGTCAATTCTGGCAACATTGTGTAGGGGATAAATTGAACAATAAAGAAATCAAGTTATAAACGATCGGGACATTTTTCTCTTCCACACAGTAGCCGAGTATTTGTCACATGTCATCCAGCTTAAAGCTTTTAACTTTACCAGTTTAATTTTCAAGGAATTCAGATGCAATATTACCACCAGATTGTATTTCTTTATTGTTACTTTTTGGACAATATTACACCATTTAGAAATCAAGGAGTACAGATAAAATAAGCTTTACACTTGACAAAAAATTGAGCCATAAAATATATAATTTTTATTTGGCAAAATTATTAAATTTTTGTGTTTATACAGTATTCAATTTTAGGTAGGAAATAGTGTTTAAAAAAGAAACTAGGTAAACATGTCAACGGTCAAAGTGCATTAAGGTGGCCCTTAAAAAAAGTCAAGTTTTTTCCAATCTCACGCATCTAATTGGTGAATTTTGGTAAAAAAAATTATCCTGAAAAAATTTCAAGTGAATCGGTTTAAGTAAAGATATAGTACAGGCCCACCCAAATTTAGCGAAAACCAAAAAAATTACCTTTGTTGCCTTAAAATTTGACAAAAGAAATATTAAAAGAGAAAACTGTCGCTTATGAAATTTTCAATACTTTACTTTTTTGCAACTTTTCCCCATTTATAATAGTTTACAAAATAAACTCGAAAATGTAACAAAATGTACAAATTAGAGGCCTGCGCAAGTGTTTTTAAACACAATGGTTTGCTGAAATAAAGCTGCAGCAAACAAATGCAAAAAAGTGCCTATTAGAGGCACAAAAGGAATCGATATTCTAAAACTAGCAGCTGCTTTGGATGCTTGTATGATAACCAAGAGAAAAGCGGTATATTATTATAGAGCTTCTTAAGGCATTAGAGCTCGATGCTCAAAATTATATAATAAATAAAAATTCCATTCGAGTGGCGCGAATAAAAAATATATCAAAGCTGTAACAAGAAACGAAAAAGTGGAGAGATTACCAATAATCATATCAAGCGGCCCCATTGCGCAGTTACTTCAAGTTCCTGCTTTAGAAAGTGGAACTGAAAAAGGACAAGCATTAGCTGTTTAGAATGCTATCCAGGAACAGTGCCCTCAGGACCACATAAAATATATTGTTTTTAATATCACATCAATAAACACAGGGCATATACAAGGCATTGTGCTGAAGTTGAAAACTTTTTACAAAAGGCGATGCTGTAGACGGGGTTATTTTGAAAAGTGTTTGAATATCGACATTTCCGAAATATTTAAAAGGGCCTGGCCAAAGTTGAATTTAAATGAGTTTCGATTTGAAATAATGGACGAAATAACAAAATGTTATGTTAAAGAGTTTAACTATGCTCAAAGAAAAACTACCAAGAGAAGATCACAAAGGATTACTAGAACTAATTTTGAAATTTGTAGGACAACTACCTGAAAAAAGCAATTCTGCAGATATGTTTTATAAATATGCCGCTCTTACCATGCAAGATGCATGGCAAAAGCCATTTATAGCATTAAAATATTTTTAATCCGAAATGAATCTAAATTGGCAAAGCAAAAAGAAAATGATTTGAAACAAATATGTGTTTTTGTAATATCGGGTTTTTCAACTAGAACTTTGCTTTTCAATAGTAGCAACACCAACAACATGATAGTTTTGACATTTACTTTTTGACGCATTCGTACTAGATTCAGTGGCAATTATTACAATGGATTCAATTTCGAGAGAATTTCGCATTAAAATAATTAAAATCCACTATGATAATGGGGTTTCTGTTAAAGTTAGATTTCATTAAACTCGTGATATTTTCGGACCACATAATCGTCCTTCTGAGTTCGCTATTTAGAATTTGGTTGTTAAATTTGAGTCGACAAGCTTGATACAAAATGTGTTAACACCAGCGCATGTTCGAACGGGTCGCTCAACTGAAAACATCGCAGCCGTGAACCACAGTGTTGAAGGAGATCCAAATTTGTCAATTCCTCGATTTTCTCAACAATTGTGGTTATCCAAAACCACCACATGACGATTTTTGCGTAAGGATTAAACTTTGAAGCCCTAAAAAGTTCAACTGGTACAAAAATTGAACTGGCTGGTTTTTCTGCGAAAGTCGCTATTTCAGACGAAGCCAATTTTCACTTCTAAGGATATGTCAACATGCCCGCATTTAGTCTTGTGAAAATCCTAGAGAGATTATTGATGCTCGAAAATAAGGCTGGAAATATGGTGACGGTCTATGGATCACGCTATCGCTATCATGTGGTTTCAATGAAACGATCAATTTATTGCAAACAAAATTTAATACCACTGGATTATTTTTGAAAGGGGCTACGTTAGGGACAGAGTCTATACGGAACCAATCGAATTGATTTCAGCTTTAAAACTCAAAATCCATGATATGCTTAACGAAATACGACTGTCATTTTGCCAAAAAGTGATTAAAAACTTTAAACTGATGGAAGAATCGACAGCTGTCAGCGTGTTCGTGGTGGACATTTACCAGATAAAATTTTTTATTCATGATTGCCGAACTTTTCTCTTCGTAATGCAACAAAAATTTTAAACATCTTGATTATCGGGGATATAACATATGTTGCTCTTTTTTTTATTATAGATAACCACATTCCACAACAATGGTTCAAGCTTTGAAAAACCGATAGATATAGCAGAAAGCGATGTCAAAATGATACAAAAATATAATACAATACTTACAAAAGATGAGGAGCCAACCAATACGTTCTAAAGTTTGTTAAAGATTATAAGAACAAATATTCTGACTGCAATAAAAATAAAATCATGTGGAAATTTTTAAAAATCGGAAATTGTGTTTTTGGCTTCTGTACAATTTTCATTATTCAACAAGTAATATCTGCAAAAAAGGAGAGCGTGTATATTGAAAATAGTTTGTCTTTTACAATTTTTTGGTTAAATCAATTGAATTGTAAAAAGGTAAGTTGTTTTCCGCAAACTTGGGCGGGCTAGTGGCACGTCCTAGTCCCAGCCGATTCACTTGAAATTTTTTCAGGATTTAATTTTTACTAGACGACCGGAGTAAAAAAAAACTGGAAAAAAATTTGCCATATAGCTAAGGGCCCCCCTAATGTGCAAGTATCAAAAATTCTGATTTTTTTGCTTATCATATCGTTACCATTTTATTGGAACCACAAACAAACATTCACTTTTCACATGTTGCCAAAGATTTTCATTGATAGCATTCAAAGTAAACAATAATAAACTCGTTTCAAATAGAATAGAAAAAAATAATTGAATATTGCTTTTTTCCTTCTTTTTTTAACCTAAAAATTGTTTAAATATTTTGTTAGTGTATTTGGCAACTGTTTGCTGTCATTGTCAATAAAATTGTGTGTTTGATTTGACATTCGCCTTTTTGTTTTAGGAGGGTTTCTCCAAAATCAGAACAATTTGTTCGTCTATACAATTAAATTTTTATTTATTTATTTGTTGCTTTATCAGAATTTTTATTGTCGATATTGTGGGTTTAAAAATAAAATAAACATTTTTCTTAATATGAAAATAGAGTATAAATGCAGAGCAATAATTTCAATTAATTAATTTTAATTTTTGTGATACAAATCAAAATATTTATTTATGTTTTTTTACATGCGGAAAATTGTGAATTTAAATGTTATTGTGATAAGCAAAGAATTTTTATGCGGATTATTTTTATAAATAAATTTTTTATTCTAAATCGCTTATTATTAACCTTTAGTTATCGGCCCGTTTTGCGGTACAAAATTATGGACGTTAGATCACGATGGCGCCATTTTTAACGACTTGCTGTAAAGGGTTTCTGTGTCAAAAATGTTTTTAAGTTATATATTATCTAAATAACTTTTTTCAGAAAATGGGAATCCAGAAAAAAACATAATTAAACTTCACAAAAATTTTATTGCAAAAATGACAGTTTTTAGGAACTAAATTTTAGGTACGAAAAAGCAAATAAAAAATAAAACAAAATCAAACACTTTTCATATACATTTAACAAAAAAGATTTTAGTTCATATTTTAAAGAATTAGTCTTGTAAGGCCAGAATTATCAGATTTTTGGGAACATTGATGACATATGTATATTTTGCACTTGATGCACTGATGAGGAATCTTTCTTTTGAGCTTGGAAGAAGAGATGTTAGCTTCCTCTTTTGGTTTAATATGACTTCGTCAAGGCTTCCTCACTCTTTGTGTATCAAGTCGTTACCAAAAATACGTTTTATAGCAAACGTCAGCTCTCTTGGCAAATGGGTATTATAGATACGTCGATTCAAATGCGGTATCACTAACTCTCCGGCAGGACTTTGAAAGAATCTTCTTCGTTCAATCGTGGATGCATTTATATATGGGGTAAATATAATAAATACATTAACAACACTCAAATCTAAAATGCGGTTAAATAAGGCAATTGACCATCTTTGAGTATGAAAACTATTTACAAGAATAGTTTTAGCATTTTTTGTCGACCTCATCTACGCCACCTCTAGACTTCTTGTTTATTGGTTTCTGGATCAATTACAGCTTAATGATGCATTGATGAGATCATTAAAACTACTTTGTGCCTTTCTGGAACGCACTACACGAGACTAAAATCTTTGGTAAAGCCATATTGACTTGTTCCGGACTGTTGAGTTTTTGACGACTGAAATGACGGTGGTATATGTCGTTTGTTTTTTTTTAAATTGTCAACATATGTAAGTTCTCGATCGAATAATTTTTCCATGAGTTCAAAAGAGCTGAACCACTTATAGGCAGTTATATTTCTATGTGTATTTGCAAAGGCGAAAACAAAGACAAAATATATATTTTAAAGCCAAAGGAAATCGAAATATCGAAAAGAAAAAAATATATAAAAAAGATCGTTGAAAAGAAAAAAGGATATTTTTTAAAAAAATATTTAAAAAAATATATTTTAAAGCAACTAAAAAAAATAAAAAAAAAAAACGTTAATACTGAGTTGATTTCACGGTGACACCAGAATACTGATTAGGAGAAAACCGGTGAATGTGGTGAAACTTCACTACAGACTAACGAAAGATGAAGTAAAATCAAGCAGCTACTGAAAAAGACTGCTGCATATATCTATCAATGTTTCAGTTCGGCCTATGTCACGGTAACACCACCTCGGCAATTAAAGGTTAACAAACATAAACGCAAGTATATCTCTTGATGTACTACATGGCGACTTTCTAAATGATTTAATTTTAAAAGTGTAGTATTATTAATGTAAATATTTCCCGTTTTCTTTTATCGTGGATTAATTAAGTGAAAAATTAATAAAAATTATTTGGAGTTATTTTATTATACAAAATTTGTGCTGAGTTAAAAAGCCATTGAAATATAGCAAAAAACTTTCCATGGCAGGGTTTGGAAATATTTAACATACAAAGATTTAATGCCGATAACTCCCAGAAGGAAATCGCTTATAATTGCACTGACTCTACGATAGAATTAAAACTCATGCATCTTAATTTGCTGTGGAATAAACAAACAAAAATCTCTACCGACGAAACAGTCGAATCTTCGCTTAGAAGAAATAGAATATTACTCGATTTCTACTTAGAAATAGCTGTTAACATTTTTTTTCTTTAGAAAAGAACAGAATTCCAGAGCCTCGTTGCGCAACCTATATTAGGCTAGCTATTCTTATTACTTCGTTAAAATGCAATTTACTTTGTTAGTGATGGAAGTAAAACCCAATTCAGCGATATTAACTGCTCAAATGGATAACGATAATGGTTATAGGTTTACCAAGTTTTGTCAAGTTTTCGTAACAATACCGCATTTGATTGAAATTAAGAAAACCTCACAGAATTATTGGATCAAAACAGATATTTTCAATTTGGTTGATTACATTGGAATTAATTCCAAGGCAGGAGTAAACCGAGAGAAATTTAACTATAGTTTTGCCCATAAAAAGTTAAAAAGCTTAAAAAAAGATGGAGTTTTTTGCATTTTATTGTGACGAGCGATAAAATATTTAACTGTCACTGCCTTTCAACCTGCAAGCAGCTCTAGTAAGGTGAATAAAGCAGGTATTGTGTATTATATCGGAATAAAATAGAGGGAGCATTCAGAAAGACAGCGATTAGCTCACACCGACTTTGATTTTTTTTTCGATAGCAGTTGCACACAAGAATATTTTAGTCATTATGCTGATAGAAATAGTGAAGTAATAGATAACTAAATTTTAAAGAAAATTGCACCTTAAGCTAAATTGTTCCCAGTTAAAGTGAAACAAAATTATGCAATTAAATTGAATTTTAATCAAAACAAAATAAATTATTAATTCTTTAAATAATATTAAAGCTTTATGAATAATTAATAATAAACAATTTCAAACCTTTCAAATTACCTTGTCCTCTTTCCACAAATAAATCAAAAGGAAGCGAAATTGTTGTCTATTTAAAATTTTATACGGCACCATAAATGTTATTGCCTGCTTAATTAAACCGGCATTTCGTTCTTGCCAATATTTGAGAATTCATTAATCATTTTCATAATTAATAAAGTCTCAAGTTTACTTAAACATTTTTTATATTGTTTTTATTAATTTAATATATGTTTTTTGCTTTTAAACTGAACATAAGTGGGTCAAAACGCAAAAAATGTGTTAGGAAATTTAAAAAAGTTGCTGAAAATATAAAATTTTATTTAAAACTCCCTTTTGCTATTAAAGGGTTTTTAGGTTTATAATGATTTTTAATTTGTGATTGATTCCTTTAATAAATATTTTGTGATATTTTCATAAAATCTTTATTATTAAAAAAATATATTTGAAATATATTACTGCGGGGGAAAGTATATCCATGTTTTTGATTTTTTTTTGTTTGCTGTTGTCTTATAATGAGAACTATGCTTTTAATCAATTTGGCTTACGATATAAGACTGTTAAATTTTCTATACAAAATTTGGGGTAAAATCCACTGAAGGATTTTAGGTTTCTAAAGAAGCTTTCAAGTGTTTTGGTTTTTTAAAACGATGTATCTCTTATACTTTACTCCATACGATCTTCTTACTTTTATACCACCTATATCCGTATGGGCCGGCATCCCAAAGTCTATTTTGGAGTTGCTCGACCGCGTACAGAAGAGGGCTAAGAGGCTCTTTCGCTTAATGTTATTGATTCCCTGGAGCATTCACTGTTTTATTGTTGTTAAGTGCTCTAACGAAATTAGGGAACTTATTTCCGAAACTCGTACATTTTTGCGTTTAATTCGATTTCCGTTGAGAGCGCATGCATTTCTGGTCAATTGGTCAGTGAATCGCACTACGCATTACAGCGAAAATTCGTTTTTTTAGCAGAACAGTTCATATGTGGAATAAACTTCCTCCAGAGGTCTTTCCTGTCACTTTCAATGTGGGAAAATTCAAATCGAAAGACGACAAACACTACTCCCTCTATCCTTCTCCCCATAACCTATTTTCCTATTTCTGAGTAGGGCTTAGCCCTTGAGTTACAGCGGAAAAATCAACTCTTTTTCTTTCTAAAGCTTATGAAATCAACAACATAAAATTCTTTTTCATAATAATAAGTCTACACACCAAAAAGAAACTCTTGCTTCATTCTTTAAATCATGGCGGCAAATAATACCGTTGTTCGTTTTGGCCTTGGCATAAAAGTTCAAAAGAATTTTTCTCCTGCTTTAACTTTTCTTTTTGGTTTTTAAAAATTTTTTTAAATTATTTTTTCCCTTTCAACTTTCAGGTTTAGTTTTTCTCTTAGAGTCCCATAGTCCTTTATATCTAGACCCTAATTAGTTTGCTTTCCAATTTTTTCAGAAAGTGTGTTGCTGTAGTCGTTATGAATAAAAATGTGATCTGAAAATATTTAAATTATTTTTATTTTTTGAACTTGGATAGACAGATAGAGTAAGTGCTACCAATAAAATATAAAATTAAAGGGCGTTCTGTAGTGGTCGTAATTTTGATGAGTATGACTTTATTTTTTAAGCCGCAAAATAAAATTAAGTAAACGGTGTACCGTTAGTAACATGTTTTGACGTATGTTATGTCTTATCATTTTAATAGTCTGACAAGCGACAGACACTTTTTGTTTCTTTCGGACCTACACTTAGGGGATTACCTCTACACATGCAATGCACTGTTCCAAAAATTAGGAAAGAGGAAGTAGTGCTTGTGGACGTTCGAATTGAATTTTTCTACATTAAAAGTGACAGGAAAGATCTCTGGAGGGAGTTTATTGCATATACGGCTGGTCTGCCGAAAGACGAATTTTGTTTGTAATGCGTAGTGCGATTCATTGGCCAATCAACATCAAATGGATGCGCTCTCAACGGAAATCAAGCCAGCTGTAAAAGTATAAATTACATAACCGATTACATAAGCTATACTAAGTGGTAGTCAGTGGTGATGCGTTCGCTTATTTCGCCACTTACATTTAACATAGAAGTGTCATAGGCTGTTTAATCCGTGCGCTCTCGCTTACAAATTAAGTGACGACGTCATCAAGTGCCACTACAATTCAGTTTACATCGTAAGTGGAGTAGTAAGCAACGTTAATTACAAATTTACGCATGTAAGGTATGGTTAACGTGTGGTGCCACTATTGCAATGATTTTGTAATTAAAAGAATAATGCATGGTTCGCTTTGAAGTCTATATGTATTAATGTAGAATGTATGTGACCTAATAACATTTGTTATTTATTTTACTGTTAATGCATTTTATCATTAGGGTGCATTTAATTTCTTAAATTTCAATAATACTTACCACAAAATTGCCCGCATTACAAACCGAAATGCAGCGCAAACTTTTACACAAACATCCAAGAAAAGAAAATATTATATAATAATATATTAAAAAATATTTTTTGTATACTAATTTTATACATGGATTACAGCTGCATTACATAGTAAGTACTTAGATGCTTCGCTTACGAAGTCATATGTGCGTCATCGGTTATTGTGTAAGTACTTCGTTTCATTTACAGCTGGGAAGTTAAACGAAAAAACGTGAGAGTAACCGGAACAAATTTTCTTATTTGTTTAGAGCACTTACCATTTGCAGTAACGATAGAACAGTGAAACACAACACATTGAATCGATGCACTAATCAATAGAGTTGGACATCTTACAGCTCCCAAAGAGCCTCTTGGTCGAGTGGAGTACGTGGTCGAGTAACTCGGAAATAGGCGTTGGGACGCCGACTCATATATGAGAGTTGGATTACATTTTTGGATGGATATAGGTGATATAAATAGTACGAGGATTGGAATCTAATACACTTGAAAACTTCTTTGGAAACCTAAAAATATGCTTAGTTCATTGAATATCCCACTGAATTTATTTTTGATGAGTATGGGTCATTCCTGAATGGTGGTCCGGGAAAAAACTAACAAAATACAAAAAAAAACAAATAAAAAAAAAACTAAAAATGTAAGAAAAGTAGATATGCTCGCCTTTTGTTGACCATATTCCTATCATTTATGGATTGAAGAGGCAAAATTTTAATATCACCTCTTACAAAACTATCCCATGCATCCCTAATGTAGCCGTGGATGTCTCTATATTGACTCCTCTAAATATATATTGGGATCCATAATATGGAGTCGGAAGTGAATATTATAGAAGTTACAAATGGAATAGAAATTTCTATATAAATAACCCTGTATTTGTGGTATGGTGTATGAAAGATATCGTGATCAAATAAGTTCAGCTAACGTAAAAGAACAACCCGTTATTTTATTAAAAGACTTTAATAAGACTTTTACCCAAAATTCAAATTAAAGTAAAAAAACTAACCAGTATTTCAAAATCTCTTTAACATAATTGAATTTCAATTAAAGAAATCAAATCATAATGTTAAAGCTTAAACAAATTACCACCACGCAATAATAATTATATTATTATTATTTTCTATTCTTTAGTGGTCAGCTTATCGCATTTGATTTTATTTTTATTAAATTCAGTCAAATGAAATGCTGTTACAAATTTCAATTCTTATTTAACAATAGCAGCAACGATAGCAAAAATGGTTTCACACATCTGGCTTATGAACTCAATAATTCTGCAAAGCAAAGCATTTCCGCCGGGAGCAAAAACTTTGAACAGAACAAAATAGAATAACAACCATAAATAACAAAATAATCGTTGGATTGAATTTGCACATGTATTGAAGTTGAAAAAGCAAAAAAGTGGTTAAGAGCTTTTACGTTATAATAATAAATACGTCGAGGGCAGTTTGATAATTCTATTATAAGATAAAATCTAAATAAATATCCTAAATATTTGCAAATATTTTAAATTTCATTTAGCAGAGTTTTTAGTAATAACGGCTTTCTCTTACGTAGAAAAATAACAAGTTTACATTTAAAATTGCATTAAATGGGGTACGATCCTATGAAAAAAAATTTGCTTCATAATGATGAAATGTGTGAGAAATATGCAGATAAGCTAAAATCTATAATCTTTTTAGTATAACCACATTAAAGGGGAACGGCAAAGTAAGTATTACGGTACATAAATTATGTTATACAAAAATTTATTACTAAAATAATAACTTTCCGGAATGAAGGTTTTTATAATCATATTGAATACGTGCGGTGATACGTCCATACGAAACTAGATGGAATTGGTATTACTTCTGATGATGCATTTTTCTTACTGCTTTTGAGATCGAGAGTATTTTGTATTACCAGATAGTCTTCTGAATTTTAAAAAATTACACAAATTAAAAATAAAAATTAACAGCCACTACGTCTGTTCCCATATTCAGTTATTGCAGACTGTACCTTCAAGGCCAAGATTTCTTCGTAAAATCTTCCATGGACTTACAGAGAGAATCTCGTTTTCTATAATTGACCCTAAATCAGTAAACGTGGATCTACTTTTAGACTGTTATTCTTTACAATACCTACATTCCTTTGAATGGTATTTACTTTGCATAATTTAGAGGTGATGTTGTATACAATACAGGATGTCCGCCGGGAGGATATACTACTTTGTTTTTTTATGATTTTTGATTAAATGAAAGAGAATGGATTTTTGCACATTTCACGTGGTATTTGATTAATTTCATCACAAATATTTTTTGAGTTGCTAAAGCGTTTCTGGTTTCGCCGGAAAAAAGGGAAAATTTACAAAACTAACAAAACGGACCGTTTCTGGTTGGTTTGTATAAACCTTGCTTTTATGATATTCCTGCAAAAAGAAGTCCGGAGCAGTCAAATCAGGCGACCATGGAAGCCAATCAACATCACCATTTTTTTAAATAACTTATTGTGGAAAGAGGTCTCGCAGTAATTCCATTATAATCCTCGCTGTACGCGATATGGCACCGTCTTTTTGATACCACATGAAAATCAAGCCCAAAGCATGCAGTTGTGTCCTTAAAAAACTTTCAGTCATATCACGATATCTCTCAATTACTATTGCTCTTACACCGTTTTCGTTTTTAAATAAGTAAGGTGCCATGATTCCTTCTGACCATATTGCATAACCAGACTGCCAATTTTAATAGATGCAAAGGTAACTGAAGACTAATTTTAGGGTTTCCCATTCCCCTGAAACGAATATTCTGTTTATTCATACATCCATTCGAACAAAAAAGTGCCTCGTCGTTCATTATGATTTTTTAATGAAAATCGGGCGAAAATAGTCTTGTAGAAGAAACTCTTGATTCAACTAAATCTTATGTGGAAACAAATGCAAATCCTTTTGCAAAATTGTGGCCTAAGTTGCTATTTGAAGATCAACCTCCTGAGCACGGCGTCGAATTGAGGTAAGTGGATTGTTTTGAACACTTTCTTGAGCAGCAGTGATGTTTTCAACCGACTTTGTAGAAACCCTCTTTCTTCGAAATCATTCAGTACAATATAAATAGTGCGTTTTGTTGGCACGTTGTTCTTCCCGAAAAATTCACTTAATTTTCTCATCGCCACATTTATTCATGATGGATTTTAATAAAATATTTAAACGATTAAAACACGTTGGTTAATATTTTTTTCATAATAAGTTTGACACATGTCTACATCAGGACTGCCAAATATAAACTGTCAAGATTAATGTTTACCAAAATGGCGGCAAAACAAAGTGGTATGCCTTCTCCGCAGACAGCCTGTATATAGTAAAATTGTAAGGCCTCACTCTCTGATATTTATTAAGATATTTTAATTCATTTGTCTTGTGAAAGTGCTTGACAGCGGCGATAAGGTGTAAGTGTAGTCAGTTTGTTGTCTTTACTTATATATTTAGTTGTATATATTAAGTTGTTTTAAGTTTTTCTCGCATATACAAGGATATTTTACTATAACATCACCACCTATTTTTAATGTTATTATCATTCACTGTAGGCTTCTCTTTGCTTTGTTTTTCTTCTGTGTTTGTGGTTTTTGTTTTCTGTTGCTAAGCTTATTTCGTGGAATTTCTTAAAAGCATGTTGTTGTCTTGTGTGTATAAAATTTCTTACAAGACTACGAAGTTTGTAAACCACACAATAGGTCATTTAGTTTATTTTTTTACTAATAATTATTTTCTTTGAAAACTTTAACAAATCAATTTCATAACATTCTCTTTTTACGCTTTCGGCAGATATATTTTTGTGCATGAGTTCTTATACGAAAACTATTTCAATATTTGAATGTACCTTCAGAAATTTTAAAGTTGAACTTTAACAATTCAAGGCATTCTATGTCACAAATATTACAATAAATTGTAATTTAGAATTGCTTGTTTTTTTAATATGAGTAGCTTTCTTTGAAGGATGCATTTGCCTCTTACGCGTATTAACTTTTGTATAAAATGTAGGAAATTAACTTAATAAAAATATTATTTTTATATGATGCTACTGAAACAACTCGTGTCTCTTTACAATTATTTTAATAAGTCAAACCGTTTGAGAATTATAAATCCAATAAAAAAGACTCTTTAGGATAAAAAAATGTTAAGGTACAAAATATACTTAATGGTCATTGATTACAGTAGATTTAAAAATTTTACAACTTCAAGAAACATGATTTTTAAATTTATTAAAGGCTTTAATTATTTCATATCATATAAAAGTTTAATTAAGTTTTTAATTGCTGCAAATACACATTTATTTGAGAAAAAAGAAACACATTTTCTAAACAAATATAAAATAAGTAAACATTTGAATGAAAATTAATTTCAACAGTAAACGCTTGCAAAAACTTTTTCAATGCTCCCTGTAATTGTTTGCTGTTGAAAACTTTTAATTAGAAAGGTAAAAATTGAGACTTTGACCATTTGATATATTTATTTCAAAACGATAACGAAAAACTTTGATATTTTATATCATATACGAGCACTCTAGACAAAGATAAAAATAAAACAAGTGTTTATAAAACAAAAAAAAAAAAAAAAACAAAAAAAAAAACAATGGGCATGTATCACTTTCACAAACTGTTTATGTGTCTTACAGTTTGATAACTTTTGAAACTTTACACCTTAAAGTGAAACTGTTGCCTCAGTATTTTTCTTTCTATTTAAAGTCAATGAACTCTTAGCAAAATCCTAGTGTTTTGATTTATTAAATTTTAAGCTGTTAAAAAATAAAATGTGTCGATAATATTTAGCCAAGTGTTGCGTAGCAGGCAAAATTTATTTTAAAGAAATTATTTCAAAGCAAATTAACTAAAACAAAAAATTACGAATAAAAGAAATAATGTTTATAAATAATAAAATTAATTACTTTAACACAATTTGATAAGAAGCGTAGGTTAACAAGTGCACGTTCTTCGTATCATATTAACAATTAATAAGAAACTGTAGTTGCATAAAATTTCACAGGAGAAGCAAAACGGGTTCTTCCCAAAATCAACGGTTCCGTTTTGTAAATTAATAATTTATTGTCTGTTAAATTTGCACAAACAATACAGCAAAATAATAAAAGTAAAAATTGCTAACTTTGCTCTTGATCTAATAAATATACAGTTTCCTTAGACATTTTAGGCCCTTCATTATATATCAATAAAGAACAGCACTTTGTATTCTTCATTACATAATTGGAAAAATTTTACACTAATTCTAAAAATCTACACTAAAATTTATTATAATTCGATTCGAGTTTTTTTAATGAACTTATAACATTTTTTCAAAGTAATAAAAATCACTTTTGTCATTCTCCTAGGTGAAAACCTTCGTTACTTGCTGACTATGTAACCTATGACACAAACTAGCAGCATTTTTTCATATAATACACAGACCTAAAATAATTCCACTTACTCCAATTTACACTATAGCTAAAAACAACGGCTACAAATCCGCTACTACTGCTAAGACTATACAACACTAAAAACAGGAATAAAGATGCAATTGATACAACACAACAATACATGGTTACTAGCACAAAACCAGAAATATATAGATTAGCTAACCTTTTTCACAAATAAGATAAACTTACAGCATTAAAACCCAGCAATACTCTGAGACCTAATCTTAAGACATGGACAGAAACAACTGACAAATTTAATTTTAGATTTATTTGTACCTGTAAGGATATTTATATAGAACAAATATTTACAAAACACAAACGCTCGTACAAACCAAAAAGAGAAAACTCCAACTTGTATTACACCTTGGTGCTCACCAACAGAAATAGATGAATGTATGATATTACTACATCCTAGCAAAAAAATAAGAAGATTGACATTCTTATAAACATGGAAATCTACAAAGGAAGAACTTTTAATAGTGGCATTATAAACGAAGAGGTATAACACGACCTCAGATACAATTTTCACACCACTGAAAGTGCCTCTACAATCGAATAAAGCAAATAATAAAAGACGTAAACATAAAATAAGCACCTCATAAAATACCAGGTGGCGGGACAATCTATCTGCATGTGTAGGTAGGAACCTAATAAAGGAACGACATAACCTAACACTATTTATACTAAATACTAATACGTAATACTAACTCTCTTGTACTCCCCCCGTGAGCATATTAATATGTTTGACGGAATTGCACCGTCATTACATGTTTGAACGGGGGAAAAAGGCAGTCCAGCCCTCTACAAGGCTAGCAGGAGCCAACTGGACAATTCCACTTTATTTCCACGGGAATCGGCAAAGCCCCAGAGATCAGCTTTTTGTCTTTTTAGCTGTTTAGCTGTTCTCTGACTGATTATTGCGTTTAGTCCTTCGGAAGTATCTTGGTGGTTCTGGTTTCGAGGCCCTCGTTTGAGTTGTGTGGGTTGGATCATTCACAATGAACACAATGACTGGTCCAGGTCCAGCAAGCATGATTGCGGTTGTGTTCTTAAATTTTATTAAGCTTCATGCGTTCTGGACCAGAAGTTAGATAGTCTCCAACTCTTCAGCAAGAAGAGTGTCAGCCTGCTCTGAGCTCTCGATGCTGCAACTAGGAGTGACTGGAGGATATACGTATCTGAAGGCTTTTCAGGGCGAGGATGACGCTACATTTCATCGACAATAATATGATTCACCGTCAGGTTATGACTTACATAGCTAGGTGCTGACGTAAATCTTATCACGCAACGCTCCTGTACTATCTACAAACATGGCTTAAAAATGATGTCATCCCATCGAAAGCATTCTTTAATCATGCCGAAGAAGCAGCCGGTAACGGCGGTTTTCACCAAAAGGAATGACTATAATATTTCATTTACTGGCAGAACAAATCAAAACAACTTAATACTAAATTAACTAAACAACAACTTCATACGAAATTAACTAAAGGGGCCGTCAACTTAATTTTTTTTTTGCAACTAGCGCTTATTTCGTGGGAGGTAACACTTAGATCATATTTGAGTTGACAGAAAATTAGTTTTATCCTTCCGCTGAACGAATATGGTTGTGTATACGCTTGAACATTGCGACTTAGTGGGCGTTACAGTCAATGGCGATCGTTATCAGGCCATTTTGAACGAATTTTTATTGACAAAAATTGAAGAGGAGGATATTGGTGACATTTGGTTTCAACAGGACGGCGCTACGTGCTACACAGCCAAAGCTACACTCGATGTTTTGCGCCCTATTTTTGAAGATCGCTTTATCAGCCGCAGAGCTGATGGCGTTTGGCCACCTCGGAGCTGCTATTTGACGTCGTTGGACTATTATTTGTGGGGTGCCGTCAAAGATAAGTGTTACGCCGACAAGCCAGAGAAAATTGACTCTTTAAAGGACAATATTCGTGAAGCCATTGGTGAAGTACAGCTGCATACAATCGATGATGTGCTTAAAAATTGGACCGATCGTGTAGGCTACTGCATGGCCAGCCGACGCAGCCATTTAAATGAAATTATTTTCCATTAATAACCGGAAGGATTGTACTTTCAAATAAAAAACGAAATTTGAGAAAATATTCAGTAGTTTTGTTTATAGCATTTAAAACAAAAAAAAAGTTTTTTGGCGGACCCTTTATTTAGTTAGATTGTAGTGCGTGTAATTAGTTATTTTGTTGAGAAAGTTTTATATTCAACTTATGTTATGAGTTTCAAAAATATTGACTATCTTTTATCAAATTATTTTATTAATTTTATGAATTCTTACAAACTACGTTTTATTTTTATTTGTCGGACTTGCTGTAGAACACTTTTGAAGTACTCGGTAGGTAGTAGATTTCTAAATCTAGTGTTTCCAACAACTAAAAATTTTTGTTTACTCGAACCTTCATATTATACTAGTAATTTGTAAACTTTAATTAATTTGTTATTTCCCTTTAATTGTTGTTACATTAATTTTGAACTAATTTTAATTTTATTATATGAATATTTTTTCTTCCAATTAACCGAATTCAAATAACAAAGAGAAGGAAAATAATAAAAATAAAATAAAATATGCACAAATTATTTACAAAAATTACACAAATTATTTAGCACAAACAGAAATAACACTAATAAGCCCCAGCTTAAACAAACAAAAAAATACAAATATAATAATAATAAAGGTAAATGGCCTCTAGCCAAATTTAATGATGCTTAAGACCAAAGGTTGCTTGCTAGTCACAACATACGGTTTCAACACTGCTTTATTATGAAAACCAAACAAATTCACACTTTATATATATTGTTTTTGTTGGTCTTTTTGCTGTTTTAAACCCTACAAAATATTAAATGAAATATCTTTTTACTTGTATTTTATTTCTGTTCCAGAAATAAAAATAACAAACTAAAACAGTAAACGAAATAAAACATAATTTATATGTTGAAACGCAATAATTTTACTAATTTAAATGCTAATTAAAACATTTTTAATTCCCTAAATTAGAGTGGAATGGTACCACAACTTACAATTGTTTGTTGTTCCATTTAACGAAATTGTCAAAAAGGAAAGTCACAGGTGTTCATGTTAAAATTATTTATACATTACATTGGTTTTAATATTTTTATACCATCACAGCTTTTAATAACGAGTTTCCTTCTTCGAGACTCGAACAGATTTAAAGCAATGCCTTGCTTGATGCCAATATTCTTGATTGTGAATAGTTATATTATTATTGATAAGATATTGCGCAATATTACGAAAAAGAAAAAGAAATTCCAGGAAATAAGATAAACAACAGAAAAAACAAACAACTAACGCAGAACAAAAATTAAGCACTCAGCCAAGCAGGCGCCTACACTGAATGCTAATAACAACAACAGTATGAGGTGGTGTTAAAGTAGAATATTCTTGTATATGCGAGAAGCCCTTATGAGCACCACTTGCTGGGCAAATGAACTAATTCAAGTTGAGTCTTGGTTGAATAACGACAACAAAGTTACCATCGTGTTTATGTTTGTGAATTGAAAGTAAATAAATCGTTTAATTTAATTTAAATCTTTAAAGTGTTGTGTTGTTATTTTACAATAAAAGAACTCATTACAACAGAACGTCAGTTAGAGCCACCCAGGAAATAAAAAACTTCGCCACGATTCTGAAGTTTATTTTTAATGTGTCTGTACAGTTCTACACTTTCTATTTATTTATTCAATCCAAAATGTTTACCATGCTATAACTATAATAAGTGATATATATTTAGATTCGCTATGGCCTATTCATTCGGTAATATCACTTAGTCCATGATTAACTCTGACTAAAGCTTATATACGCTAGGCGGATCTACCGTTCTAATAGCTGATACATTTTTTTTATTTTTCTCTTTCTTATAAGATACTCCTGGGATACATAAGAAACAGGCCTGCTCCTTTGGAAGGTTTGATGACTGTTTGTCAGTACACCGAACCGAATATATTCAGCTTGTTCAGGCTTGTCTTCTCAATAAGATAATTTTTAGCTAGGCTCTTATTTTAAATCTAAGAACCATTGACAATAGAAATTCGCGTGCTTTTCTATTTATACGGTTTATTTTTTAAACCCTACAGAGCCTACCAAAAGGTGTACCAACTGTCATACTGCGCTCATGGTTTGCTATTTATGATCAGTATACTCTCGCAAATTGTGATAAATGATTACAGGCAGATCGTAAATAGGTCTGTTAAATGGTTGCCAAGTTAAAGCGATTTGACCTCGCTTGAATTTTTATCGTAAAGTCGCTAAGCCAAGGATTAAAGCGAAGCCAATATACTGAGAATTTTTTTCAAATGTTAATGATTTTTCGAATAAAAATTTAATTGTTGGTGAACTCTAGCCGAGATATGTATGACGCAGATGTTCATGGCCCTAAGTCCAGAGACACTACTAGGGTAAGGAACTTTGCAATTAAAGTTTCATTGCTTTCCTGCCCATGTCTTTACTTATAACTATTTTAGGTTTGAACAATTGTTGTAATTCACAGCGGTTTTTTCGGCTTATGTGCATTATATCTTGAATGTCTTCATTACAAACTTTAAAGGGCATTTTTAGCGGAATGATATATAACTAGTGATAACCAGTAATTTACAATAACTTTACATTAAGAATAGTTATAATAAATATTATCATCTAAATCTAAATGCATTTCAATATTTTGGAGCTTAAAAATTAAATGAAAAAAAACGGAAATAACTGGTTTTTTGATAGCTGTACAACGCCGGGCACAGAAAGAAAACTATTTGATAAGTACTCGTACTTTAATTACTACAATTGTGCACTCATTAATTCTTGTAAAATTTGTAAATACTTAAATTAAAATATCCGTTGTACTTTGCAATTCATAACAATTATATTTAATAGTTGATGTATTTCATACTCTTAAATAATTTATTTCAAAGAAAAATTTAAAATTATTGTGAGCCAATTTGTTTGCAAATTTTTTGCTATTTCGTTTTATTGCGTAAATTATTTACGTCTAGTCATTTCACTTTCTTTTGAAATTAAACAACAGAAATTGAAAGAAACAAAAATGTGTTTTAAATAAAATTTTTGAAAAATGAATCATTTAGTGGCCACAGACAAAGTTTACATCAATAAATCATATAATAAAATATAAAGCAGTTGTGCAAGGTAAAATGACAACATGTTTTATTTTTAATATTTATTTGCATAATATGAGTAAATATTATATTGAATGGAAGAAGTCAAAAATTTATCTTTAACATTAATTCCATCATGCTGTTGAAGGAATGAGTAATGAAATTAAAGAATCGGCGAATAAAAAAAATGTATATATAAACAAACGAGGGAGGTAAAATAATGAAAGGAAAAATAAGGTACTTAATGAGTGAATAAATATTGTTTTACATTTTTATTTTGGTCCCCGGTCCAAACTATTACTGAGAAATTGCTTAGGCAATACAACACTAAAAACAGGAATAAAGAAGACAACGAGACAACTGATGCAACACTACAACACACGTTTATTTACACAAAATCAGAAATATATAGATTAACTAACCTTTTTAACAAAGAAGGTTTATTCACAGCATTAAAACTTAGCAATACTCTGAGACATAATCTCAAGATATCGACAAATTTAATTCTAGTGGAGTATACAGACTTACCTGTGTAAACATGTTATTACGATTTATAATTTTACGGTTTTACAGCTTTTTAGTTTTGCAAGAGGTGCCCCTGTAGCCTAGTTTGACAATATGGGGGTTGTATGTTCGATTCCCAACGAGGACCTTGGTTTTTTTCACTACAAAAATAAAAAATGACTGTCGGTGGGACTGCTCAGCGATGAAGGCATAGTCACTGGTTGCTGTGCTGTCTTATACGGCAGTAAATTTCCGACTATCCTTCTACTTTCACCACCTGTTTCATTTCTTCTCTATCCCTTTGCTTTTAATGTAGCACGGTACTTGACTAAATAGGCATTGTTGCCTGAAGTGCTACTTCTCTTTCAAAAAAAAAAAAAAAAACATACTTATATAGGACAAATGGATGAATACTACAGAACACATACACTCATACAAACGGAAAAGAGAAGAATATAACTTTGCATTATACCTGGACTCTCATGGAAATGCACCAAGTGAAATAAATGAATGTACGACGTGTACATCCTAGCAAAAAAGGACAAAGACTAGACATTCTTGATAACATGGAATTCAACAAAACAAGTGTAATTATAAACGATCAGGTAAAGACGACCTCAGATACAATTTTCACACCAATAAAACTACTTGTACAGCCGAACAAACAAAAAATACTCACAGACGGACATAGGTCCATAGAAAACAATTAAAAACCGAAATATTAAATTAGGTCCGCATAAAATGCTAGGTGGCGAAACAATGTACCTGCGTAAATACATACGACCCTGATGAAAAATCGACTTAAACCCAACTCCTAAGAGACCTAATATTAACTCACCAGTACTATCCAAAATGCTGCTTGATAATGCTGTCCTCGCAACGAAAACGCTCTCTGATCGTACCAAATAAACTATCAGTAATGTGGGATTTGAGAAAAGGAATGACAACAAAATTTAAAAAAAAATATTCACGTACGAGACCATGAAAAACTAATTTCTCTTGAGGTCATTATCATTATTTCTTAGTGTCCCTGTTGATTTAGCAATTAATAAAATAAAAGAAATTATTTTTAAAAAATTTAACAAAGATAGAATAATTCCTATTTTTACGTATTCTAAATATCGCATAGAATATATTAGCTTTTTTCAATATAATGACAAAATAAATATTCAGGACTTCTAACTAATTTTCCAGCTGCTCCACTTGAGCCAGGTATTACATTTGAGTCTTCAATTAACAAAATGTTGGAATTATTAAAAGAATTTGCTATTCAGAAACAAAATGAAATTAGTAAAACTAAAGATAAAATTAAAAAATTTAGTATAGAGTCCGTAATCTAACGTTTTTATTTTCAACTAGTGAAAAAGGGTTATTGGTAACACTTAGCTTATGTTTCATTTGAGAGATAATTAGTTTTATTATTCCGCTGAACGAATATGGTTGCGTATATGCTTGAACAACGCTGGAAAATATTGCGACATTA
Organism: Trichopoda pennipes; assembly: GCA_030448955.1. Taxonomy (NCBI): domain Eukaryota; kingdom Metazoa; phylum Arthropoda; class Insecta; order Diptera; family Tachinidae; genus Trichopoda; species Trichopoda pennipes. The sequence continues at coordinate 3,258,614 of JASKUP010000108.1, read as the reverse complement.
TTTTGAAAATCATGGTAATGTTGCAGAATGTGTGCAAAAAATGCGTACGGATTTTGGAAGAAGAGCAGCACCGTTCGTTATCTTGTAAAAAAAGTGAAAGAAACTAGCATCCTCAGCATGAAAAGCCAAAAAAAGTGGGTACACCCGAGAATATTGCTGCTATGGCAGAAAGTGTGCGTGAAGCACCATTAGCACCAATTGACCGGCATTCTCAATAATTGAACATTTCAGAGACATAATTGAGACGATTTTTGCCTAAAGACGTTGGTATGACGCCATACAAAGTCCAATTGGTTCAGGAGTTTATAGCATTACAAAAAAAGTTATTTAGCAGACCCTTTATGTTTAATATAGCGTATAACATATCTTGTTATGGTAATGATAAAGAGAATGGTAAGAGGTTAAGTAGGCTTAGCAACAAGTAAATTAAAAAAAAAAAAAATAGACCGCTCAAAATTAAATCCACTATTAAAAAGTTTCCACGCTACATCAAATGTTCTTTCGAATTGCCATGATCATTGAGTCAACTTCGCAATTACTGCACCAACTTCATGGCCCAAAATGTTAGCTATAGATACCACAGTGAAATTTGTAACCCAAAAACCCAAACAAATTTGTCTTTCGCGTACTTATTGCTGATAAAGGATACCCCCTACGATTCATCTCAGATCTTCAAAATTAGAAACATTTACATAAAAATTCATAACAAAAACAAGATTGTGTAGGTTATATCGCAAGTTGGATATCAGATAATGAACAGGCAGACTCCGTTGTTGCGGTAGCGAAACATATGCCTTTACACTGTGTCCAGACTTTCGAAAATTGGGATATTTTTAATAAAAATTTCAAACTCCCATACAAGCCAGAAGGACATGCAATGCTTCAACTAACAGCACGCCTTAAAAATTTAATTCCTAGTGGATAACGACCAAATTACCCTAAAACATGACCTAGGAAGATTCTAAATTTATAGATAACATGATAATTGGTCATAACAGATTAACACATAAATATTTACTAGATAGATCTATCCGCAATATGCGACTTACTATTTCTTATATATTGGATGAGTGTCAAACTTTTCACAATATTAGAACAAAACTTTTCCAATTTATCCAACCGAAGTTCTCCATAAATTCATCATTGTATTATTGTAATTAATTATTAAAAAAAAAATAAAAAAAAGTATCTAGCAAAAAGGATATGAAATGGGTTCTCTAGCTTCTCCAATTCTGGCCGATATTGTTATAGAGAAATTGTGAGATAATATTTTAAGGACATTAAATGTTAAACCAAAAATAATAACAAAATATGTTGATAATATGTTTTGTGTTATTTAATTAATTGAGGATTCAGAAGAAAATAACTTTAACAATTCATTTTTAAGTGTATGATATTAACAAAAGTGTAGTTGTTCTTATTTGTTTTTAATAAGCAGCTTTAGCTTACCTAAAATATGATTACAGCTTTACCTACCACAATAGTTAAATTTTATTGCTAAAAATTAATTTAGTCATTTTAAGCAAAAATATTTTTTTTATTATTTAACTAACAAAGAATAAATGTACATTTTATCAAACACTAAAACGAATTAAATAGTGATTTATTTTAAATTAAAAATTAAAATAAAATTTTAATATAAAACTAAAACATAGTAAATACTGCCTTTTTTGCTTAGATATCGCATTCGACAAATATTTTTTATTTTATTAAAAAATATTATGTGTTCATTGTTTGTTTGTTCAAAATCAGAGAGCCAGATTAAATATTTTAAAAATTAGATAACTCAATATATTATACATTGACCCCTAATTCTCCGAATGAATGAACTTCTACCTTAATTACATATTTATTAGCTGCTATCACACAAACATTAGTTTCAAAATTATTTATTTATTTTTTACTTTTTCAATTAATCTTTTTGCGAAGAGCAATATGCTCATGTACATGTGCGCCATAGCAAATTTATGGTCAAATAAAAATTTTATTCATTAATTCTTTCTGTCTATCGTCAGCTACATTGTTAATGGCTGCAACAATAACTTTAGCTTTTTTTTTAAGGAGAAGTGACAGAAATTTTATAAAGAAAATTTGTCAATGTATTATGTGCTTGTTTAATTTTTTTTTAATAATTTTAAAAATATAAGAAAATTTATTAAAATTAAAAATTTCACAAATCTTCAATAATTCACAAAAAAGGAAATTCTGTAAATTATCGAAGATTTGTTAGTCTGTATACACTGATTTGTTAAAACCAAATTTCACGAACGTTATTGAATTTTCCTATAAAATTTCAAAAACTCATTCAAAACTCAAATAGAAACACTCTTCGAAAATAATTAAATTTTAAATCGGCAAATAAGACATCTCGATTGCCTATTGAAAAAATAAATAATATATGAATTGGTGATATATTTTCATTCACCTCCTTTCGCATTTCGGGTGATGATATAGTTAATATTTTTTCTTTTTCTCTACTTAAATACCACCCACATCACGTGTGTTAAAATAATATTCAGCGTCATCATAGAAGCGCTAACTCACTCGCACACACAAACAAATAACTTTTATTATTATTTTTACTATTTGCCACTTTTTGAAGATCAGGGTGATCATAAATTATGGTTATAGTCATCTATAAACATACATTCTGTTTATATGTTATCGAATTTATATACTGGCCGTTATATGTCTGTTTGCATGAACATTTAATATGTTGGCGTATTTTAAATAATTTAGTTTAAAAATCAACTTATAAACACACAGTATGGAGAAGTCTATTAAAACTTAATGCTGCCGAATGTTTATTAAATTTGTTTAAAAAATATTTAGATAAATTAAAATTATATTTGTGCAACATGTGTTGAATTCAGAACGTTAAAATAGCTGAATTTAGACTGAGCAACATTAAGTTATATTTTTTTAATATACATAATAATAAGGAAATATCAAGATAAAAGACAGGACTGGCAAAGTTTAATAGAGAAAGAAGGTGAGTATTTTTAAGGCAGGCAGTAATTTAAAAGTTTAAAAGTATAACAGTTTTAAATAAAAGCAAGTGTAGACTTTTAAAAGCCTCTGGATACTGTAGTGCAAGTTTTTATAGGGTCCGCCATCTAACGTTTTTTTTTTCAACTTGTGCTTATTTCGTGACTGGTAACACTTAGCTCATGTTTGATTTGACAGATAATTAGTTTTATCCTTCCGCTGAACGAATATGGTTGTGTATACGCTTGAACAACGCTGGGAAATATTGCGACATTACTTTGAAAATCAGGATAATGTTGCAGAATGTGTGCAAAAATTGCGTACGGATTTTGGAAGAAGAGAAGCACCGGCAGCTCCGTATGTTCGTTATCTTGTGAAAAAAGTGAAAGAAACTGGCATCCTCATCGATAAACCAAAGCGTGAAAAGCCAGAAACAGTGCGTACACCCGAGAATATTGGTTCTGTGGCAGAAAGTGTGCCTGAAGCGTCATTAATATCAATTCACCGTCGTTCTCAACAATTGAACATTTCAGAGACATCATTGAGACGAATTTTGCATAAAGCCGTTGGAAATGACGTCATACAAAGTCCAATTGGTTCAGGAGTTGAAGCCAATTGAAAGCCAATCCGTTTTCGCTTCGCTAAGTGGGCCTGCGATCGACTTACAGAAGATGGAGATTTTGTAAAAAAAATCATATTTTCAGATGATGCTCATTTTGCTCTTGGCGTGTATGTAAACAAGCAAAATTGTCGCATTTGGGGCACAGAAAATCCGCACGCATACATTGAAAAGCCGACGCACCCAAAACAAGTCACTGTTTGGTTCGGATTTTGGTCCAGAGGCATAATTGGGCCATTTGTCTTCGAAAATGAGCAAGAATTTTTGTTCACAAAAATTGAAGACGAGAATATTGGCAACATTTGGATTCAACAGGACGGCGCTACGTGCCACATAGCCGAAGCTATACTCGATGTTTTGCGCCCTATTTTTGAAGATCGCATTATCAGCCGCAAAGCTGATATCGTTTGGGAACCTCGGAGCTGTTTATAGTTTTGTTTATATCATTTAAAACAAAAAAAAAAGTCATTTGGCGAACCTTTTATTAGAAGTTTGCTGTCGTAAAGTATGTGTGGGAAATGGTGAAGTTGATGATAATAATATGTGTACTATTGTTGCTTAATATTACATTTATTTTTGTTTGTTTAGTTATTTATTTAATATAAAACAAGACTAAATTTTATTTTTATAGTACAACAACGCATTACGTTACATTCAAAATTAACATAAATTTTTTTAGAAAAATTAAAAAAGATTATTTAAAACTGTAAAAAAAAAAAAATTTTAAAAAATAAAAATTTAAATAAATTAATGAAATAGGAAAATATAATAATTTTAGTTATTTGACAATTTCAATATTTTATTAGTAAAAGCAAAGATGCCAACAAATATTTTGGCGAAATATCGAGAAATAACATAAAAAATAAAGATTAACTGAAAGATCTAATAATTAATTAATAAATTACTAATAAAATAATTAAAATTATTTAAAAAAAGGAAATAAAGATTTATTGAAGCTATCAGCGTTGCTATTACGTTGTTAATATGGTAGAAGATTCGTCCAAATGCGAGCAGCATACAAGTAAAATTGCAACTTAGACACTAGATGTTGATGTCGAGGCGTTATTATGTTTCTGTTTCTAGGCGATTGGGAAAAACGATTTTTTCGACCAAGTATTTAGATTTTTTTGTATATATTATTTGTATAAAAATCCAGAGTACGGATCCTTAAAAGACTTTCGAAGGTAACCCAGTAATGATTATTTGTAACAGATCCCACGTGACTAAGTCTACGCAAACCATAGACATTTATAATAATATTGTTACGTTTATACCACTTATACAAGTTTTGTTATGAGTTCTTTATTGCAAAAATCAATAACACCAGTCTATTTACTTTACAAGTTTATTTACTTTAACTGCACACAAAGTTGACACTACAGAACAATTTACTTAAGATGCACGTCTTTACTTTACGAGGTTTATTTTTACACTAACTAACCATCCACTCAGACGCTGCCCTTTTATATTTGTCCATTAAAAGTCTAGAAAATTTAAGAATCTTTTACTCCCTTTGCATCACATACAACTTGTTGTTTATTCAATGTACAGGCGCCTGTTTGTCTGTATGTCTGTGTGTATTTTTGTTTTTGTTTCTTTTTGGAATTTATTTTAAGATATTTGTTGTTGTCTCGTGTAGATAAGTTTTCTTAGAAAACTAGGCAGATGGTAAACAGCATACAGATTTGTTGCTGTCTTGCGCGTATAAAATTTCTACGCAGTTAGTAAACAGCATGTCTAGTAGTTCACTTTATTGCTTAATTATTTTCTTCAAAAATAACGAAACAAGCAATCAAAAATATGATTGACTAGTCAGTCAGCACGATTAGAAGAAGTGTGTTTTAGTAGACAACAGACAATATACGATAAAAAGTGAGCCTGAGCAAGAACCTCAGTATTTTAATATTTACATTATTCATTGATTAGTATGTAAATTTGATTTTTTTATATAAAATTTGGAAAAAAAATTTGAAATTCGAAAAAATTATAAAAAAACTATCGTGCCCGTGACTGTTTTGCAAGTCATTTGTGATTCTGGAGCGTTGTTTTTTGTGTGTGCCAAAAAAATTCTTTTTGTTTTTTCATTTTTATGTTTTTTTAATAATTTTATCTTTTTCACAATTCAATATTTTTGTGTACTTATATAATACCACTTATTCTATTCCAATGCATTTAAATATACGACATTCAGGTTCGATTTTGGTTCGCAGAATAGACAAACAAAGCAGTTGACTTACCAACACGTGAACATGATACATATAATTGACTGTGCGAAAAACAATAATACTTCAAATCAATACCTGGGCTATATTGATGGTCATTGCAAAAGCAACACGTATGGGGAACTAAAACCGTTGAAAATCAAACGGCGAATCTGAAGAAATCATAGGAATATGTGGTATCAACACATCCTCACCCTAAATTTTTTTTTTAAAGTTATTGCTTTAATCACATTTGTCCTGACTTTTTTGACTACTAAACGTGTCCCACTGCAAAGTCATGGCTGGCAGATATTTCGGTGCAAAATAATTGGTACAGCAACTTTCACTTGTAGGCGATGGGGCGGCAGTCCAGGTAACTCAAGCGAACTTAAAAATTGGACTGGATAATTTACAACATCCTCTATTGGTAACATAGTCAACCGATTTGTAGTTAAAAATTTCCCCGGGAATGTCGCTCTAAATTATCACATTGATATCCGAAACATCTGTATTTTTCGCAGCTAAGACAGCTCTTTTCCCCAACCAATTATGGTTTAAAATTTTGTGCAATACCGGGAAATACGTTTGTGACCAATTCTTGTTTTGATTGTGCAAAGTGGCTAAACTTATCTGGAAGCGCAATCATTTTTGTGATGGGGTTAATTGAAATTACGCCATTCCCAATATTTAACAATTGCTTTGAAAAACGTTCGACTGTAGATTATTTTGCAATTAAGCCCGCATACTTGTAGTCAACGTTAGTTTTTGAACGTGTCTTTATTAATATGAAGCCTTCAAATATGCTTTCAATTCATCGGCAATAATAGACAGGCAGTATTTAGCGGAAATCTCCAGCCATTATTTGATTATTTCATAAATTTTTCAAAGTCCTGTCTAAGGCCTCTAAAGATTTTTTGTGTCCCATCTTGATTTTGTGCTATTCTTTCTTTGTCGGTTTGGCCTGAACGTGATCTAGATAAACGTTGACTCTCAGTATCATTTCTTTGTTGTCTTAGTTGTTCTGTCTAATTTGTCCGTCCAGTAGAGACTGACTGCGATTTTTGTGAACGCCGGCCGATGTTCCGTTTTGGACATGCCATCTTCTTTATTAACAAAATTCCCTATTTGTTTGCACATCCACTTGCTATGAGCATGCGCATCATATTTCGATTTGTACGTCGTCGCATTCTGTGCAAGCACACACACACACACTGCAACTTACAAACGAAAATACACATTTCATTTGATGTTTAGTACATTGAGTCAAAGTATGCAATGGAAAAAAATTTTAATTTTTTTGGAAAAATTTGTCTTGTTTCAAACACGCACTGTGGAAGCACTATTGTGCATAAACCCATGAAACAAGGATACAAACCAGCGAACGACCATTACGAAGGTACTGTGAAAATTTGGTGGAAATCCGACGGCGCAACCAACGGACACCTGTTTTGGGCTTAATTTTATATATATATATAGATAAAATCCGAGGATCAATAAAATTTTTCGTCTGACATCTCTGCTGGTAAGTAAAATGCTGTGATCAGCCTAAATGTGTTTGATGTGCATTTATTAAAAATTTTTAATTATTTCAGAAGCATAATAAAAATTCTTTTAGAATTAAACTTTTAACGCAATCAATTAGTAAATGAAAACTAAAATAAAATTTTCCCAAAACTGTGAAAACAAAACTATAAAAATTAAAACTACAAAATATAATTATTCGAATTTTTTATATCGCTCATATTGCCTTTAAAATATTTACGTGTTATTAAAATTCCAAAATAATTTAAATGTTAAAGTTTTTAGGCAGGACTATCTATGTTTACTAAAAAATACAAAACATATGTTATTTCTAGCTCACATTAAAATTTACTACAAAATCTATTAAAATGAAATTTCCGGAAAGAAAGTGCTTCAAATTACATTTTCTCTGTGCCACAATTTCTTTCCAAAAAAAAAACAACAAAATTTAAGTTTAAATACATTTTTATTTTAATGAGTACAACAAAGTGAAAACATAAGTTGAAAGTAGAAGAGACAGATGTTTCACGTATATTTTCCGTATACAAGTATTTTCCGTATACAAGTATTTAGAACAATTACATGTAATTGCAAGCTATTTTTATGATGCCCATATGTGAAGAGGTGTATTGTTTCAAATTAATTTTTCTACAGAATTTAAAAGGAAGTTTAAATTATTTGTATTTCTATTGGTAGAATTTAAAAAAGTAAAATTGTTTCTTAGAGCTAAAAATATAGTTAAACAGCAATGGATATCCAAACCATTGGTAAAGTAACTGTTGTTACTTTAATAAGTACTTAATTCTGTTGTTTTAATCTTTTATTATACATCTATATTGTTACGAATAAAGTGAACTGCTGGGTTTATTGTTTACTAACTGCGTGGCTTGGTAAGAAAACTTATGCACAACAACAAAATTTCTAGTTCCAAACTGTATAGAAATTTTATACACGCAAACAACAACAATTTGAAATGCTGTTTACTAACTGCGTAGCATGCTAGACAACAACAAATTTACGTTTATTAACTGCGCAGAAATTTTATGGGCGCAAGACAACAACAAACATATACGCTTTTTACCATTTCTCAGAAAACTTATCTATACAAAGCAACAACAACCATCTTAAAATAAATTCCAAAAAGAAACTTTATCAGTATAAATCTAAAAACAAAAAATACACACAGACATACAGGCGCCTATACATTGAATAAACAACATACGACAACAAAATGTGATACAAAGGGAGTAGAAGATTCTTAAATTTTCAAGACTTTTAATGGACAAACATTAAAGAGCAGCGTCTGAGTGGATAGTCAGTCTGTGTAAAATTAAATCTCTTGAAGTAAAGACGTGCATCTAAAGTAAATTGTTCTGTAGTGTCAACTTTGTGTAGTTAAAGAAAATAAACTTGTTATTAATTTAAAAACTCCAAAAACTGGTTTTATTTATTTTGCGATAAAGAACTCACAACAAAACGTTTATAAAAGGTATAAACGTAACAACGTAACCTTGAAGTATACGGCTTAAGAAGTTCTATTACTTAAAATTCGCTTAGTGCTGTTGATGCATTTCATTAAAATTTCGTCTTTTTCGAAGTACACATATGTATTTCATCTGTACATCATATGGCAGCCAAAATTTTGTACCGAAATTATGGATTTTGTTTGGCATATACTGAGTAAATCTGCATCTGGCCTTCTATGGCAAAAGTTGCGCATCCGCATTAATATAAGCTCCCAGTTTGAAACAATTTTGACTGTTTTCAATAGATTTGTCCCAAACTACTAAGACTAAAGCGAATTTGCATGTTTGCAATTTTTGACTCTTCTAAATGTATCGCAGAATCTCATTAAAATCACATCCTTTATACTGCTGGAGAAAAATGATGGTCCTCACTTTTTGTTTCACAAATATTAAAGCTTCTAAGCATTTCCTTCGTAAGCCCCAAATTCATACAATATTGCATGAAATCCCTTCAATTTTGTTTGCGTAGTTGTTCAAATTTTTCCCAAAAATCGAGAGGCATGTTCTAACATTTATTGTCAATCATAAATACGAATGCACTGCTTAGATTCCCGTTCATAAAAATTCTTTTAACATGTGCTGTTGGTCGGTGGACATTTTTAAAAGTACTTCAATTTTTGTATAAAAAGTTTCGTCTAGAGCAATTTCAACTTGCTAATTTAGAAATTCTTCGAAGTGGAAATGAATCTCATGCATTTTGTAAGTTTGTTGGGAACATTTTTGCAATCACTGTGATTTGATGAACTTGTTTCGTGCATTTAAAAGTAAGTGCTCATAACAATGACGTTATCGGCATTGTGTCGGAAAAAACAAAAGATGAATGGACGCTATGTGTACAGTTTCGGTGTCATGATTCACACATTTTGTGACCAGTGCTGGTATAAATTTCAATAAAAAAATTATATTTGTTAATAATTAATATAAAATAATCTTATGTAAAGGGTCCGCCATCTAACGTTTTTCATAGTTCATGTGTCATATGACAGATAATTAGTTTTCTCCTTCCGTTAAACGAATATGGTTGTGTTTACGTTTGAACAACGCTGGGAAATATTGCGACATTACTTTGAAAATCATGGTAATGTTGCAGAAAGTGTGCGAAAATTGCGTACGAATTTTGGAAGAAGAGAAGCACCGTCAGCTCCGTATGTTCGTTATCTTGTGAAAAAAGTGAAAGAAACTGGCATCCTGATCGATAAACCAAAGCGTGCAAAGCCAAAAACAGTGCCTACATCCAAGAATATTGCTGCTGTCGCAGAAAGTGTGCGTGAAGCCCCATCAACATCAATTGATCGTCGTTCTCAACAATTAAACATTTCAGAAACATTATTGAGACGAAGGCAAGTGGCCATTCAATACGTTTTCGCTTCGCTAAGTGGGCGATCGAAGATGCCGATTTCGCAAACAAAAATCATGAAGCTCATTTTGATCTTGGCATTTATGTAAACAAGCAAAATTGTCGCATTTGGAGCACAGAAAAAACCCGCACCCATACATTGAAAAGCCGACGACCCAAAACGAGTCACTGTTTGTTGTGGATTTTGGTCCAGAGGCATAATTTGGGCTTTTTTCTTCGATAGTGAGCAAGGAGTGGCCGTTACAGTCAATGGCGATCGTTATCGGGCCATGTTGAACGAATTTTTCTTTACAAAAATTGAAGAGGAGGATATTGGCAACATTTGGTTTCAACAGGACGGCGCTACGTGCCACATAGCCGAAGCTACACTCGATGTTTTGCGCACTATTTTTGAAGATTGCACTATGAGCTGCAGAGCTGAGGTCGTTTGGCTACCTCGTACCTGCGATTGGACACAGTTGAACTATTATTTGTGGAGTGTCGTCAAAGATAAGTGTTACGCTGACAAGCCATAGCCAATTGGCGCTTTAATGGACAATATTCGTGAAGCCATTGGTGAAATACAGCTGTACACAATCAATAATGTGTTTAAAAATTAGACCGATCATGTAGGCTACTGCATGGCCAGCCGAGGCAGCCATTTGAGTGAAATTATTTTCCATTATTAACCGGGAGGATTGTACTTTCAAATAAAAAACGAAATTTGGGAAAATATTCAGTAGTTTTGTTTATAGCATTTAAACCAAAAAAAAAGTTATTTGGCGGACCGTTTATGTAAAATATGTTCTGTACTTAAAGCTACAAAAGTCATAACATTATTTCTGAAAGAAAATGTTACAGGTTGTAGGTATTTGGAATTAAATTTGTACGTACAATCAAAATGATTGGTTTGGTAAATGGTCATTAACACTAGAATGACAGTAAATAATTTAAAAAAATTAATATAGAATAAAAGTATGAATATAAAATGCAAAACAGAACTTAAATATCACATTTGTAATTAAAGCCTACTACTACAGCTTTCTTCATATACTTATCGATTCATATAAATTTAATTTATATATAAAATATTTTTTAGAATTTATAATTTTATTTAATAATAAGAATATTTCTTAATAAAATGGATTACAATTGGGATTAAATTTTTATTCGACTAAAAAATAAATTGACTCCTGAAGCTGTTTTGGAGTTGTTGATATTTTATCAGTATACACTTTTGATTTAATTTTAATACTTTCGTTTTAAGGTTTGAAAATTTATTTTGAAGCACAACAAACAACTAAATTATTATTTTTATTCAGTAGCACTACTGAAAGGTTTGAAAACGAATGTTATCTAAATAAAATTATCAAAAATATTAAAATTAGGTCAAATTACTGCACTATGAGGTATTTGACAATGAAATTGAAAAACATTTAATTTCGTAATATTAGCTTTATTTGAGTGTGGCTATAGTTTAGCTTAGAGTCTAAATCCAATATCATGAGATTAGAGCGCGCAGTGGAGATATGGAAAAAATAATTTAAACCAGTAGATTTTTAACTGATAGCATAAATGTAATGAAAATATAGATGGCTTTAAAAAAGATGCAGTTGAATTTATATTTTGAATTTGGACTATATAGTTTTTGTAAAAAACTAGAATAGAGCACCTGAAATCGTAAAATAAATATTTTTAAAATTTAATTTTAGATAAAATTTTTAAAATTGAAAATTGCGCACAAACAAAATAGCAAATATTTAAAATAATTAACACTACGGTGGCGTATTCAGATTTACTTTTAAGATAACCCAAAAATGTAATTTATTTATTAAAAAAAATTTCAAAAATTGAACTCATTTATTCAATTATGCTTAAAAATAAAACGCACATGGAGTTAAACCAATCCACAATAGGCTCTCTAGGAAAATGTACCATCTGTTGGGCTTTTATGCTGGTTCCATTATATTATCCCATTTCGGTAAAAATAAAGTTGAAGCTCATGCATTATGATGAATGATGTTTTGTTTGAAATGCAAATTATTTTGATGCGAACGAGATTAGTTTTATAGGACTGTGCTACAGTAGGGTGGCTACATGATATATGAGATAAAAAAAGTGATCCTATCTTTCAGTTCAATCTGATAATATTCAGTTTAAAGTTAAGAAAAACAGCGGTTTTACAAAAAAATCCTAGTTTTTCATTCTTAAAATCGTAACTATATTTTTAGGACTATAACTCTATTCTTACTTGATAGGAAATTTTGTTCTTATTAATTTTTTTTGCTAAAATTGATAGTTTTCGGGGAATATAGCATTTACCAGTTCAGTTCATTATGAATTTAGTCACACAGGAATTCCCACGCAAAGCTTAAAGAACATTGTAACAATCAAGTATATCTATTTCAAATGTATTTTAGTAATTTAATTGCTGAATAGTGTTAAAATAAATTTTAATAATTATAATTTTGAAGTGTGCATCATAACATGTTAAAAATAAAATTTTATGGTGCTAATGGATTACACGGTAGCTCTCATAGAGTCTGCAAAAAGGTGCCTACATTCAGATACCACTTGTATAAAAACTGTCGTTGTTCTTCATCTTTTGTAGGGTGCCCCTATGGTCTAGTAGGTAGTGTACTAACTTGTAAGTATGGGGGTTGTGGGTTCGATTTCCAACGAAGACCCTGGTTTTTTTTTCACTACAAAAATAAAAATTGACTGTCGGTGGGGCTGCTCAGCGATGAAGGCTGCTCGCTGTGTTATCTTATATTCTTATATACCGCAGTTAATTTCCGACTATCCTTCTACTTTCACCACCTGTTTCATCTATTCTCTATCTCTTTCTTAAAAAGAATGTAGCACGGTACTTGACTAAATAGGCATTGTTGCCTGAAGTGCTACTTCTCTTAAAAAAAAATGAGTTGAAGTCTTAAATTACTTTTATTCTTCTCTTAGCCGTGTAATTAACTAATCTTAAGTCGTCCACTATTTTTTGATTTTCATACCATTTACTAGGATCAGTATTTAAAGAATATGTAACGATTTTAAAACTCTTAAAAAAATTTAGAGCCCGAGAAGAAAAAAAATAATTATTTTTTTTTTCTAACAAATGCTCCACTTCTTCAAAATTAAGTTTTGCATTTAGATCTCTGTTATCACAATTAAATTCATCGTTTTCTTCTTGAACCCATAATTTTCAAACCATGCTTGTTTTCACATTTCTTTTTTTTTCGAAAAATGAAAAGGCAACTTGCTCCGAATGAAGATACCATTAACGGTTAACTATTTAAGACAATACCTTGTTTGCAATTTGTTTTGACAATTATTCTATGTCGAACTAAAGAGTCTTGGGTGGGAGTAGGTGGAAAATCCAAAATTGATTTTTTGTAACTACCCTAGTACTACAGGTCATACGTAAGTTTTATAAAAGATCTTTAAGTCAAACTTCTCTTTGGAAATTTAAAGGAAATTCTAATTTCTTTTCTGGTTTATTTTTTAATAAATAAAGTGAAAACAGAACATAAAATTATTATTTTTAGCATTTAATGGAGTTATGGGAATTTGGATGCATAAATTCATTTAAAAGTATTATTAATAAACAATTCATATATTTAAAAAAATATATTTATTTAGGTAATTTATAGTTCATCGGAATCCTTTTCAATTTAAGCAATTTTATTTAAAGGAATCAAGCTCGAATAAAATTGCTTATATTTATTTAGCATAAAAGTTCAATTGAAAATGTTTTTCAAGGAGATTTAGTTTCCTAACAACGATGAGTAATAATATTTTAAACTAAACTTTAGGTTGACCATATATCTTATATATATATCTTGATAAACTAATATTTTTGTATTTTTTTTAATCCTCCCACTGTGCGATACCTTGAGTATTTTAAATATTTAAAGTGATAAAAATATGTTTTCTATTATCCGATTTAATTATAAAACGTAAAAGTTTTGCCAAATTTCAAGCTTATGCGGTTTTCACAATTTTTTTACTTTATTTTCACAGGTGAAAATAGCAAAATAAACCAATTTACTTACATGACGCTTAAATCTCTTTTCGTCTTTTCATTTTCGTAGTAATAGTAATTTTCATTAATTTTATAATTTATACGATAAAAATCGCGCTTTTTATATCAATATGTTCTAATGAAAATTTTGAGTTTAAAGGAAACTAACGAATTTAACGGAAATAAAATAATAACAAAATATAGAGACTGAGTTAAATATTCAATTTCCTGAAAATTTTCCCGAAAATGGCATTTTTAATTTTTTTTTAACGCAAAGATTCTTCTAATAATTTGGTAACAAAACTCAAATTTAGGGAATGAATGAAGTTAACATTTTGTGTTTCAGTCTTGGAATAATAATTTAAATTTTTTTGTACACATGTTTTGCTAAAGACTACAAAATTTTCTCAATTTTTACTCATGTAATTTTTACTATAATTTTAATTTAAACCAAAATTTTGTTGTTGTCGAAATCCAGTAAAAAATTAGGAAAACCTAGATTAAAAACTGCAATTTTAAAGTTTAAAATGGAAAATAAAAGTCATAATATGAGTTAACCGTTACGTATACTAGTTGAGCTTTGCAATCAGTGACCTGAAATTTATATATATTTTTTGTGGTTAAGTGCCCCTATAATTTTTTATCGTACTGATCATCCTTTCTAAGCGATTTTCAGCTTTTAAATAGCCAGGAATTCGAAACAGCAATGGAAGGGGAATAGAATAATTTCATTTGTTTGTAATAAAGTCCATGATTTGTTGTACATAAGAACAGTTTATTTGTTTGTTTAATTTTTTGTTAGAAGTATTTTAATTTTACGAAATTGTGCTTAAATAAGATATTTTAAACTCGCTTGAAAAAATCTCAAATCACTTAAAATAACTTTGTATTTTTACGTTTATTCCTTTAATAAACGTTAAGTGTATTGAGTTCTTCTATTGCAAAATAATTACACACAGCTTTTAGAGTTTTAATTAATTATGCGGCTGTGTGCATAAAAATACATGACGGCAACGTTGCCAATTGAACGGATGTAAGCTGCTGTATGGAACTTAAGCTGCTTTTTGTCTTTTGAGCAGTTCTAGAATATACAAGAAAACTCTAAGTCATCGCATGCAAATGTCGCAGTTTTATATATGTAATTCTTCGTTTTGTGTTTTGTCTGATTGTTAATCTTAGTTAATGGAATTTGAATGTACCATGTTGTTTTTGACTTAAAAAGTTTCCAAATACTGAATTTGTTAACAGATACAATTCAATCCATTTGATTTTAATTTATTTTTTAACGATAATTATTATTTATAACTTAAACTAAGCATCTTTTTAACAGTATTTTATTTTTCTTCGAACCAGCACTCATTAAATGACCCCTACTCATGCAATGCATTGTGCCAGAACTAGGAAATTAGTTTATGAGGAGAAGAAAAGGGAGTAAACTTTCATAGATTGAAAGTGACAGGAAAGGGCTCTTGAGGGAGCTTATTCCGCATACGGACTTTTGTGCTAAAAACGAGTTTTTCCTATAATGCGTAATGGGAAATCAACCACAAATGCATGGGCCGTTAACAAAAAACGTGTGAAACGCAAACACATGCAAGTAATGGAAACAGGTTCTTTAATTTCATTAGAGCACTTACCATATTAGTTACGATATAACAGTGAAGTACAACCTACATTGCGTTGATGCTCTGAAGTTGGATACCCTACTGTTGATTACCTTCCCCTGTCTTGCATGCGGTCTAGCGACTCCACAATAAGTGTGTCAGTTCATACATGAGAATTGTATTCCATTTTTAGTCGGTTATAGGTGATACAAATAATACGAAGATCGAGTGGAATGCAATAACTTCTACACTGTTTTAGAAAACCGAGGCACTTGAAAGCTTCTTTAGTAAACTGAAAATTGTGCTTAGTCCATCGAACATCACACTCTATTTTTATGCCAAGAACATTAGGAGCTTCCGATTCATTAATACCTATATCGCCCATAGTAAGAGATGCAGCATCATTTCCGAACACACATACAAGCGTAAGAATGCAATATTGAGTCTTATTGGCATTAAAAACGACTCTATGCACAGACTGCACAGAACGTGATTAAGCGTATCATTCACATTTTGCTTTTTGGAGCCCACCTCCATGTGGTTTGGGAAATTTCTGAATGAATACCAATGACAAATGGTGCTGTCATTTGCAAAACAGTATTTAGGAGTGAAAGTCTGGCAAAGAAGGTCATTTAAAAAATAAGAAATAGAAAATAACAATAGAAATGAATTAATCTCGAATTCATTTGATGAAATCCCATCTATAAAAACTTCTATAGTGCGATTTCTGAGAAAACTCAATATAAATTTTGAGAAATTATTACCGCCATCAAAAGCGCCTAGTTTTTACTTAAGTGCATCCTGCTTCTATCAAACATTTTGGAAATATTTATAACCATCACATTACTTTCTCCGAAGTGATGTATGGAGTTATACCATTATCGACAGTATAGCCAGTAAGTCGCCCGCAGAACGCACCTTATGGAAACCATACTGTCAGTTGCTAAGTAAGCTGTTTGACTCCAGGCACCTCACGAGATGAAAGTTAATCATACTTTCGATTACTTTAGAAAGTAAAGAACAAATTGCAATTGGGCGGTAATTTTCAGGGTTGTTAGCCTCGTCCTTTTTGAAGATATGTGTAACATTAGCAACCTTCCAACACTTTGTAAATTCACCAGCTTGATACAACGTGCTGAAAAGGGTTGCTAAGGGAGAGCTCTGTTTTAAGACTAGTGCTGGAATCCCATCCGGCCAAGAAGACTTCTTGATGTTGAAATCTGCTATATATTGCTAATCTGCCAAGTAATGCTAAATATTGTATTACAAATTATTCTTTCAGATAGCCCTTTCCACTTTTTAGAGTAATTTTTTTGACGTGACTTAAGGTCTGCCACAAGGATATTACAAAGAACGTTGAATAAATTCGATAATAATTAACACGTGAACAATAATTTTTCCATAATAATAATAACAAACGTATTATATATACATATTTCTTTTAGTGACGATTACTAGCATACTTGTTTGTTTAGGATAACAAGTAAAACATATTTTTTTTTTGTAGGCAAGTCAATAATGACAAAGAAAATAACACATGTACTTTTATCATAGGTAATAAGAAAGTAATTAGTATTTAGTATAATGTAAGATAATTTAAGTTACCTATAAAATACATCCTAGTTGTAGGAATTAGAACAAAGAAATAACGAAAAGGTACTTTGGTACTTAAGAAATTATGATGCACATTGTTAGGCAGTTAACAAAATATTATAAAGAAATAAAAACGCGTAGCCGTTACAAAAAATACCACCAAAATAAGCATTTTATTAATTTGCGTGCTATTCTGATTCCGCTGTAATATTCGCAGGAACTTCATAGTGCAAGAAACCGTTTGTGGTCTGCAGAAAAAGCATTTACATAAGTATACATAAATATATACGTACGCATTATTTAATGGAGCTTTATAATTAAAAGGATTAATGATAGTTTTATATAAAAGAAATATTATTGAAAGAAAATTAATAAGAAAATGTGTAATGAACCCTTTCTTACACACTACAATATTTAAAAATTGAGAAGGTGTAGTAGCTCCTATCTCCACCTGTTCTTAATATGTATAAAAAAAGAATTATATGAAAATTATTTTTAATTTTTAGTTTCCTACTTTAAAGATATCATCAGAATACTATACTATGGTACTATAGAATATTGTAATTTTGTTTTCATTTCCAAAATCTGTGAGTGTAAGTAAGTGACTAATGTAGCCGGCATTTAATTGTAAACATTTCTGTTTTTATTTTCTGTTTTCTGCTTTTTCTTGCTATTGTTTAAAGTTGCTACTTCTTCATTTTTATTTGTTCTACTGATAAGAAGTAAAACAACAACAATAAATTGAAAGCACTAACAATGATATGACGAGTATTATGGAATTTAAAAAAAAGAAAACAATTTGCAAATCTGTTTCTCACACAAACGGCTAGTGTTTGGTGTTCTTATTGTTGTTGGCATAACACTTTTTGTAATAAATTATACTTAATAATTTTTTGTTGATATGCGAAAACCAAAGCAACAAAATAAAGCGATAAAATATACATTTGAATATCAAACAATAGAGCACAGTAGGACGAAATAAAAAATGAAACTGAATTAAAGTTGGGTTAAAATGGCGGAACACAAGAGAGGACAAAAGAAATAATTTAACCTTAATTCTATTTCTGTATTTGGTTAACCCTAGTCCTCATACTCGGGTACAGGTGTGGCCAGTGTGTACCTCCTAACAATGTACCTCCTAAACTGCTGGAAATTTTTCTGAAACTTCGGGTCTAAGAAGATGGTGCAAAATTGCGTCGATTGACACCTATACTACTATCCTAGGTCGAGCCGTTGAGGAGCTATGAGCCTCCAATATCGAGACCCCCGAGAACGTATGCCCAAATACAGGTGGACTTGGTGTAAATTAAATGCACATAAATGAGTTGACTAAGTAATCAAAGAATGTTTTTATTTAAGTAATATAAACTTATGTTTTTTTTAATAATATCTATAATAATAACATTAATATTATAATAATTATTTATTGTTATTTTTTAGTATTATTTAAATCTTTTTCCTCTGCGTTCTTCGCAATCATAGCACATGTAGCAGCTTCCCGTCTGGGGTTTCTTAACACGCTCAGCAGCAGCTGCACACGATGGTACAGCTTCAGCTCTTTCTTCTATGGATTTTTTTTATAAAGCTCGCTACGGCAAGCTTCGTATTTAGGTTTCTCATTACCTGAACATTAACTGACTACTCTTCAATGACCGACATACAAAGCTCTCTGGCGAGCTGGCGAAGAAAGCGTTTACGCCTTAACTTACTGTATGTTAAATTTGCGTTATTTTCATAGTAGATGATGTATGCTGCGAATTCCGTCAAATCTATCATCATGAAATCCATTGAAAACAGAAAAAACATTAAATTTAACTTCACTTCTATAGTTATAAGGGGAAGTCCTTAATTTAAAACTACGTGAAATACAGAATACGTCCTACATAATCGCATTAAAAAAATTATTTTTTTTTCGAAAATATAAAGAAAAACGGAAAATATTTATAGTGGCCACACCTTTACTTGGGTATACGTTCTCGTGGTGAAAGTTGGGTATAAGGACTAAGGTAATTGTATCGCATCACGGACTATATATGGAAATATTAACTCGCTTGGTAAGTAAATTTTTTTGGATTATGTGACCAAATTTAAACATTAAAATAATCTAATCTAAACAGACTGAAATCCATAGTTATAACAAGTTATAGTCTCTGCTTAACAATTTAATGGTCTTTTAAATACGTTTAAAATCCATACCAAACAACGACAGGTTTTCTAAAAAAAATATTGTAATTTCAATGATATAAGGGAGCGAAAAATGTGCTTTGTAACTAGGAATGGTTTCTATTTGAAATTATTTTCTGGTGTTAAGCTTTATATTACAAAACATAAACTTTTTGAAGATATATTAATGACGTAATGAGACCTCACTAACAGATCGGCCCGCTTGTTTTTTATCATAAAAAAAAATAAAGGATTATTGATATGTGCTTGGATTTTCCGACGAGGTTAAAATTACTTTTATTTGGGTACAGTTTTCCGTCGACCCTCGTCAAATTTGGTTTGTGAACAAACCGGTTTAGGCTGTTTGCCATCTTCAGTGTTCTTTTCGTACGAAAGAGTACGAGAGAGGAGTACGAAAAGAACACTGAAGATGGCAAACAGCCGAAACCGGTTTGTTCACAAACCAAATTTGACGAGGGTCGACGGAAAACCGTACCCAAATAAAGGATTATTGCTCTTTTGAAGAACGTTCATAACGTTAATAGAACACGATACAATCAGATAGTTTCGAATAGTATTGCGCTATTAAAAGCTATAACTGGGAGAAAGTATGAAGGTCAGCAACTAAACTTTGTTTCTCGTTATTGAGTTCCAAAGTCGTGAGTACCAAAGGATCATTTTAGGCATCACAATAATTATTTTAAATAAAAGACTCCTGAAATACAGAAGAAACGTTTTTACGCAAATAACTTGAGCACTTATTCCTTATATTGTAAAAAATATTTCTCTCAACGAAAAAGTGCAAATGAATTATTATTTCTGAATTAAAGGTTCAGTTTAAGTTTTTGATCAAAGAACCGCTTCTTCTTCTTCACATTATTCCTTTATTTTTCTCGTTCTATAATAGTATTTTTTACCACAAATTTGGATTTCTGTGTCAAAGATGATTTAGAGTAAATGTAAATTAAATTCATTAATAATTTTAATTAAAATTTTTGATCTACAGTTAAAAAGATTTTAGCAGCTCTCAGCATCAGCAAGTCTCCAGAGTCGGATGAGACTCGAGCACTGATCTTGAAATAGTACACTTCGTAAGCTAACAGCCTTTCTTAGTACGTTGTATCACGCCGCTAAATTTCTAAAGTGTTAGAAAGTTGCTAACCTTGAAAATTACAGCCCAATTGCAATTTTTTCTGATAGAAAATATGATTAATTTTTTATCTTTTGGAGTACCTGGAGGCCAACAGCATACTTAGCGATCGGCAGTATGATTTTGGTAAAGGGCGTTCTACAAAGAACTTGCTAAATTTCTTTTCGGAACAACGGTGCAACTCCATAAATCAATTCAAAGAAAGTAAGATGGTGGCTGCAGATATTTCTAAGGCGTTTGAGAGAGTTTGATTATTGCTTTTGGTGTCGGTAATAATTTCTCCAGATTTATATTCAATTTTTCCAGGAATCGCATTATATTTTTATATAAGGGATTTCATCGAATGACTTCAAGATTAATTCCTATATCTTATTTTTCCAAATAACCTTATTTGTCAAACTTTCAATCTTATATATTCTTTCGTCGATGACAGAATTGGAGAAGTGGGCACTTGCAACAATTTCCAAATTAGGTCGTGTGAATAGAGTCGATTTTAATGTCTGTAAGACTCAATGTTGCATAGTTACGCATAGATGTGTGTTCGGAAATGATGGTGTATCTATTAGTATGGCGGATATAAATATAAAAGAATCGAAAGCTCTTGACGTTCTTGACATGAAAATTAAGTGAGATTCAACGAACTAAGCACATTTTTCAGGTTTCTAAAGAAGATTTTTAGTACTTCACTCCATTTGAACTTCATACTATGTATATCACGTATATCCTTCGGGCACCCCAAAGTCTATTTTGAAGTTGCTCGACCGCGTACAGGGTGTAGGGTATCCAACTCTGTTGATTCCCTAGAGCATCGAATGCTTTTATGATATTTGGGAACTTGTTTCCGTTATTCGCATAATACGCTTTTTGTTGAGGGCCCATCAATTTGTGATGTATTGGCGAATTACACTATGCATTAAAGGGAAAATATATTTTTTAGTAGCACAGCTCGTATGTGGAATAAACTCCTTTCAGAGGTCTTTCCTGTCACTTTCAATGTAAGAAAATTCCAATCGAATATATACAAACACTACTCCTGCCCATAACCTAATTTCCTAGATCTGATACAATGCATTACATGAGTAGGGGTCACCCCCTGAGTGCTGCCCGGATAATATTGTGCCAAATATGGGATAAATCTAAAAAAGGAAGCTAATACCACTCAAGTAGAAAACTATTTGATTTAGTAGAAGTAAGGAAAGGAATTTTTGGAAGATTTTTGGGGCGACAACTTTAAACAAGAATCAATAGTCTTCACATTAGCTGAAAAATTATATAAATTTTCATTAGGAAGATTTTCTTTTGGATATGTATACCAAATGTTTAATTCTTGCTTAAATATAATAAAATTGAGTTTCTATTGAAACTTGTATTGATACTAGAAGTACAAAGAATTTATTCTTATTAACCACGTACACCCAGCCACAACGATTAAATCTTGTATTTTGAAATTTTAAAAGCTTTAATTAAATAAAAAAATCAGTTTTGCTATTAAGCAAAAAATATTATTTAAAAAATTTAAAAAATGTATTTAAAATAAAAACAAATTTAAATACGCAATTCATACCACTGTACCACAACCCTATTAACACAGTCACATGCAGTGATGGTTTTACGAGCATTTTGCCTTATTAAGTAACATAAGAAAGAACAAAATTAGCAAAAAAAAAATCAAATTTTACGCAAACGAGCAAAAATAATAATAAATAAATCAAATAATCAATGCAGTAGCAACAACAAAATTACATTCTTTACTCAAATGTATGTCAAATAACACGATTTGAAATTCTAAACATGCGTGTGGGTGTGGATGTCAACAACAATATAAAAAATACAATTTATTTACAGTTCTTTCTCTACTTGAGTCTACGCTGTGCTAAGGAAAGGGAAATTGATAATAATAATAAAATGTGCTGTGTTAACTAGAGCACTAATATATAATTTTTTTTGGTTGTTTTTGCGGCTTTAGCTAATAAACGCCTGTTGGGATTAAAAATGTAAATATTTTAGTTTTTAATTTAAAATCAAAACGCAAATGATAGGAAGGAACTTAAATGATTTTATCGCAGGAATATTTAATAATAACGGAAGTTGGCTTTGAAGGAAATTATATCCAATGTGTTCGCTAACAAGTTTTTAGATAGGCAAGGTAGTAGTGGTCTAGTCTGAGTTTTACATGCCGCTGCAGAGTGGGGGATTTATGAAAAGTGGATATAATTCTGTAGTTTCTAAATGCCTATTTCAATTCGTTATAAGTTTAACTTTGAAATCAGGCGTCATGACACTGTAAAGTGTGTTTCTTATTTTTCAACTCTAGTGTTGGGAAATTTAAACTTTGCCGATAGATGATTTCAAACTCTAAAAAAAACTTGTTAAATATATCTTACAAGGTTTACGATTTATTTAGCTTTTAAAGTTAAAAATTGTATTTATTTTTATTTATTTAAAAGAATTAACTCGCAAATGAAATTCTAAGCGAATTAAAATTAAGAGCAATAGCAGCTAAGACCTTCAACTCATAAATAAATGATAATTACTAATTCTACGACAAAGTTAAGATAAGATCTATGAACATGAATAGGATTGGTTTTTTTATGTGAATTATACGAAAATGTTAAATTTAGTGATACAGGTTAGTAGACTTTAGGTAATTTGCTATCATAGATATCCTCTTATTAGTTGGGTCGGCTAATAGGTGTTTCGGATCTTCGTTTTTTAATATGTTGGCTCGTTGTGTCGAGAAGAAAGGACAAGATGTTAAAATATGTGTTGGATTGGTCGGGTAGGACACGATATAATTGCACGCTGGGGTGATTGGTAGATTTAGAAGGCACCCATGTATTATTTTTGTATGACCTATTCGTAGTCTGGTGATTTTGATGAGATCCATTCTGTTTGTGTTATTAATTTTATCAAATATGTGGCCTGATCCAACTTTATTATTGACTATTTTGTACCATTCCAATGTTTTTTGAAGGGTGGTACTTTTACTTATGAAATATGAGTTAATATATCGACATAAGGCCCCCGGGGGGAACATTTTTACGTCTGATGGAATCTCACCGTCATTACATGTGTCACAGCAGGCGCCAACCGGACAATTCCACTATATTTCCACAAGAATCAGTAAAGCCCCAGAGTTAAGCTATTTGTCTTTTTGGCCTTTTAGCTGTTCTCTGACTGATTTTTGAGGTGGGCCCTTCGGGAGTATGGTGGTGGTTGTGGTTTCGAGGCTCTTGTTTGAGTTGTGTGGGTCGGATCATTCACAATGAACACAATAAATGGTCCAGGTCCAGCGAGCATGATTGCGATTGTGTTCTTAAATTTTATTAAGCTTCATGCGCTCTGGACCAGGAGTTGGAAAGTCTCCAACTCTTCAGCAAGGCGTGAAGGATGAAGCCAGCTGCGGGCTTTTAAAAGTTGTAACTACGAGTGACTGGAGGATATACGTATCTGAAGGCCTTCTAGGGCGAGGATGATGCTACATTTCATCCACAGTAATATGATTCACCGTCTGGTTAGGGCTTACACATTGCTAGGTACAGACGTAAATCTTATCACGTATGAACAGAGAGAATAACATAGATTTTGATTATAGTTTAACTGTTAGAAGAGGTAATGAACAAATATTTCTTTGAACCAGCGTTTCAGCTGGCATGGTCTAAATGCATCAATATATCCGTTCTTATCATTTTCCCTAATTAGAAAACTAATTTGTATAAATTAATAGCTAAAAACTTTAATAAAAAACATGACGATAGTAATAACAATTTATAAGACGGCTGCTAATTGAGAGTAAAAAGACAAAAGTAGTAAAATTAAAAGATTTGATGTTTTGACAAAAGATGGCGCTGAAATATACAACAATAAAGAAAAGTCAGACGCTATTGCCAAATTACTTAAAAATAATCATAATCTGAGTTTGACTTCAAGAATGGATTCTAAAGTTAAAAAATCCTCGGAGTCCGTAAAAGTGAAAACAATATACATTTCACCGTAAAGCTTTTTAACACAAATTGATAATGCAAAATACTTTGTATACTTAGTGAATGACTCTAAAGCACCGGGAATTTATTACCGATATAAAAAACGTATTTAATTGGAGCTTAAAAATATTTTCCAAAAGGTTTTAAAAAAGGCTAAAAAAAATGCCAAGTTACCTAGCAATTATTGTTCTATTAGTGTGCTAATTTGTATCGTTAGTATATTTGAAAAAATTACCCTACGGAGGCCGAATAAGTTTACTGAAAGTAAAACTATTCTATTAAAAGTATAGTTTGGTTTTAGAAAAGAACACTCTGCAGTCCATCAAGTAAAGCGAATTGCCAATTTCATATCTGGTAATGGAAACGATAGAAAGAGCATTGGTGTTATATATGTATCTGGATATAGAAAAGACATTTGACTCGATTTGGCAGAGTTGGACAATCCTATCCACTTGCAGAAAATCATACAAACTTTTTTGCAAGACAAATCACTTATTGAATATATTGAATCACAAATTTTCCAGCCCACGAAATGCTCCTGCTTGCATACCACAAGCATTAGTGTTATCACCCACATTAAATAAAATATATATTTAAAATGTTTAAATTCTTAGGGACATTTCTGCAGTATTATATATAAATGATACTGCTATAATTGCAAGAGGAAAAGTTTTAAATGAAATCTAGCCTTTAACATGTACATGTACAATTATACACCAAATAAAAAATAAAAGTAAAACAACAAAAATTCAAGCCATAACTTTTCCGTACAATAAATCACTTAAAAGAGTTCCAACCAGCGTTGCCAAAATGATGATTTTATCATATTTTCGACGATTCTTGAACTAAAATATGATTTGATGATTTTCTTTTTTAAATTATGATTTCTGATTTATAAAAATTATGATTTTTTTTATTTCAAGTGTGTACTACTTTCATTGTAATTATACTACATAGCGAAGTTAAGTTTTGTATCAGCTTGTTGATGAAAAATTTTAGTTAGTTAACAATAAAAACAAATTTATCAGGTGAGGAGGAAATTTTTTGTACAATATGCAATTCGATTCTTGGCAGATCCAATCAACCCAAAAGCACATAAGCAGAACGAATTGTATAAGTAGCAGCCAAACAAAAATTGAATCACAATTTTTACCATCAGATGAGATGAGGAGTGAAAAAAACTTAGAACTCCAATTAAGTGCGTTTATTGCAGAACACAACCTTACATTTTTGTGTATGGATCACTTAACTTTAATTCTAAAATCCTCCATTTCTGATTCAACTATAACACCTAGTCTTGCATGTGTATCTTATTAAAACCGCTTTAGACCGGACCCAATTTTAATTCGTTTGCAATATACTGAATCAGTAGAAATTTTCCTTAGGTGTGGATGAGTCTACTGACATAATCAATAAAAAATCGCTTTGTTTTGTAATCCGGGAACTATAAATTATAGAGTACAAGAATTATTTTCTGGCTTAATTGAAGTGGAGAGTGGTGAAGCTTTAACAATATTTAATTGTATAAAAAGTTATCTTCAAAAACACAAAATACTATACAAAGAAAATTTAATAGGATTCGGAGCAGATGGTGCTCTAAATATGACAGGCAAAAATCATTCCGTTGCCAGATTATTTAAGAAGTAAATTGCTAATTTATTTGTTGTCAAATGTATTTGTCTTTCAGTTGCGCTTTGCTCTCCTTATGCTTATCTTAAGCTTCCACCTGAAGTAGATAATTACATTGAGAATAGTCCAAAACGTAATTAGCAATACCAAAAATATTTTTGCACCCCTCACAAGTGGTTATCATTAGAGTCTGTAGTTGTACGGGTTCTCGAGTTATATGAACGATTATGCCTTTCCATTTCTTTAGCAAATTTCGAACGAATATTCTCAACATTCAATTTAAACAAAACTAAATATAGAAATAGATTAGACAACAGCACTCTCAAAGGTATCAAAGGTAAATAGACCAAGAAATTATTAAAAATATGAAAACCATGTGCTTTTTAATCTAATTTTTTTTAAGCTTTCTTAAATAAGTAAATATTTATATTATAAATACACACCGTTATTGTTTTAATGAAATCAGTTGAGTGTTTTTCTCAGTTTTTTATTTGTTGGTTGGTGAATGTGTGATTAAAAATTTAAGTTTGCTTATTTTCACTGATTTTGTTGGATCAATGCCGACAAAGCCGAAATTATGGTTTGTCACCATATAAACATAAGTACACGTTTCGCCATAAATTCTTTAGACAATAATAACTTAAATACATATGTTAATATATATTAACCGTTATTTTTAAATAAAATGTTGTATTCAAAAAATGATGATTTTTTCCATAAAATATGATTTTTTTTTCGGCATATGATGATTTTCTTCCCAAAGCTTCTGGCAACGCTGGTTCCAACCAATAGCCTTGTTTTTGATATATGTAAGTAATATTCCAATGCTTAATGAAATTAAATATCTGGAAATTGTTGTAGATAAAATTGATATTAGGATATCATGTTCTACAAACATGTCATAAAGCTGTGATATATGGTCAACAAAATCAGCTCACATACATACAACTCAAAACCTAAAAATTATTTGTAATGAGTATAATAAGTCAAGAACTTGAAGATCGGAATTACTTAATGCTAATTTTTCTTAATTTAGAAATCCCTACAATTTTTTTAATGGTGGAAGTTCTTTTTTTCTTCGCCTTTCAATTTTTCCTGTTTCTTTTGTGCTAAATTTATCTTGCGTGAGAAGTGTAAAATATTCCACTTCTTATTTTATAAAAAAACATTTCATTCATAAATCCAAATACTACAAAATATTTGTATATATTTATGTTTAGAAATGTTTTATTTCTTTATAATTTTGCAAATGTTTGTTTCTTTGTTCTATTGACCGCAAATACAATAATTAATTCATTAAACTCAGAGGTCTGTGTATAGTGTTGTTTGTTTTTTAAATTGCAAAAATACTGGAGAGAAAAATTTATTAAAAATATTGGATATTTAGAAAAAAAAAAATAAATTAGCTTCATTCAAGAGTGATACATCGACAAAATCACAGATTGTCCGATTAATTATTTAATCGTCAGTAAAAGAATGTACTGCAAAGAGTCAACAAGCTTCTAAATTGATTATTTGTGGTTTCTTTAAAAACAAAAATATAGAAGCAGATAAAAAGAGCAAAAGGGAAAAGGATAAAGTTTTAACAGACAGACAGAAAGAGAGGGATAGAAAAAAAGAGAGAGTGAAAAGGCGAACGTTTAAACACAACTTGGACATCTTTACAGCCAAAGGAGTTAAAACGTGATAGTTGTTTCCTTATTGAGAGTTTGGATGAGTCATTGGAAAGAGCTACAGAAATTCAATAAAATAGTTAGTTTAACTTGGCGCAGATTTTAATGTATTTAAAAAGATATATTTACTCATATATTTATGAAGGCGTGAGTTCATGTGTCTTGATTTGGTTTCATGGCACCATGATTCCCATTCCCGATAGAGAATAATGCTGTGCCCATCATTCCAAATATTTTTAATAATACACACAAAAACTATATTAATTTACGTATCAATTATGGAAACAAATTTGTTTATGTTCACTCAAACACAAAACATGATTACTGCAATGCTAATAAAAACCATATTATGGTCTCTGTAACTATATATAAAATGTTTTTGATAGAAGAATTGAAATTTGAAATGGAGCAAAGCTAATTTAACATGAAATATACATTACTCAAAACATAATTTTCCAGCATTATAATTTAAATATGACTGTTAAGTTGGCTCAGACGAAACTTCGAGATCCAATTTTCGATGAATTTTTCCAAGATTTGCAACCATATAGCGGCAATAACATGGCAAATGATATCCTCAATGTGGTCAATCATTTCAGCTTATCGGCGTAGACAAGCTACCACATATCCCCACAGAAAATAGTCTAACTGCGTTAAATTACAAGATGTTAGAAATGTGAAATTATGTTGTTACCAAACTTTTCCTTGAACAAATCAGTTGTGGAAAGAGATGTGTGATATGTGGTTTTTTTCAAACCACATCTCGTATCACTAATGATGGCTTGGCTCAGCGGTCACCATTGATTGTAACGTTCTGACCAGCATTTTCCTATTTTGGTCAAAATTACACAATTTGGAAGCGTTGTCGTCTATTTATGTTAAAATGCCAAACCAAACTAAACATAAGTTACTTGCAGCTGACAAAATAACCGCCAGTGGTTATGAAAATAAATCGCAGTGCCGATAAAGGAGTCTGCAATGCTTTGCAAATGTCGAACTCGAAATATGAGTAGAATAAAAGAGATATATATTTTTTTTGTTTGATTGCCGCAGACCAAGGCCAAGCCGATTTGAAGGTAAAGTGCTTAATTCCTACGACTACGTTAGTTTCAAGACATACGATTGTTTTCTATTATGAACGGCAAGCAGCATCATCAGAAAATGAAAATATAAGCTGAACGCACTATACCTAAATAAACAATACAGCTGCTAAACAACGACAACAAAAATTAAGAATAGATGTTTCAAGGCCATAAGTATTTCACTACTAATAAAAACACCTGTAATTTTTTTAGGATTTGTTGAAATATCTTTATACAATTATTCAATTATTTTGTCTGTTTATTTCTCTTTTTGTTACAAATATACAGAGCTGTAAATGAATCACTCATTTTCGAATTAAATCGCAGACCATTCACACAAAAAATGAATTTAATGAAATTTGAGTGAAATAAATTTTGTAAAAATTTAAAAACATTTTAAATTGCAAAGAAAATTTTTATTTTTTTCTTTTCGCTCAAAATAATTTTTTAAAAATTTATTGCTTTTCATTTAAAATTCAAATGCATTTAACGAACTAATTGCAATTCGTTTCAATTCAAATGCATTTGCAGAATGAGTTGTAACTGGCTTCCAATTAAAATAAATTTGTTAAAGTGAATTGTAATTCATTTCCAATTCATATGATTTGAGTTGATTTGGAAAATAATTAGCAATGTATTGCTAATGAATTTACTGTAAGTATCAGTATGGTTTTGTTATTTAAAAAATTTTGTATACAAAAGATAACAAGCATTATTCTCGTATTCTGTGTGATATATCTGAATTGTTAGATAGTGGCAGCATAGGATTCTAATTATTAGGTATTGGCGAAAATCTTATCAAATTGGGAAAGTTCTGTTTATTTGCTAAAAGAAGTTTAAATTTTTATCAAATAGTGTGATAATATTATTAAAGACAATCGTTTTTTGTTTAAATATTTTCATAATTGTATATTGTGAAAAATTTCTTATTTTCAAATTTTTCAATCGAATTTGAAAGGTTCTAGCAGCTTTCAATCTCAACATAACTTTTTGTAGGAGAAAGTAAAATTAATTCAATTCAAACGAATTGGATATGACCTGCAGTTTATTTTAAAAAATTCATTAGAATTTGTAAACGAATTGCACTTCATTTTACAGATTTATTAGAATTGGAAATGAATTGAAATTCTTTTCTGCTCAATGAAATTTTAATTAAATTTCATTCAGCTCTTTCTTGTTGTGAAAAGATTTAATTCAAAATTTAACTAATTCGTAACGAATTAAAATCAAAAAAGATATGCACTGAGCTGTTTGGATTTGTTCCGCGAGTAAATCATTCATTTACACCTCTGCAAATGTATACTTTTGTTTTTTGAACATGTTTGTTGATTGTTTTAATAACATAATTATTTTTAGTTTTAAGTATTTTTTCAGTTTAAACAAGTTGTGTTATTAACACAAAATTCTTTTAATTTAATTCTTTTTAAATAAATAATATTTTCTTTGATATTTTTTGTTCGCTACCTTACGATTGATTTCATTCATTTTATTTTTCTGTTGCCCCTTAAATATCATTTTGAAGCAATTGGTTGCATTTTTTTCTTATTAAAATATTTAAACAAATACAACTTAATAATTAAGCTAAACAAAAAGGAAATAAAATAAAACCACTATTGTTTTCTCCTATTTTTAAAATTTTATAAAAATAAAAAAAAAAGTAAACAAATGTTGTTTTGAAGTATATTTTTGTTTATTATTTTTTAAGTTTTAATATTTATTTAAGAAATTCTTTAGATATTTTTATTAGAAGTTGAGATACTTCTATTTGAATATATTTAAGACGTCATAGTAATTGTTTTGAAATAAAACTTATTTATAAATAAATGTTTGTTTCGTAGAGAAAACGATTGTTTACAAAAGTTTGTAAACAAATTTTTCTTTCCATATAAATTTTTTGCATGACAGTGTTTTACACGTGTTGTTATTAAAATATTGATCACTTGTATTCACTGTGTACAGAATAAGCTTTGTAGGCCTAGTTTCACCTATAGATTAAGCGTCAGGGGCCTGGATGATTGATTATCATTTATATTTCATCAGTATACCAAATTAACACAAGTTATGTGAAATAATTATTTGCTATTTCTGTATCACAAGCGTCCACTTGTGTGAAAATTTAAATCACTACAGTTTTTGAACTATTTCTACATATGTAAATATATTTAACAAGCTGATCGCTTGTAATACAGTAGTAGCAACTTGAGCTAGAAACAGACCGTGTAGAAAGAAAATTTATTGAATAGCATATATATTTTGTAAACCGCTTTTAAATAGGGGAAGATACTGACTTGTATTAAATTCTTTGGAATTTTTCCACCAGTAAATAAACACCATTCTCATTGCCTTCTGCAAAAACCGTCGTTACTGGTTTTTTGCCCTGCGTGGTGGACAAGCGATTTCGATGTGAGACCACAATTTTCAAGCAGCATTTCAAAAGAGTGCTGGAGAGTTAATATTGTGTCTCTTAGTATAAATAGTGTTGGGTTATGTCGTTCTTTTATTAGGGTCTAGTGATGCAGGTAAATTGTTCCGCTACCTTGCATTTTATGCGTGGTTAACTTAGTATTTCCATCTTTAATTTATTTGCTGTGCAAGTCTGTCAGTCTGAGTATGCTTTTCGTTTGTTAGAGTGTATGAGTAGTATCAGTTAGTAGTAATATTATGCAAAGTTGGAGTCTTATATTTTTCATTTATACGGCCGTATCTGTTCTCTAAATCTTGTTTTTAGTATTTGTCTAGTTTGTCTCATATAAGTATGTTTACAGGTACACGTAAGTCTGTATAATCCGCTGAAATTAAATTTGTCAGTTGTTTCAGTCGATGTCTTGAGATTATGTGTCGTCATGTTGTATCAATTGTTTCATTGTCCTCTTTATTACCGTTTTTAGTGTTGTCTTCTGTAAACAGTTTATCAATAGTAGTGGTTTTGTAGCCGTTATTTTTAGCTGTGGTATAAATTGTGTCGAGTTCTTTCGTATAGTTATGTGGAGTAAGTGGGAACTGGTGGCAGGGCTGGGTAAGATAGCTTTGTTAAGAAATAAATTTCTCAGATTAAATTTAAATGTATTTATTTTATAAGCTGGCATTTTCTTTTATATTAAACTAGCGGATCCGGCGAATTTTGCCTCGCCCCAATTTTAGCCCGCAGACAAACTTTATAGTAATAATACAACACAAACATTTAAATTTTCGATGGGATTTATTTGAATGGAATCAGTAGAGACCGATTTGATGAACAATGCTTTCCGATTTGTTTTCCGGCGCAAAAAAATATTACGAAGACGCGAACATGCTACGTACGGCTGACCGGAAAACAGGGAAATTCGAGATTAATCCCACAGACTTCTAGTGATTGGCCTTGCGATTTTTTTTTTTTTTTTTTTTTTTTTTTTTTTTTAAAAAGAGAAGTAGCACTTCAGGCAACAATGCCTATTTAGTCAAGTACCGTGCTACCTTCTTTAGGAAAGGGATAGAGAAGATACACAGGTGGCGAAAGTAGAAGGATAGTCGGAAATTAACTGCCGTATAAAGACATCACAGCGACCAGTGACTATGCCTTCATCGCTGAGCAGTCCCACCGACAGCCAATTTTTAATTTTCGTAGTGAAAAAAACCAAGGTCTTCGTTGGGAATCGAACCCACAACCCCCATACTGACAAGCTAGTACACTACCTACTAGCCTACAGGGGCACCTGTATTGATTGTCATCGCAAACGCTAATCGAACGGGGAACTGAATGCGTTTGAATTGGAATGGAAGGTCAGTTGGAATAATGGGAATTCGTGGGATAAGGACTTCCTCTCCTTTGAATTTGCTCTTGATGATTGTCACCTGAATCACATTGCTCATTAGCTTTTTGATGGACAACCGCGTACCGTTGCACAATTTTGGAGATTTGAGATTCCGTAACATGATTATGATCGATGCCACCTTCAGCTATTAATTATGCAGCGGAGTTCCTGGTACATCAAGCGAGTTCATTTTCGTCGGTCATGCAGTCAACATATTTGTACGTACGTAGTTACCCCCCGGGGCACATATTAATGGTCTTTGGAGATAGCAACAACTTAGACCTGTGCAAATGGGGGAAAAAGGGAGCCCAGTCCCCTGAAGTCAGCAGGGGACAACTGGAAACTCCACGTTATTTTTACGGGAATCAGTAGCCCGCAGAGTTCCGTTATTTGTCTCTTTAGACACTTGACTGTTCTCTGACTGATTATTGAGGTTGACCCTTCGGGAGTATAGTGGTGGTTGTGGTTTCGCGGCCCCATAACAGACAGATCAGTTTTATATGGTGACCAGGGTCATTTCACCTTTAATAACACCAACCTGGTGGAATGTTCCTAGATCCAGTGAGCATGATAGACATGTGTTTTGGACAGGAGTTGGACAGTCTCCAGCAAGGAGTGGTGGTCTGCAGCCCTGCTCTGGAATCATCAAAGTTGCAACTAGGAGAGACCTGTTGCTAGAATAGGTCTTCGGCTTCCTAGG
Source organism: Trichopoda pennipes (assembly GCA_030448955.1). Lineage (NCBI taxonomy): Eukaryota > Metazoa > Arthropoda > Insecta > Diptera > Tachinidae > Trichopoda > Trichopoda pennipes. The sequence goes on along the minus strand of JASKUP010000108.1, from coordinate 3,225,037 downwards.
GCGTGAAAGACGTTTGCTTTTCATTTCCAGTGGTTTGACCACCATCTGATTAAGGCTCCATAGCCAGGTACAGAAGTAAATATTATCACGTAATGTACGTACCCAGTTACCCCCCGGCAGCATATTTATCGGTCTTTATAGAATACTTGACTATCTAGACCTCTGCTGCTGGGGGTACAAGGGAGCCCAGTCCCCTGAAGGGAGCAGGAGTCAACTGGAAGCTCCACGTTATTTCCACGGGAATCAGTAACCCCAGAGTTTCCGCTAATTGTCTCTTTAGACTCTTAGCTGTTTCTCTGTCTGATTATTGACGTTGGCCCTTCGGGAGTATTGAGGTGGTTATGATTTCGCGGCCCCATACAGGAATTGTTTTATGGTGGCCAGGATCATCTCACCTTTAATCACACCTACCTGGTGATTGATCCAGATCCAGCGAGCATGCTAGTTATGTGTTCTGGACAGGAGTTGGATAGTCTCCAGCTGTTCAGCAAGGAGTAGTGGTTTGCAGCCCTGCTCTGAAACCGCTGAAACTGCAGCTAGGAAACACCTGTTGCTAGAATTTTGTCTTCGGCTTCCTAGGACGTGAATGACGTTGCTTTTCATTCACAGTGGTTCGACCACCATCTGATTAAGGCCCAAGGCCAGGTGTAGATGTAAATCTTATCACGAAAATGTACGTATGCAGTTGTCCTGCGATTTGACTTTCAATAATTAAGTTTAAGCTATCGACGTTCTTATTCTTCGCTACTAGTATTGCCCGTTCACCAATTCAATCGAGATTTTTGTAATTTTGTTCAATGCCAGGGACGCATTGCTGATGAGGTCCTTCTTGGACGATGCGAATTCACAAACATTTTATACATTCGATTTTTTCCAATTTTCCGATTTTTCCGTAAAAACCTCCTCGAAAATACGAACAACTGACAAACAATTTTACAGTAATCGGCCCAGCCGTTCTCATTTTATGAATTACTGTACATTTTTTAAACCATTTTTATATATGTATATAATATAGATACCTACGTTTAATTTGTTATATTTTATTAACACAACTACTACGAATTTTTTAACACAACTACGGAAGTTTTTGACTTTGTTCGATGAGAACGAAAATCAGAATAGTTTAGTGCAATTTTTTCCCATTTCCGGGTATTTACCCTAAACTTATAATTTTTAGGAACTCAAATTAATATTTTAAATTTGAAAGTAATTGTTAATCGATCTATTTGAAGTATTATAACACAATGCATTATTGTTAATGGCAAAGTTTTTCCCCTCCTGCTTATATTTCCTAGATAACTTGTCATCTTAATACTTTTTAATGTTATCTTTAAGATAAAATATTTTAAGTACCTTTGGATTTATTTTCAAGTACTCAAATATTAACTTATTCTCTTTGTCTTCTTATCTGCTTTTTGTCTTATTTAAATAATAAACAAATAACATTTAATTAAACAAAAAACTTTGTTAAGAATTTATTACTTTTCTTTCTCACTTGTTGACAATTATAATGTTAAACAAATATTTTTTGAAGTCTATTTTTTTGTTCTTAACAATTTTGCAAGTTTCAATATTGACATAAGAAATTCCCAACATTTTTTGATAAGAAGTTGAGATAGTGGAAAATATTCAAAACATAATAGAAATTGTGTTGCATTTATTTCAAGCACTTAAATAAAGATTTTTTAAAGGAAATTAATTGTTCGAATTCACATTCAAGATTTTATGGATATGAGGGTTGCCTAAAGCTGCAAATGTCCCAGAAAATCAGCATTCCAATGTTTACTTAAGTGTAAGGATAAGAAGAAAACACTACGTTTGGGGTATAACTTTTAACTGAGACATTAATTTGAGCCACAGGGCTCTGCTTGTTTATACATTCTTCATTTTCGAAAATTACCTTGGGTGCATTTTCTTGAAATTACTTATGGACATTCTTAATCTACCACCTCATCTTTTGTTCAGATTTTTCGCTTAATAAGAAAAGATCAAGCATAATATATAGCGATTTCGTTATAACATTTAAACAAGCAAATATATAATCACGAATTTCCTAGTGCAGGAATTAAATATTGCAGCAACGGTGCACCACTTATGAGAATATTATTTGGAGCACAAGAAGTTGTGTTTTAAATGCATGTTAAATTGTTTAAAATATCATTATTAAAAAGATATGACAAAAGAGGTTAATAGGTGTTTACAATGCCTATCAAAATGCGGGAGGACTTATTTTTAAACTAAAGATTTTTACCCATTAGAAATATCTTAAACATAATGATCTTTGCAATGCAAAAACCACTGTATGTAGTGCTTCCGTGGGGATATGGCCATGCAGGTTACATATTTTAAAGCGAAAATAAAATATCTCTATTATTTTGAAAGCTATGATGCTTGTAACGAAAACAGTCAAAAGGCGGCACTGAGCTCAGTGCCGCGGATAAGATATGGCCTAGGCAAGTCATGTAAATTGAAGCTTAATTTTTAAATATTTTTATTACTTTAAAACTTATGATTTCTGCAACGAAAAATGTCAAAAGGCCTCACTATGTGGCACTACTATTTAGAATGAAATATAAAACATAATTATCCTCTCTGGACCATCGCTATATTTGGTAAAAAAGCAAGCAGTCTGAAGACTAGTAAAAAACACATATTACTTGATTATCGTTAGTTTTCAAGAAATATTTATTAATATATCTTATGCCTCAAACCAGCATCAATAGCAACAATATGTAGTTGCTTTGAATAAAACAAAGTTGACGTTTTTATATTGACTTGAAATTTACTTTGTTTAAGAGATAACATTCTGTCCACGGCTGTCTAATCTGGTGGTCAATTTTTCGATATTTTTATCAAACATTTCTGGCCGTGTATAGGCAATAATGTTAAGTCGAATTATCGTGGAGCCCAATTTGCCAGTCCGAAAACGTACGGCTATCAAACATTTTCTTAAAAAAATAAAGCTGTGTGATATGTGGCGCCGTCTAGTTGAAACCACAGCTCCTTCACATCAAGGTTGTTCCATTGGTGAACGAAAAAGTCAGCGATAAGCTGACCAGTATCGCTATTGAAGAGTTGACGACCCACGATTCCACCAACTCATAAAGCACAGCAAACAGTGTGTTTTTCTGGATATAACGGCAAGGTAACATACACTTAAGGATTATCTTCACTTCAAGTACGACAAATCTGTTTATTCGCATGGCCATTGAAACAAAATTGGACTTCATCTCTAAACAAAAATTATAAAAGTTGGGATTAATCTTCTTATGCGCAATTTGCACAATTTAAAAGAGTTCTTCAGTCCTTTGTCTAGTCATGTGGATATGCAAACGAAACTAATTGTTTTGTGCTATGTTTGTAATTACATATTCCCGTGCATGATTCATGTTCGTGTTATCAGTATTTTGAGAATAAAATTATTTGTGAAGAAGAAAGTTAAAAAAGGCTTTTTTAATTTTAAATTTGAATTGAATTTAAACAATTTTAAAAATACAAAATGATCCGGTTGACATTGTAAGTATATAAATATTGTGTGTTTAAATATAAAATACAAATATTTTCTATGCATATGTGTGAGCACATTCCTTTTAGTCCGAATCTAAGCGAATTCGCACAAATCTAAAAAGACTGTAGAGGGTTGCGGAAGAAAAGAGACTATTGGAATTTTTATTGAAAAGCCTGCAGTTTGAGGTGAGTTGTCGAAAAGCTAATTGAATAAATACTATATCGTGCTGCAATTGTTATGATGATCTTTTGCTTAGATAGATTTACTATATAAATATATAAGGATGTACACGCAAATATTTATTTAGTTACATACATCCATCAATTCATTCATTTATTTGTTATAAACCGACAAAAAATTTTTTCTGCAGAAAGAGACATTGCTGCATCTGCTTTTTCTCGATTCATTTCGCTAAATCTTTTGCTATCGAAATTTCTTAAAAGATGATGATTTTTGTAAATCTAAATGAACCCTTCTGGGTTTTCTTAGAAGATAGAGTAGATTCATTCTAAAATTTCTTGTATTTTATCTTCCTCTTCTTCATCACCTTAAAAAAAAATTCTACTTATTAAGAGGATTTAAGCCGATTAGAAAGCAAAACATAGTTAATTCAACAATTAACAACAAAGTTTTTGTTTCGTGGTCGAAATAATCTGATTTTAAAACCGAAAGTGACAATAAAAATTATATGTTAGCTCTTGTTTTCAAAATATAGTATCATTATATTGCAATGGCAATGGCTTTTGCAGTCATACAGACGACTGTTATTTCTGCTGGCCAACTGAGACCTAAACCCTAATGAGAAAAATATAGTTGACGAGCCTCTTGTAGATCATAAGGATGTTCTCCTTCCCCTATTACATATTAAGTTGGGACTAATGAAAAACTTTGTCAAGGCCGTGGACCAGGAAGGACAAGCTTTTAAGTACTTGGGAGCAAAATTTCCCAGGTTAAGTGATACAAAAGTCAAGGAAGGCATCTTTATTGGGCCTCAAATACATGAAATGTGAACTTAAATGATCCTGCTTTTGACATGATTTAACTGGAAATGAAAAAAGAGCCTGGGAAGCCTTTAAGGGAGCTGTATATGGGTTTTAAGGTAAGACAAGAGATGATAACTTCACAGCATTGATTAAAGGGCTTCTTCAAGCTTACCACCAACTTGGATGCAAAATGTCCTTAAAAATTCATTTTCTTCACTCTGATCTTAATTTCTTCCCACAAAACTGTGAAGCTGTGAGTGCCGAACATGGTGAAAGATTCCATCAAGACATTGCCTTAATGGAACAGAGATATCAGGGCAGTTGGACTGAAGCAATGCTTGCAGACTACTGCTGGTCTGTGGGTAGGGATGCTCCAGAAGTGTTTTAAAAAAGACAAGATAAACGACAGCGATCTTGCAATGTATCGGATTTATTTAATTGAAATTTGGTGGTACAAACTTCTTTTATTTGTCAAAACACTAAGAATAATGTTTTTTTTTTTATCAAAATATTCTAATATTCTATTGTAGTTAAAATATTCTAACAGAAACATAACAATATTGTTTTATGTACCTTCACTTTTTACGTATAGTATAACTACTCTTTAAGATTAAGTAATGTGTATCTCAAAAACCAGAGCTATTAAAAATTTTTCATTGTCATTTTCGGTTTTATCACCCCAAAATTAGTAGAAATTGATTAACTTAGTGTAGGAAACATTCAAAAAATATTTTGAAATATTTTTTTGTTGTGCAGTGTTATTAAATCTGATCAGTATTTTCCGCATAAAACATAAATTATCTCACTTTTTTCACTTTACTCTTCATTTTGTTTAAAAAAAGAACTAAATAACTACTTTCATGATTATTGTTTGCTTAATTCCTGCAAACTGAATTGACAGTCTCTGACTTAATTTTGATAATATTTTTAACACAGCAAAACGAAATAACTAAACAACGAAATATAACACCATATTCAAAGGTTAATTAAATAAAAGTGTATTTCAATAAACCTTAATTAATTATAAATTAAGTAAATATATATTATCTGTGTCATTTTCCATATTTTATTAGCATTTTATTAATGAAGGCAATTTTAAATAAAAATTACCTGTTATTATTCCGCTTGCTGTACGACTGTTGACTATCAGTACTAGTATGCTGCTCCAGAGAGTGATATAATCCAGATTAATTTTATGGCTCATCTTGACAGTTTTCTATTACGTTGGCTTAAAAAGGTTTTAATTAATTTTTTATTTTATTTCAATTCTTTTTAGCTTTCTCTTTAAAAACACTGTATATTGAAGTAATAAACCCGCTTACTTCTTTCAATCTTTCTAACAAATATTTTTAATTTGTTTATTTACACTTAATACATTTTATTATTTCTATATCTTTATATCGGCCTCTCTCTTTATCTCTCTTGCACTGTTATACTGGTGGGCTAAACAAAAATTAAAAATTCGAAATAGAAATTGTTAATTAATTATTACGAATTATTTATTGCTTAAAAATTGCTTAATATTAAAAAATAACAGTTTTTGCATACAAACGTACGAACAAGTATTAAGGAAATAAAAGTAATGCAAGTAATGCATCAAATGTCATTATCAGTCCATCTTTTTAATTAAGTGCTCTCGTAACTCCTTACTTGATAGAGTTAAATAAATTGGGTGATTGCGAGAAATCATTGTAGAGTATGGAAATCTACTTAAAGATGCAAATTCGTTATTTTTTTAAATGATTTTGTGTGTTTCGTATAATCCAGAACCCAATTTGTTTGACTTTAAAGCTCTGTTCACACATGGATCTCATATGAGCAGTTAAGAAATTTAGGCGATTAAGACTTAGATATATAATTTTTATTCCCATGCAATGCTTAAGAAGCCTTTGCATTAAAAGGAAACAAATTTTAAATTAGATGTCATTAAAAAGGCATTTAAAAATATGTAAAGCCTTTTAATTGCACTTGCCAAGTTGAAGAAATCATATCATCGAGTCTACCTACCTGATGAACACGTATGCTATCTTTACGGTATTTAAAATTGCTGTTGGAAGATCTTACTCTTTTATTTTTTTCTTAATTTTAGCTTTAAAGCTTTAAAGAATTGAAGGTTTTTAGTTTTAGCCGGTAAATTTAAATTCTTCTTAACGGGAGATAACATACACGCAAATGGTGACTGGAAAGACGTATGTATGTAGCCCAAAATGTTTGTATCGTTGCTTGATCCTGTTAAATCGCACAATGCTTGACAGGTGGAAAATTGTTAAAAAAAAGCTACGGTGTCGCAGTTCTGAAAGCATAAGCACAACTTATTTTTTAAAAGCTTATTACCCATCGAGTAGTCACTTTGAGGAGATGAATAATTTTTCTTATGTTCTGTTACCTCAGACCAGTTAATTTTTTTCTCGGGTCAACGCCCAGGGGACAATCATTTCCATGCAATGCAATGTTCCAGAACTAGGAAATTAGGTTATGGGGAGGAGGAAAGACGGAGTAGTGTTTGAAAATATTCGATTTGAACTTTCCTACATTGAAAGTGACAGGAAATACCTCTGGAGGGAGTTTATTCCACATACGGTCTGTTTTGCTAAAAAGAGAATTTTCCTGCAACGGGTAGTATGCTTCACCGGCCAATAAACCACAATAACACACGAAAAGTGTGTTAAACTAAAAACAAGTTCTCTAATTTTGTTAGAGCAACTACTATTGCAGTAACGATAAAACAGTAAAATATAATCCACATTGTTGTTTTTTTTTTTTTGTTAAGAGAAGGATTTATTTGGAAATGGAGTTCACAACTTCTGCCACATCTTTTAAGGACATACTTTTCAATATTCGCTCAGCCAAGCTCTTAGTTGTTAAACATAAAACTTTAAGAAATCTTGAAAACTGAACAAATCACTTGTTCCTTAGTTGTGTATTATTCCTGTTGGTGTAGGTAAGCCTTGCAGAGTAGGAGTAATCGACACCTAGAGTTATTTTAATCCTCTTTATTAGGGCAGCCAGAATACTCAATAAAGAATACTTTAACTATTCTAATGATCGATTGTTGTCAATAGATATTAAAAAATAGTGACATTTAAATTAACGTCATTTTCAAAAATTTACTCACACTTACGTTATGGCATTCAGGACATCTCATCTATAAAAAATAAATTGTTCTATAGTTACATGCTATTCCTATTGGTGTAGATAAGCCTGTCCTGCTAGGGTAAACTCACCTAGGTAGTTTAGTCTCCTTTATTAGGGGAGATAGAATATTCAAAAAAGAATTCTCAAGCTAATCTAATTATCGATTGTTGTCAATAGATACGAAAGAATAGTGGCACCTAATTTAACGGTATTTTCAAAAATTCTCTCACACTTACGTCATGGCATTCAGGACATCTCAATTATAACAAATAAATTGTTCTTTAGTTGTATGTCATTCCCATTGGTGTAGATAAGCCTAAGATAGCTACAAGTAGTTTAGACATTTCCATCACAAGTGCATGACCTAAATACTACAGAATACTCAAGAAAGAATTTTATAATGATCGTTTTTCGTCAATAGATATTAAAGAATAGTGGCATCAAATTTACCCCCTTTTTTTAAAACTCTGTCACATTTCTGACGTTCATGACTTGTCTAATATAATTGAGAGAAATCATGGCTTTGCTTTCAAATATACTATTTATTATTATTTACTTACCTAATATTTTTTGTAATTGTTGTCAATGATGTTTTGGTTTTTTTGTAATTATGGGGACAGTGTTGTGATTTTTTCTAATTAATTAAAATTATAAATATATTTTAATTATTTATTTATTTATTTGTAATTAATGTGTTATCATTTTCTTCTGATTATTAAAATTATTATTGCTTTTTCATTATAGTGTAAAATTTATTTAACTTGTTTTATTTTTATTGCTTTTTTATTATTTGCTATTTTTAATTATAAAAAATTAATTTGCAATATTTTAAATAACTTTAAATGGTTGTACGTTATTTATTGAAAACCTTGTTAAACAAATTAATATAAACCAAGCTATTAATGAAAAGTAATTTATTTTATTTTATATATTTATTCAATTAATTAATTATTTTATGTTTTTCTAAAAAGATTTTTTTTTGTTATGGAAAACTTGCTATTTTATATTTATTTATTTATTTTTTTGTAATAAACCAATGAGATCCTGTAAGAAAAAATTAAAAGCAAAATCATTAATTAATTAAAACTCTATTGATATTGAAAGAAAAAATAATTTTAATTAATAAAGTGTTGAAATGATTCATTTATATGGACAAATAATTAATTAATTATTATTAATAATTTTTTTGTGTAAAAATTTTCAAAACGTCAAAATTACGCGACACTAGATTTACCAGATCAAATAAAAACAATACTTTTTTCGAATTATTCTGCAATCTATTAATATATTTATTTTAGGCAAATCGTAATTGAAGGCTATTTATTAGTTATTTGTGTCTAAAAAACTCAGAAAGTCATTATGATGCAACAGTAGAAGACTTTAACTTAAACAGCAAAAAAAGGGTCATAATCGTAGTGTCGTCAGTAACATTCTTTTAATGTGCAATTATTGTATTTTCCTGGTTGTTGTTATTACTTTTGTAAAAATTCAAAATCGGAAAGCATTCAGTTTCTTGAAAGTTTGATAACAACTTTTTCAAAAAAAAAATAGACGACAGATTTTTATGAATATGAAAACCACAAATTCAAGAAGAGGCCATATCGTCACCATTAGCATCCCGTTTTACTGATTTTCTACCAGCGACATTTTTCAAGTTAAATGGTGTTTTTATACGAGTAAAAAACTTTGAAATTAAATAAAACAAAGATAAATTTTTTAAATTGACACGAAAGTTACTTTATTCGAAATATAATTTTCCTGCATTATAATTTATTATGTCGTCTGGCATATGACCATCAGAGGTAACTCGACGTTGTCTAATCTGGAAGTTCAATTTTCGAAGACCTTCTCTTACATTTATGACGGTATATAGACAATAATACTGCAAATACTACAACCAAGTGGTCAATCGCTTCGATATTGGCGTAGACTTTTAACTTCACATATCCCCACGGTAAATAGTTTACCTTCATTAAATTACTTCATTTTGGAGGCCAATTCACAGGTCCGAAACGCTAAATTATATGGTGACTATGTGACATGTTGCGGGATCTTCTTAAAACTAATTATTGATCGAAAGAACCAGCTAGCATGGCTCTATAGCGGTCACCATCTTAACTGTAATGTTCTGACCAGCATCGCTTTTAAAAAAAATGAAACAATGATTCCACCAGCCCATAAAGAATACCAACTAGTAAGTTTTTTGGATGTTACAGTGTCTCAAATACGGCAATTCTATTTAATGACGCTTCCATTGCAAAAAGAGAGCTTAATAGCTAAGCAATTTTCCATCAAACCAAAAAATATACCAACTAGTAAGTGTCTCTGGATGTAACACTGTCTCAACATACACTGGAGGATTGTCAGCACTTTGTATAATGGCGTATGCATTCAAGTAAAAGAGAGCTTCATCGCTAAGGAAAATTTAAGGCTTGCTTGTAATGAAGTAAGTTTAATTCTTACACGCTTTGGATTTTAAAGGCAAGCAAAAAAAGATATTTCTGCAAAATCTTTCATAAAATGGTTGGATCCATATCCAAAACCTCTGCATGATGGCTGTTAAACTGATTCTTATCTATATTTACGCTGTCCTCTATAGCAACCATTTAGAGTAAATGTTGTCCGAAAACGAGTATAGTGGTGTGCGAGTTGCATTTTGAATAAAACCATGGTTTTCAAAATAAATTTGCACATGCGTGATCTGATTTACATCTGTACCCGGCAGTTGGCCTTTACCAGATGGTGGTCAAACCACTGTGAATGTTATATATCACCATTTTCGCCTTAGGGGGCCTTCGACTCAGCGCCCTCTCCGGTCAATCCTAGTTGCAACTTCAAAAGCTCGAAGTAGGTCGCAGCCTTTACTCCTTGCTAAAGAGTTGGAGACTATCCAACTGCTGGTCCAGAACGCTTAAAGCTTAATATAATTACGAACACGACGGCACTCATACTCACTGGACCTGAACCATTCATTGTGTTCATTTTGAATAATCCGACCCACAAACTCTCACGAGGGCCTCGAAACCACAACCACCACGATACTCCCATATAGGGGCCAACCTCACTAACCAGCCATAGAACAGCTAAATGTTTAAAGAGACAAATAGCGAACTCTGCGAGCTCACTGATTCCCGTGGAAATATGTGGATTGTCCAGAAGGCTCCTACTAGCCTTTAAGGGGCCTGGGCTCCCTTTTACCCCGCAAGACACTAGTTTCGATGTGCAACTACGCCCTATAAGGCCATCGAATACGTATATCCTCCGGTCACTTCTAGTAGCAATTTCGAAAGCCCGAAATAGGCCGCAGCCTTCACTTCTTGCTGAAGAGTTGGAGACTTTCCAACTCCTGGTCCAGAACGAATGAAGCTCTTTTTTATCAAGAATACGACAGCATTCATACTCACTGAAGCTGAACCATTCATTGTGTTAATTTGAATGATCCGACCCACAATCTCTCACGAGGGTCGGAAACCACAACCACCACGATACTCCTATATAGGGGCCAACCTCAATAACCAGTCAGAGCACATCATTGTCTAAAGAGAACAAATAGTGTACTCTGGGGCAACTGATTCCCGTGGAAATATGTGGATTGTCCAGGTGACTCCTACTAGCCTTTGAGGGGCCTGGACTCCCTTTTACCCCGCAAGACACCAGTGTAAATGGAATAGTAGGTTCCAAAAAGACTATCCTGTGCCCCCGGGGGGATAAATTTGCACAGTAAGAAAGCGTTGTTTGTTTAGGCGTCATGTTAAAATATCAAACAAAACGAAACATGAATCACTTGATAGATGATAAAGTGACCGCCAGTTACAAAAGTATTGTTTATTAAAAATGGTATAACTCTATTAAAACACGATTTATATGAAAGAGCATTTTTTAAATTGCTGCTTTTATTCCTTTCAATAAACGTTTTCTTAAACTCAATTGGAAAATATAAATTAAATTAAACGATTTATTTACTTTTAATGCAAACAAAATAAACAGGATGGTAACCACCACTGCAACGCCACTGCTTTATTATTTTATTATCTATTCTCAACGCTGTATTAACTTGAAGTAAGTCATTTGTCCACCAAGTGGTGCTTATATAGTTTTTTAAGCGGCTCCTGCATATACAGGAATATTCTACTTTAACATCACTCCACATTGTTGTTGTTAGTATCATTCATTATAGGCGCCTTCTTGGCTGCGTGTTTTGTTTTTGTGTTATGCTGTTTAGCACACAGTTTGTTAAACACACAATCAAGATGATTTCGTTTACTTTTTTACTGATAATTTTTTTCTTTGAAAACTTAAACAAATCAGTAACAATATATCACTTGAAGTCTTTATGTTATATGTAATAAATAGTTTATTAAACGATGTAGTAGATAAAAATAAAAGATTTTTAGGTATGACCACTTGTACTTATAGGAATGTGAGTTCGTCTAGTCAAGTCGATTGATCCATTTTATTGGACAAAACTTTGTTAATAACGCTGACATTTTTCAATTATCATTCAGATTAAATCTTAATCATGATTAATTGCTGTTTTTCTGTCATTGGCCAACTTTTAGAAACCACAATTTCTTTAAAATAAATATTTAATTCATTTCTTAAATAATTTCACATCCTACACTAATCTCTCATATAAATCCATTGTGTGTTGGTCTTATAAAAAAACTTTATTATTATTAATACTTTTTTCAAAGTAAAAAACAATAATCCCCGTTATTATTTGTCGATTATTTAAAAATTATTGAAATATTCAATATTTATTTACCCAGTTAATAAAATAATATGAAGAAAAAAGCGCGCACATCATGATGATTGGTATTAAGACAAAAATACCAAATGAAACGCATTCAATATTATAAAAAATTTATAAAATTAAAAAAGAGTAATAAAATTGGCAAATAAAGAACATTTATATTCCAGAAATATCAAATACTCCCACATTTAAAAAATGCCACAAAAGAAAACAAAAGCAAAAAAATTAAATGTTAATTTGTTTTTATTCGACATTAACAATATAGCACAAATCACAACCCGGAAAACAATCTGGAAGACCACCTTTAAAATGTAGATTGACAGTTTTTAAAAATAAAGGAATTGATCCTTAAAATGAAAACAAAAGGTCATCATCCAAGAAAAATAAAAATCATTAAGCTGGAATTGTTAATTCATCACAGGTAACAAATAGCACAAAGTGTACTAACAGCAATTGTACAACATTTTTGCTTTAAAATTTTCAGTCTCAATATTTTATTTTTAGTTTATTAAAATCTTCAGGGATTCTAACGAAATTGTAAGAAAAACCAGGCTTAATATCTGTTGCGCCACATCCTTTAGTTTTTAAGTTTATATTGTTAATCATTTAGGCTTTTTAAAGTGGAAAGTGGCTGTTGTGACGATGATACATAAACCAGGTAGGGATCATGCCAAGGTGGACACTTATAAGTCAATAAGTTTACTGCCTACAATAAGTCTATTAACTCGAATACTGAATAAAGTGGAATGAATAGAACTATAAAGCAGACATAGAATTAGTAAATGTCATTTGAAGAAAACAAATATTGCTCAGCTCTTTTTATTGACCTATCTTAAGCTTTTGACGCAGTACGGCATGAGGGCTTAATGTACAAAGTAAAGTTAAATTTGCCTGCAAATACTCACAAGCGTTTGGAAAGCTAGCTAATTGGTCGTAAATTCATAATCAAAGAAGGTGACTTCATAAGCGCAGCTCAACCAATTGAAATGTCTACAAAAGTCATCACGAAGCATTACGAAATTTGCAGGAATACAGTCACACTTAAGAGAAATAGCTAAAGATGTGGAAAATTGAGGTAAATGAAAAAAAATGTTCTCATCCTAAATTTACACTGCGCAAGAAAACTTGCTCGATCATCAGAATAAGTAATGAAATAATTACCCAATTGCTGTATTGGGTCGTCATTCACCTAGTCCGTCGACTAAAATAAAAATCTCATATTGATGCGAAGTGGACTCAGAGGAAATTGAAAGCAGTATAAATTAATTGGCTTATGGGAAGAAATTCCAAATTTAAATTGGATTGTAAACTTTTGCTGTAAAAAGTGACTGTGAAGGCGATATAGTGCTTTGGGATTCAATTACGGGGCACTCCCTCACTGTCAAATATTGAAAACACATTTTAAGTATGATTATTACTGCTTCCTGATATGTCAAAAACCACGAATTCAAGAAGATCTAAATTTAACTCTCACAAAAACTGAATTCACATAGTACGCAGCAGGGCGTAACAGCAAACTTGACTTAAACTTTAACCCACTTGCACGTAACATCCTTTACTTCTCTGGCCATACTCGGTTGCAAACGTGGAATGCCCTTGACATCATCGGAGCCCAAAATAGCTGATTAAAACCTACATATGTAGTACTCGAGAAACATATTTTTTTTTAGCATTGACTGGACTTTAGGCTGTAAACGCAAGCACGCCAATTTTAATTTTCTTTTATTTTTTCATTTTGTCTTATATTTCTTTAATTTTTGCTCTAGCTAAATTTTCAAATTTAAACAACAATCTAAGTCATAACACTATATGACTTCGTGAGACTTCATCTAGTAGATTTTTTGTTTAAAAAAAGTGCACTTTTAGTTAGCCCAGCCATCCACAAAATACAGCACTATGGTTCAAGAGAGCTCACAAAAATCTATTTCTTAACTATACGTGACTATCATACTCTGTTGCTAGTTTGCTATTTTACTTTCTAACTATGACCTTAATAAGGTTTAGAATATGATTTCCTTATATTACTATACAGGGACCTGAAACTTCGTATCCTTTGTTTTTTTATAGTAGCGCCTTCTGTGCCATCTCATGTGCTGTCACAAGAAACAGTTGGTTATCTCTTCAACTCAAGTCTTAAGACGTTTAATACTACAGCTGTCTCTAGGACTGTACATTCACCGCAGTTTCGCAATATTTTAAGACTTAATGGGATTCGATCTTATCTATTTGCTAACCACGCAACCATTTTTTTCACAAATTAACTATAACAATAACATTAAAGTCATCACGGTGTAAAAATAAAAATGATAAATTTTTGTGGTTGATCTCTTAACAAATAGCACTAACTTTTCTGTGCTGCTAAATTTTATTATGCAAGAAAAATTTTCTAAAATATCTCCGCAAACCCATTTTCATAGTATTCACAAAATTTCGAAAAGTTTCGAAATATTGATCCAAGTCGTCAATTGATGTTAAATTTTGTATAAGAAAAACTTTGTTTCCAACACCTAAAGGTTTACTTAGAATTAAATTTAAATAAGTTATCTGTGATCCATATTTTATCAGAATTTATTAAGCTGTTAAAATTTAAATGATTTAGATAGCAAATATTCAAATATGCAATTATATATTTTTATTATCAAATTAAAATTTAGTAAGACATGCTCTGCAGTTAAAAGTTTTAAAAGACGACGATTTAAAAGTGACCACAGAATCAAGAGTGTTTTGCAGGGAAATTTTTATTTACTTACGTTACGTAAGCCTCAGCGTAAACAAAATTAACTTGATTTACCACTGACTGCATGCTTTAGATCTCAGCAATGATCTTAAAAAATATATACGTATTGATTAACCCAGAACTTGATTGCAGTTTATATCTAATATTTATACTTTGTACCGGCATATTGTTATAAGCTAAAAATAGTAATTTAAATTTTTAAAGTCATACACTTTGTCAAATAGAATATTTAATTCTCACAACTTTATACCTCTTAGCGCTTACGTTTTACTTTTCTGGTCACGAAAGAAAAAAATTAAGTTCCGTGGTCACTTCATGAATTCTAATTTATGAATTCTTACACCTGCTCCAACTTTTGCAAAATGTGGTAGTCGTTGATTCTCAAATATGACAGATAGGAATCCTTCATGTTTAAAGTTTTATGAAGTTCTTGATAATTTGGCACAATATCAAACTTTAACATACAGCTGAAAACAAACGCAGACACAAGATATTCTTTGTTCGGAACCACACTTCAAGAAGAAGAAGAAGAAGTCTGTCTAGTGAATTAGACCCTAATAATAGAAATATATGGAGTTTCGTTGCTGAATGTTTGATAGAGACAGATTCCCTTTTCCCCAAATTAAAGGTCTTTAACGAAATTTTACTTTGCGCGTAATTCAAAATATTGGAGATTGGCTCAAGGAAGACTAGTATATAAAGAAAATCACCTCAAAGACTTTTTTTCAAACTTTCTTCTTTTAAAATAAGAAGAAATGAATAGCTAAATTGGTTTTAACACACGGTAGTGAATGTAGAAAAATGGCGGCCATTTTACGGAATAATATTTTGGGAAAAAACTAAAAAGACATAGTTAAGTATTAAGAGCATTTGATGTGATTAGTATAAGATCTCCGTGGATAATCTACCCTCTTATGCCACCTGTCCGGTGCAGACAATCTTAATAGATTTATTCCCCCTCTTGACAGGTGCCTTCGGGGCTAAAAGGAGGCACCAGTCAGGAGCCCAAAACTGGAAGAAACCTAGGACTCTCGCAGTTCTACCAGTGAACTTTTAGAGTTATACTGGTGCCATGGGAACCAGTTACTCGCAGGTCTATGGCGCTATTTTGGTTTTTGGTGAGGCCTCTCGAAATGCAACGTGGTGGCTGCGGTTTAATCGCGCTTTGAAGATGTTAATGTACAACAAATTGCATCCAAAATCCTTGCTTGCGAATGCAACGGGACTAGGAGTAGTAGCACGGCCCTGCTACCATGCTCTCGAAAATTACCGCAAAGACGTAGATGCACCTGGTTGTGTATGAGTCTTAAGGCGCAGAAGGATGCTTTGCATACACCCAATGGTAAGACCACTGTCACTGAACTCGCGGCCAGGTGCGGACACTGATCATACCACGTATCTACTCTTACGCCATAAAAATGTAATTTGGGCGGTGATTTTATATGGAATTACGATTATATGTTGGCAAAGATTGTGTATCGACAAGATGCCTAGATTTTAGTTTTAGGGTATTGTCTGCATTTAAATTTTTTAATGCTATAACACATAACTATAATACAGATCTCCTATATTTTACATAAATATTTTTTGCGAAAAGTGATTTGAGTATTTCTGTCTAAAGTAATTTATTTTGAAGTAATATAACTCTAGACAGTTATACCTTTCTGCAAATTGATTTCTAAATGTGTTTGCTGGGATACTTTTATGAACTTGTACGATACTGAAAACAACAACATTTTAAAACTTTTTTTTTTGGCAGAAAATGACTCAATTAGTGAAACAATATTTTGTTTACTTCTCTTTGCTAAGATTTTTTTTGAAATTAAAAATTCTTTAGCAAATACAATGGGAAAAAGTAGATTTTAAAATAATGTATAACTTAATAAAATAAAAGAAACTAAAATATAATAAGCACATGACTTTTTAATCTTTAAGTAAATCGAAGGTGTAAAAGAAAAATGAAATATTTAAAACGCAATAGTTTCGTTAATAAATAAATAAAATATTTTTTTTTTGCTTTTATTTACTTAACATATTAAATACAAACGTGGTGAAAAGGTTATATTAAATTATTAAAAATCATGATGATTAACGCACCAAAGATTTCTGTTTAATATTACATCGTATTATTGAAATAACTATTAACAGTTTAATGTTAAATAATAAACCGTTCTAGACATGATCAAAATCATCCAGCATAATAGCTGTATTTGCACAAATGTATCAGTATGTGCCCCTGTAGGCTAGTAGGTAGTGTACTAGCTTGTAAATATGGGGGTTGTGGGTTCGATTCCCAACGAAGATCTTAGTTTTTTTTTCACTACAAAAATAAAAATTGACTGTCGCTGGGGCTGCTCAGCGATGAAGGCATAGTCACTGGTCGCTGTGCTGTCTTTATACGGCAGTTAATTTCCGACTGTCCTTCTACTTTCACCACCTGTTTCATCTATTTCTATCCCTTTCCTAAAGAATATAGCACGGTACTTGACTAAATAGGCATTGTTGCCTGAAGTGCTACTTCTCTTTTACAAAAAAAAAAGTGTGTGCTCCACAGATGCTACTGGATGAAAAATTATATCAAATTATATATTTGGCTAGTTGGATGTCGCATTTTGATTTGTGTATTGAATATGCTTTTCAGGCACGTATGATTTTTTTTTATTGTAAATAAGGTTTTAAGTTGTGCCGTTGTCAAAAAAGTCCGGAAGAAAAAAATTTGCATAGAATTTATTACGGTACTTTGGGACATAAAAAGTGCAGAATATAGCGACCGTAATTAATAAGAAATTAACACGCAATTTATTATAATGCGATACAAAACAAAATTCAGTAGGAGGTCTTTAAGATTCACAGCAAAAAGAGTTAAAAACGAAAAATACATTTTCTACCACTTCCGTAAACATTTTTGAACTCATAGCGTAGCTATAATGATAAGCAAACTACCTCAATAGCTATGTTAATTGGTATATACTGATAGTTTAAAGCCCGGTGTAGACTGTCTGAATTTTTTACCAAGAATTGTAATATTTATTTATTTATTTACTTATTTCATCTACAGAATTAAATTCCTACAGATTACTTTACAATATTTTACAATATGTTTGAATAAAAGAAGCTTGAATATATTATAACTGACATTAAAATTTAAA
The DNA here is from genome assembly GCA_030448955.1 of Trichopoda pennipes. Taxonomy (NCBI): domain Eukaryota; kingdom Metazoa; phylum Arthropoda; class Insecta; order Diptera; family Tachinidae; genus Trichopoda; species Trichopoda pennipes. The sequence continues at coordinate 3,206,772 of JASKUP010000108.1, read as the reverse complement.
TGTGGGTTAAAACTATTACACAAATGCAAGCATCTTGCAATCGGCTCATTAATTGCATAATTTGTTCTGAAAAGGCATTCTTCAAACATGCGATTATTTCTCAAGTCCCTAGGAGGACTGTATAACGTAAAATAATTTTTAATTTCCGGGCTATCAATATTGTCAGATAGTATATTATAAACAAATAATAACGAGGAGCAAGTTCTACGATCCTCTAAGGATTGTAAGCCTAATATTTTCCTCCTAACATCATAAGAAGGTAGTTCATGTGGCCAAATCAATTTTAAAGCAGTCTTAGTGAATATCCTCTGAATTCGTTCAATACGATTTGATGGGCCTAAATGACTAGGATTCCAAACAATGGAACAATATTCCAAGATACTTCGAACCAAGGAAATGTATAAAGACTTGAGGGTGTATGCATATTTAAAATCTCTAGAATTTCTTCTAATGAAACCAAGCATACTATAAGCTCTAGAAATAACATAGTCGATATGCTTAGAGAATGTTAATTTAGTGTCAAAAATGACTCCTAAGTCCTTAACTTCAGCTACACGTTTAAGCAGGAAACCACCAAGAGTATAATCAAAATTTATTGGACCCGAAATATAAGCATATGTGACAACACAACATTTTGAAACATTAATGCGTATGCCATTTTCAAAACACCAGTCCGACAGTTTGTTAAGATCAATCTGTAACTTTTCGCAGTCACCAATATCGCCAATAGTAGAATACAATTTCAAATCATCAGCAAATAAAAGACAGCTGGAAAACTTTAAATTCAATGGTAAATCATTAATAAAAATTATAAAAAGTAACGGACCAATATGCGTTCCCTGAGGAATACCTGAATAGGCATCAATTATATGAAAAGAGAATGAATTACCAATTTTAACCTTAAGTTTTCTATTGGTCAAGAAACTATGAAAGAATGCCAAAATATTTTTCGAAAATCCAAATGTACAAAGCTTGAGCAGTAACAGATGATGGCTAACTGTATCAAATGCCTTAGCAAAGTCAGTGTATATAACATCGCATTGGCGCTTACTCATCATAGCAGATACAATATCACGGCTTAATAAAAGTAAGTTAGTCGTTGTAGACCTATTCGGCATAAAACCGTGTTGCCGGTCGGAAATAAGGCTCTTAACATGCCCAAATAGTTTACCCCTTAAAATATTATTAAATATTTTTGCAAATGGGCTTTGTTTAATTATGGGCCTATAATTGGTAACTAAGCTACGATCTTCAGATTTAAAAATTGGAATAATGCAACAAAGCTTCCAGCAGTCCAAAAATTTACCAAGTTCAAGGCACGAATTGAAAAGCTTAGTAATTATTATTTTAAATAAATGCTTGACGTGTCATCCACAGTTTATACATCAAAGTGTTAATCATTCTTTATGCGTGTTGAAAGCTTTGACAGCGAGTTGTTTTTAGAATTCGCTATGTACAGTAAACATAATTAGACTTTTCAAAGAAATTCTTTAATTCAAATCAAAAATATGTAATTATGTAATTGTTCACTTTTAAAATGCAAGGAGGGTAGAAATATTTGAAAAGTATAACAAATTTATCATTTATTTCATTTTTATATGATAAAACACATAAAAGAATGAAACTTGCTTGAAAAAGCTCACTCAAAATTTGTATTCATTCCGGCTTTAACATAAATAAGCTAAAGTATTAGGGAAGTAATTACAATATAGCATCGATATTTGAATATATTACTGCGGGGGAAAGCATATCTATATGGACATTTCACTGCTGCTCATATATGTAGCTCATCAGTAAATTTTACCCCAAATTTTTTATAGAAAATTCAAAAGTCTTTAATCTCAAGCCAAATTGATTAAATGAGAGTTTTCATTGAACCAACAGAGCACAAGGCAGCAAAACTCAAAAGCCCTTTTTTGCAAATATTTTGAAAACAAAAACACTGTTTATTTTTATATTTTCTGATAATTTATATATTTTAAGGTCTTTTTAATAATGCGCAGAGTCTCCTTATTTAACGTTTGTTTCGTAAATTCGACTGGGAAGAGAACTATACATATGATGATATAATGCAATCGAGCGAAATGGTCAACCATAAGCGTACACTTACGAGCTTTAGGTCCGGTGAGTAAGAAGGTACATTAACATTTAATCTCGTACCCATGGTTTTACCACTCGGACTGTATAAGTTGGTGCATTAACATGCTGGAAGGTTCACTGTAGGCTTCCAAAAATATTCTAAAAGTGAGTGACCTACTTCTTGTCACACTTCAATATAGCAAGTTGTGTTCAGGGTGTTAGACAAAAATTATAATTCGCAGGTATCAAAGGATATGGCCTCCGACATAATAAATCTCCCACTCTGCTATGTAAACGATCCAATTGATGCTCTTCTTTTCGGAGGTCATGAAAATAATAATTGAAGTTTTCAGATTCTTCTAAATTGATTTTTTTTTTCATCTGGAAAATCTACACGGAGCCAGTTGTCGTTCCACATTATGTAAATTCTACTAAGGGGCACCTACAGGCGCACCTAAAAAAATTTAGGTGCCCCTGTAGGCTAGTAGGTAGTGTACTAGCTTGTCAGTATGGGGGTTGTGGGTTCGATTCCCAACGAAGACCTTGGTTTTTTTCACTACAAAAATAAAAGTTGACTGTCGGTGGGGCTGCTCAGCGATGAAGGCATAGTCACTGGTCGCTGTTGCTGTCTTTATACAGCAGTTAATTTCCGACTATCCCTCTACTTTCACCACTTGTTTCATCTCTTCTCTATCTCTTTCCTAAAGAAGGTAGCACGATACTTGACTAAATAGGCATTGTTGCCTGAAGTGCTACTTCTCTTTAAAAAAAAATCCACGCACATATTTTTGCGAGCATCGATAAGTGGTAGTGGCAAGCATCTTAAGTTTTAGTCACTTTATATGTTTAGCCTTCGGAATCACACGATGCCGTGTTCTTAAGCTTTCAAAAACACTAGTTTTAGCTTTAATTTGTACTGACGAGAATTTGATACTGCTTTGAGGATAGCACGTTTATCAGTTATCGAAAATACACTTTTAGTACGGCTTTTAATATTTCAACTGTGCCTTAAATCATTCCGTAAAAAGTTAGACTTCTTTTGATTCGTTCAGCAATTTTGTAGATCAATTTTCCAGATTCCTTACAAATTTTGATTTTAATTTTTTCAAATTCTGTTAATGCTTTTCCTCGACCCTTTTAAAACAAATTGAATTGAATTAAATTTTTTTTCTACTTGCTAAAGAAAACTGAATTTAACGCGGAGGTCTAATCAAGTGGCGCCAAAAATGCGGGTAATATTGGTCAATCACAAAAAAAAAATTAGCTCGTAAATATCATGACACTTTAATGACTTAACTGCAATAAAAAGAAAGGTCGTCATTTAAAATTTGTATATGCATTTTGCAAGCCCTTGTATCGTACACGGCTCAAATCATTAAAACATTTTAACTTCTATACAAAAAAGCCAAACGACGAAAAACATCACATTACAAATACTAAGAAAATTAAATCAATGTACATCCATAGCACAGCAAAGAATAGTATTATTAGTATTATTGTTACACAAAACACTTGTCAGTTTGTTTATAAAGATTTATGAGCAAATTGATTAAAAAATTAAATGTTTCTATGAAACATTTTTACAATAAACTAAAAGAACATTTAAAATTTTCATTTGCGATGAATGTATTTCATATATCATATCACATATAAAAATTGTTTATTGAAAAAGTTACAGCCTTCACTATTTTTTTACGATTTTTTAACGACTTACATAACTAAAAGTGTTTCTATGATAAAAGTGTGTTGTAAAAGCAATTAAACAATATTTGAACAAAAACGGTTTTTAACACTAATTTAAAACATATTGTTTTTCTTAACATCCCCTTCTTAATTTATACTCTCCACTAAGGGGATGACCCCTACACTTGCAATGCGTTGTGTGCCCGAAAATTAGGTTATAGGAAGCAGGAAAGTAGGTGTACTGTTTGTGGACATTGGATTTGAATTTTCCTACACAAAAAGCGACAAGATAGTAAAAGTAACAGGAAAAATTTCGGGAGGGAGTTTATTCTACATACGGACTGTTCCGCTAAAAAACGAATTTTCCCTACAATGCGTAGTGCAATTCACTGACCAATCAACCACAAATGGATGGGCTCTAAACGAAAAGCGTGTTATAAGGCAAAAACGTGCGAGTAACGGGAACAAGTTCCCTAATTTTTCTAGAGCACTTACCATTATAGGAACACATTGCTTGCTCTAGAAAATCAAGACAGTTGGATACCCTAACGTCCCCAACGAGTCTCTCGGCGATCACTAAAAGAGACATTGGGGCGCCAGCCCATACTTGAGTGTTATAAGCAGTACGAAAATCTGATAGAGTTAACTATTTTGTACACCGTTTTAGACAAACGAGATACTTGAAATCTTCTTTAGAAACCTGAAAAATGTGCATAGTTCATCGAACATCACACTAGATTTTCATGCTATTAACAACACCAAGAGCATTCGATACCTTAATACCTATATCACTCATATTAACAGATGCTGTATAATTTTTGAGCACGGTACACTGAGTCTTACGGGTATTGAAATCGACTCTTTTCCCACGACCCCATTTGAAGATTTTTGGAACCCACCCGATTCAATTTGTTAGGTCTCTTACTAACTGAAAACCAATGGCAAATGGTACTGTAGTGGTGGTGGTCATCTGCGAAAGTGTATATAGAGTTAAAAGTTGAAAGAAGTTCATTTGGAAAAATAAAAATTAAATGTTTTCATTCCAAACAAAATGATGTCCGTTTCCACTATGGGCCAATTCATAAATATATTTTAAACGATATGTGCTTGGATTTTCCGACGGGGTTAAAATTACATTTATTTGGGTCCGGTTTTCCGTCGACCCTCGTCAAATTTGGTTTGTAAGCAAACCGGTTTCGGCTGTTTGCTATCTTCAGATGTTAAATAAAAGTATATTTTAAACTTTTGGTAGCTGAGTTCGAAATGTTGTGAGGCTCTGAATATGAAAAGGAGCGGAGATAATACAATGCTCAAAGTAGACGAGCGCAATATATGCAGGCTTTTGGTGTCTGCTTTAAGTGCTCTAATTTGTTCAAAGTAATTGTAATGGTCCAGGACAACACTCGATGCAGAGCACTGAAGCAGGTTTAAATAGAAGGAATATGTAAAAAATACGAGTATTTAACACACATAAGAACTCCATCGGTAATACGCTTACATACAGAGAAACAGCACAAGGTAATTTTTTCACAAAAAGATTTTTACATTCCTTCTCTGAATCTAAAGATATCCATTAAGTTTAATGATAAAATAATTATTTTGATCACAATATTAAAATAGCACCCAGAAGATATTTTTATAATTTTGGAATTTAACAATAAAAAAATATATGCTTTGAATATTTTAAACTCTAAAAGTACTAAGTACTTTTTCTGAACCCGAAAACTTACAAAAATGGTGCTTAAAAAAGAGATTGTAATTAAATTCGAAATAGAAAGTTTTGAAATAAAAAAAAATTATACAAAAAGCGTAAATTTTGTTGAATTTTTTCTCTAAAACCCAGATAAATAGCTCTCTCTCTCTCTCACTCTCTCTCTCGAGGAAGTACCACTTGTATACGCTTCGTGGTTCATCTTTTATTAATTCTTTCTTTCTGGTAATTCCTTAAATCAACCAGAAACCTGGGCTCCTATAAATTACTATCTCCGTAGGCTTGCGGAAGTTCAGCTAGAATTTTGGTTACTCTGTAGTCAAGCACGAAGCAAAACCTGATACCACATCGCTGTTCGAAACTGATGTCATTAATTTTTAAAACGACGAAATTAATCGAGCAATGTCAAACTCACACTGAAGGTAAATCTCATCTTCATCTGCTGCCCTTCGAAGACCAGCGCCTCTAGTCTATCAGATTGAACGAAACGTGGCCAGTCTTATAAGGTTCACTGCAGGCTTCCAAAAATATTCTAAAAGTGAGTGACATACTTCTTGTCACCCTTCAATATAGCAAGTTGTGTTCAGGGTGTTAGGCAAAAATTATAATTTGCAGGTATCAAAGGATATGGCCTCCGACACAATAAATCTCCCACTCTGCTATGTAAACGATCCAATTGATGCTCTTCTTTTCGGAGGTCATGAAAATAATAATTGAATCCTTCACATCCTTCTAAATTGAATTTTTGTTTCATCTGGAAAATCTACACGGAGCCAGTTGTCGATCCACATTAGCGCCTCCAGTCTATCAGATTGAACGAAACGTGGCCAGTCTTATAAGGCGCAGTTTTCTACCATTGTATTTTTTTACCTCATGAGTAGCTTTATCTTATGCTTGCGTTAGAAGGGACAATACTTAAGATATATTTCAAAGTAATAAAAGTTGTTTTTACTAGTCGATGAGAAACACCAAACAGTTTATACAACAAAGTTATCAGACTACATTTCCAAAGGAAATTATTGTATAAAAACCGTTGAATATTTGTTCTCAATTGTGATTTAAAAGTTTTTCAAATATTGTTATAAATCTGCGATATACAAACACATGCTCTAATTTTTACAGAATGCTAGCAAAGGTTGTCGTAATACTGTTAAAATTGCATTTTAATCTGCTGACGTTTAAATTTCTTTTTGTATTTTATCACAATTAGTAACGAACTTTATAAATAGTCCATAGTTTTTTGCATCAATTAATTAATCGCGTACCTAAAAACTTCTAACGATAGAGATGTTCGGGTCACTAAATTAAATGTATTGCATGTTTTTAACTCTGAGACTGGAGAAAAACCCACAAGCAATAATGCGCGTTTATTAGTTGTGTTACCTGCTTTGGAAGATGATCGATTAAATATAAGCCGCTAAAGATTATTGAAAATGCCACAAAGACTTATAATGGAGAAAGTTCTACAAAGACAGAGAAAATATTTAAATCCTTAACACGTCCTTGATTTTTTAGAAAAATTATAAGATCAAATATATATGTTATGAAGATAATTTATTAAGTTTTAAAGGAATATAATTATCAGTAGAAAAAGTATATTAAACGATCCTCTTGTTAATTTTACAAACTGTGCAGTTTTTTAAGAAACTTATACACCCAAGACAACAACAACATGCTAAGAAATAAGAAATTCTACCAAATAAGATAAACAAGAGAAAACAAAAAATCTATGCGCTAAGACAATAACTTAAAACAAAATTGTTTCATTGGTCTTTAAATAAAAATTGATTTATATGTCTACATACCGACACAGTATTTTCGATACAATTAAATCGTATTTCGATAAATTAAACCATCCCTAGCACCAGGCTTACAAAGAGATCATTCTGCAGTAGGAATTTTCTATCACTAAAAAGTTGTTACTCCTAAATTGTCTTGATAAATACGGCACTTAAAGTTGATTTTAAATTGTAAACGACAGCATAATGAAAAAAATATAGAAGAAAAAACTTAAACAAAATTCTATAAAATTATTATTTTTAGTGTTTTAAAAGTGAAAGGAAAATTCAACAACAATTTCTCAAGACACTGCATTAAAAAGAAGCATGTAGTGGCAAAGCCCTGAAGAGCAATCAATAAAAGTATGTAGTCAATCGTTGTTATTTACAACGCCCAGTAATTTGAGTTCAAATTATAAAATTGATATTTGGAAATTAATTGAGCAAAGGAACACAGACACAAACACACAGGCCCAAATACACTCACACTTTACTTGAATCTTAACTTAAATAAACAATTTCAAAAATGCCACTTACAAATCAAATCAAAATTATTTTTAATAAATACATTTAATAGATGATGATGGCGCATACTATTTTATGCTGTGTTATTGACACAAAAGAGAAGGGAGTATGAAAAATGAGGAAAATCTTAAAGTGCTAAGTAATAAAATCAAAGTATTCATATAAATGTTAGAAATATTTCATTTAATTTACTTCTAAGTGGCGTAAGTTGAAGTCAAATATAAAGCCAAATGTTAAATAATAAAACTGAATTTTTGGAAATGAGTTTGTAGAAGAAGTAATTAAAACAAATTTAATAGCGAACATAATTATAAAGCAATTAAAAGATTTAATAAATTGGAATTTATGCTTTTTGCTTATTTAACAAAGTTTTTAATAATGATAATTGAATTATTGTTTAATTAATTGTTTGATGTGTGATTGACATTTATAATTTATACAACTTTGAGATTTAAGCATTAATTGTCTTACAAAAAAAAAAAAAAAAAAAACACCGCAAATATCCTTTTTTATGGGATTAAATTTTCTAATAAACAGTCTGTAGCTGGCATGTCGACTTATAGGAAATATATTGTGCGGGGGGAAATACCTTTTTGGATCATTCTAAAACCTGACAAGTCAGAAATGCAGAGGCGACAATTAACTATAAATTCACAAGTGTGTGAAGTTAGCTCCGAAAGTTAGCTTCGTTTTGTCAACGCTGTTATAGTTTACATAGCTCTCACTCATGAAATGTTAAGTTAACAGAGTTGAATTATTTTAACATTTTGGTACGAAAATGAAATAAATAATATAAAAAGCAAATATATTTGTAAAAATTTTAACTTTATTTATTAATAACAAAAGAAAAAAGTCAAAATAAAACAATTTAAGAAAAAGAGAGTGAAAAATGCTTGCATTTTTTTTTCTGTACAGTAATTGTACGGACATTTCAAAAGTGCCCTAAAATGGGTCAAAATTGGAAAGGTGCGGCTTAGCGGACTATAGGGGGCGAAAGCCATGCCATTGTAGATTTCAGAACTGTACAGGTTATATTCAGAATTAATATAGGTTTTTAGTAATAGAATTCAGAAAACTGTGAAAATATGCATTTTGCCATATGGGCATATCAAAAATTCGCAATAATGGGTCAAAATCGAAAAGGTGCGGCTTAGCGGACTATAGGAGGCGAAAGCCATGCTATTGTAGATTTCAGAACTGTACAGGTTATATTCAGAATTAATATAGGTTTTTAGTAATAGAATTCAGAAAATTGTGAAAATATGCATTTTGCCATATGGGCATATCAAAAATTCGCAAAAATGGGTCAAAACCGAAAAGGTGCGGCTTAGCGGACTATAGGAGGCGAAAGCCATGCTATTGTAGATTTCAGAACTGTACAGGTTATATTCAGAATTAATATAGGTTTTTAGTAATAGAATTCAGAAAATTGTGAAAATATGCATTTTGCCATATGGGCATATCAAAAATTCGCAAAAATGGGTCAAAATCGAAAAGGTGCGGCTTAGCGGACTATAGGGGACGAAAGCCATGCCATTGTAGATTTCAGAACTGTACAGGTTATATTCAGAATTAATATAGGTTTTTAGTAATAGAATTCAGAAAATTGTGAAAATATGCATTTTGCCATATGGGCATATCAAAAATTCGCTAAAATGGGTCAAAATCGAAAAGGTGCGGCTTAGCGGACTATAGGGGGCGAAAGCCATGCCATTGTAGATTTCAGAACTGTACAGGTTATATTCAGAATTAATATAGGTTTTTAGTAATAGAATTCAGAAAATTGTGAAAATATGCATTTTGCCATATGGTCATATCAAAAATTCGCAAAAATGGGTCAAAATCGAAAAGGTGCGGCTTAGCGGACTAAAGGGGGCGAAAGCCATGCCATTGTAGATTTCAGAACTGTACAGGTTATATTCAGAATTAATATAGGTTTTTAGTAATAGAATTCAGAAAATTGTGAAAATATGCATTTTGCCATATGGGCATATCAAAAATTCGCAAAAATGGGTCAAAATCCAAAAGGTAATAGAATTCAGAAAATGGGTCAATTTTCTGAATTCTATTACTAAAAACCTATATTAATTCTGAATATAACCTGTACAGTTCTGAAATCTACAATGGCATGGCTTTCGCCCCCTATAGTCCGCTAAGCCGCACCTTTCCAATTTTGACCCATTTTTGGGCACTTTTGAAATGTCCGTACAATTACTGTACAGAAATAAAAAATGCAAGCATTTTTCACTCTCTTTTTCTTAAATTGTTTTATTTTGACTTTTTTCTTTTGTTATTAATAAATAAAGTTAAAATTTTTACAAATATATTTGCTTTTTATATTATTTATTTCATTTTCGTACCAAAATGTTAAAATAATTCAACTCTGTTAACTTAACATTTCATGAGTGAGAGCTATGTAAACTATAACAGCGTTGACAAAACGAAGCTAACTTTCGGAGCTAACTTCACACACTTTAAATTCACTACTTAATCTCTTACTTACTCTCCCTTAATTGCTTGCATTTGCTTTAAAATTCGCTCCTCTTCAGCAATTACAATAAATTTTCTACTATTCATGTCCACATGCTTGTGCCATATGAAGACAAAACTAGATCCTACTTCTTCAATCATTAAATTTCAACCATTTAAGGCTATTCTGGATATTGATCCACAAAACTTAGAAGCACACCACACGACGATACTTATTTTAGACTTTGCAAGTAAAGGATTGTTCAACAAGAAGTTTGTTTTCTAGAACAAAGTAAAACAAACGATTCAAATTTTTATTGTATTGCGAAAATAAATGTTGGGCAATTGTGAATGAAAAATGATATCTGGCAAATATCTAGCACGACCACGCTAACAGATGTCGATTTTCTCACCAAATTTTGTAATCACTTTTTGGCAAAATGGAAGTCCTGTTTCGTTAATTACAACCCGGATTTTTAGTTTTAAGCCTGAAATCGATTCAATTGGCTCCGTATGACTCTGCCCTTTACATAGCCCCACAAAAAATAATCCAATGGCTTTTAATCATACGATCAGGGTGTTCACTTGATTGCTGATTGTCATGAAATTATGCAATCGGGAAATTTGGTTTGCAATAAGTTGATCGTTTCACAGGATGTGTGAAATCACATGTCAGTGATATGCACGTCATCAATAATAGGCCAACATTTAGTTTTTAGCATCCCGGTATAGCGTGATCCGTTCACCTTTACCGCATTTGCAGTCCCATAGCGACCACATAACGCACCATACAGTCACACGTGGAGCAAAGGCTTCCTTTTACTCGCTCTAGGATTTTTAAAAGTCCAAAGCGACAATTTTGCTTGTTGAAATACCCTGACTTCGTCTGAACAAATGTTTTCTTTAGAAAAACCAAAAGTTGTTCCTGAGTAAATCCAGCGATTATACATCCACGTGAATAGTCGGTTGACTTCAATTCGCGCACCACTTAAACTTGTGAGGCTTCAAAGTAAAATCTTTACGCAAAATTCGCTATGTTTTTGGATGACCCAATTTGTTGTTGAGAACTTCGAGGAATTGACAAATTTGGTTGTGCATCAATACTGTGGCTCACGCCTGCGATGCTTTTAGTTGTACGACCCGGTCGAACAGGAGGTGGTGTTTGCACATCTTGTATTAAGCCTGTCTACTCAAATTAAGCAACCAAATTCTTAATACCAGTCTCAGAAGGACTATGATGTTATTCGTAAATATCATAAATTTTACGAAATGGGACTTTAAAAGAACCACCATTTTCATACTGGATTTTTTTTTATTTTAGTGCGATTTTCGTGCGAAATTGAATTTATTGTAACAATGCCCATGCATCTACTACAGTATGTTAAAAAACTAAATGTCAAAACTATCACGTTGTTGGTTTTGCAACAATCAAAAAACAAACTTCTTGTTGAAAAATCAATGTTTATGGTTTTAATTTTAAAATGAAAATTTTAAGAACTTTTGTTGTGACGTTAAATAAAAATTATTAATAATGCTATGCAAGCCACGAATAAAAAATATAATTTTTTAATAATTAGAAAGCCCACATATAAATTTTCTTTGATCTATTAATCCGTCATTGTTTTGCATGAATAATGGAAACAGAATTAATAATAAGAGCCTGTCCTTCAATATCAAAAGCAATCTCAATCAAGAACACTAGTCACTCACTTTCGTTCTAAAAAGTGTACCACTAATATTGGACTTATCGTTAACTTGACTTTACGTTTGTAACGTAAGCCATTTTTCTAAACGTCAACTTAACATGTTGCTTTATTAATAAAACCTTAAATTAATCGCAAAGTTTAAGCAAAAAAAACGCTAAAACGAATAAATTGCTACAAAAAAATTACAACTCTGTGCTGCTCGGACTTATACAAATTATAGCAAAAAAATACATTCTAAACAAATTCTTTTCATGTTAGTTTTATATAGAAATTATATAGAATCATATTTAAATATTAAAGTTTAATAAAATACGAGCGCGTATTACTGGTGACCTTTTCGCTATATTTTATGAAAATTATTCAAAGTGGTTATTTATTTAATTGTCAATTGAATGCTGTATTTCTTCAGAGCCTTTTCGAAATAACGTTGCTAATCTGTCCCAATTGGTACAGATCTTACAGAGACTGCTAGTCGAAGTGGTTGGAAAAAAAAAGTGAAAAGTTATATCGATAAATGCTCCACCAGGAAAAACAAGTTGTGTCGACAAGTAATTTAGTTATGATATCTTAATATACACAAAACACAGTAAGGTGGAAAATATTACAGAATCTAAGAAGGAAGAGACGGATAAAACCGCCAGCTCTGAGGAAGAAGAAAAATCTAAATTACCAGCTGAAAAGGCAATGGAAATCACTGAAATAATAATGTTTACGATTCATAATTTACGGTTTTATAGATTTATAGTTTTGTAAGAGACTTCCACAATTATGGGTTGTGAACAAGCAGGTCACAAGAGGGGCAGGACCGCCAGGTGCCCCTGTAGGCTAGTAGGTAGTGTACTAGCTTGTCAGTATGGGGGTTGTGGGTTCGATTCCCAACGAAGACCTTGGTTTTTTTCACTACAAAATTAAAAATTGGCTGTCGGTGGGACTGCTCAGCGATGAAGGCATAGTCACTGGTCGCTGTGATGTCTTTATACGGCAGTTAATTTCCGACTATCCTTCTACTTTCACCACCTGTGTATCTTCTCTATCCCTTTCCTAAAAGAAGGTAGCACGGTACTTGACTAAATAGGCATTGTTGCCTGAAGTGCTACTTCTCTTTAAAAAAAAAAATTAAATAATTCAAAAAGAAAAGATTGATAATGCATCCTCAGCGGACAATCAACTAAACACTGAAATAGCTGTGAAGTCCAAATAAGCAGGTCATTGTTAGTTTTAAAACATTTTAAATTTTAGTTTTATAACAACATATTAAATAAACTTAATTTAATTTAATTTGTTTAAAATATATATTGTAATATTTTAACTTAAAATCAATCACAAAATATTGTTTGTAAAGAAGTATTTCAGCATTAAGGCCCAACTATATTATGCATATGTGGCCAATTATAATGTACTTAACAAAGTGTTTCGTCAAATGTAATTTGCTTAAGCAAAGTACGAAACTGATCAGACATTCCGTACGGAAACACCTGCTTTTGCATTGTGTTATAGATACATTAGTAAACAAATTCCAATGGAGGATGAAAGCGAAAAAATATTTTATCTGAATTAATTAGAAAACGTACAAAGAAAAAATATGACAAGAGAAAGTCGCTTTATTATAACGGCAATTCACCGTTCACAGGAACGAGCATGGAAAGAAGTAGCAGAAAAATACAGTAAAAGTGAAAAGTAATATCTTGAAGAATTTTGTTTGCGCTTTTCAATTTCATACTGGAATGAATTATATAAAGTCGCGCAGTGCAAATACAGATGGAAGTTTCTATGGGAATTTTTCTGCAAGGAAATGAAGAGAATGAAGCTCCAGCAGGCAGTGGAATGGCCTATATTAAGGAAGGAACACTACTGCTACCAATGATGTGTTTCGAAAGCTCACCCCGCCAGTATAAGAATTTATATTAAATAAATTTTTCTTTTTTGCAATGTGAATCTTTATTCTATCAACTCACCTCACCTAAGCCTTGGAGTTTAATAACTTAAGGGCCTTTAAACATTTTAATTTCTTTTCCATTTTTCTAACACAAAATTTGCAACAGCGTTTAATTTTCTACTGTTTATAAATTCAATGATGCACACAGTTGCATTTTTAATACTTTTGTTCCAAATAATACAAACAGTGAGATATGTGTATATTTTCTTTCGTAATTTTCTTAAAACTATTAAAAAAATTATAAATTTATTATAAGTTTGTATAAGTATAAGTTGTATTAAGTATAAAATATATGATTATTTGTTAATAAATTTTATTTATATGGAAAGAAGTTATTTTTTTGCAAAAGTACGAGTAAAACAACTGTGCGACTGTGCGTAATAATTTTTAATTTCGTGTAAGTACATTATAGCTACGTAAAAGTCTTCAGAGATTTGCTTAAGCATTTGACAGACTTCTAGTTCAATATTTGACATAAGCTTAAGCTAGCTTATGCATATTATAGTTAGGACTTTAATGTATACGAGTACATATGAAATTTTTAAGAAAAACTAAATTCCTATGAAAATAGATATAATAAATGTACAAAGCTTGAACTAAAATTAAGTCTTTTTTATGATTTTATTTTTTAAGCCAATTTTTCATTTTTGATAATAACTAAGGATAAAACATATATTTAAACCACAAATTTGTATTAACTGTTTAAGTTATTGCCCTACTTGTCGTGCTGATGATTGTTAGTGGGACGAAAATCAGCTGATTGTCGTTAAAAAAGATTGTGAACGATGAAGTTCGATATTGTGGGTAAGAATGTAAAGTTTTATATGTTCGACTTCAAGGTAAATGATCTAGTACATGGCACATAAGTGCAACGCTCATGCCATAGACATGGTATTTTTTTATAACGATATAGAACTTTAGATAGGATCTTGAAATGAAATAAAACAAACTGACATGAAATTCACTTTAACCGAAAGATAGTATTCGGCATTATAATTCAAATATGAACGCCACGGCTGGGTAGGATGTAGTTTTGTAATTTTCAATGACTTTTACAACATTTGTGGCCAAGTATCAATTGTTTCGGAATTATCGGCGTAGGCCAGCGACTTCACATATCGCCACAGAAAATAATATAGTGGCGTGAAATCTAACGATCATGAAACCAATTCATGGTGAAGTTATGCAATTACTTAACGTTTCCCTCAATTAATCAATTGTTGCATGAGCGTTGTGCCGTCTGGTTCAAGCCACAGCTTCCACACCTCATTGTTGTTTAAATGATAAATGAAAATTCAGTAATTAGGACTCTATACCTGTAATCAATAGCAGTACAGTTCTGATCAGAATTGCTTTTTAGGAATTACGAACCTTTGATCCCACCAGCCCATGAATCACACTAAACAATCACTTTTTCTGGATATAGAGGTGTATCACCGTAAACTTGAGGATTACTCCAAATATGGCAGCTTTGCTTATAAACGTATCCATTCAAATAAAAGTGAACTTAAACAAATCGGGATGAACGGCAATTTTGTTTTGGACCCAATTTACACAATTTGGAATCGCTGTTTTGGGATTAGTCTATTTATGTTGAAATAGCAAAATTAACTAAACATAAATCACTTGACAGCTGGCAAAATAGCTAGCAAAAAATATAGTAATTATAGTCATAATAGGTTATTAATATACATTATAGTTTTGAATTGATTTTCTGTAATTAAAGTGTGACTTAAAAGAAAGAAATGTGACGGAATCCTTTTATATTAATTCAGAAATTTGTTGGTTTAAATAGAATAGAAAATCGAATAACAAGTAGTTAACTCTTGGAAAAAAAACAAATGTAGTAGGAATAAAAATAATAATAATAATAATAAATAAATAAATCTATAATAGGCACCTGATAATTTTAAAAAATTATCACACCACTGTTTTAAGATATGTAATAAAAACAACTTAAAATTACTTTAATTAAACTTATATAATCACAATATGATTTTATCTGCAACATAATTATGGTTATATTTAACAATGTTATTATTACAGTAGTCCATAATATTATGTATAGTAATAATATCATATGACTACAAATATATTTACTAACTCCACAAAAATTACAACATCACTTAAAATATCGCAGAAAGCTAAACTTTTAAAATGATTTTAGGTCATGCCTGGCACAATAGAAAATATTGTAAACAAGCGCAAAAGTATAGAATAAGATAAATTGAAAGAAAATTTATTTCATTTCATGGCTGCAAAAATAATTCTACCTGAAGGTTTTCAAACTCTGGATTAATTCAAAATATGGTTATTGTTATTGATTGTTTTATATATTGGCGGCTTTTCCAACGTTTTTGTGGCAACACCAACAACATGCTAGCAATTTATACAATGGATTAAATTTTGCACGGCAATCGTATTAAAATATTAAAAAATTCACTATGAAAATTGATAGTTCTGTTAAAGTTGCATAACATAATCGTCCTTCTGAAACCGCTATTAAGAATTTTGGTCGTTAAATTTGAGAAGACAGTCGCGATACACAATGTGCGCACACCAACGCGTGTTTGAATCGGTTGTTCAACTGAAAGCATCGCAGGCATGACCCACAGCCAAATTTTTCAATTCCTCCACGTTCTCAACTATTGGGGTAATCCGAAAACACCACCTGGCGACTTTTGCGTAAGGATTTGACTTTGAAGCTTTATAAGTTTAACTGGTGCAGGAATTAAAGCCGACCGACCATTCACATTGCCATAGATTTATTCAGAAACAACCGGCTGGTTTTTCTGAAAAAAATTTTTTTCAAACCAAGTCAGGGTATTTCAACAAGCGAAATTACCGCTTCGGCATCTGATAATCCTAGAGCGATTATTGAAAAACCTTTGCATGCTTAACGTGGCACTGTATAGTGCGCTATTTAGGCCATTTTTTTCGAAGATGAAGCTGAAAATGCGGTAATAGTCTACTATTTGGCCTATTATTGACGGCGTGGATATCACAAGTATCTTTAACAGGACGGTGTCACATGTCACACAGCCAATGAAACGATCAATTTATTGCAAACTAAATTTCCCGATCGCATAATTTCACTACAATTAGCACATAAGTGGCCGGCCATAGCGTGTGATTTAACACCACTGGATTATTTTTTTTTTGGCACTACGTTAAGGATAGAGTCTACACGGAGCCAATCAAATCGATTTCAGCCTTTAAACTCAAAATCCGTGATGTGATTAATGAAATTGAACCGCCATTTTGCCAAAAAGTGATTAAAAACTTTAATGAACGAATCAGCATCTGTCAGCGTGGTTCTAGTGGAAATTTGCCAGATATCATTTCTCATTCATAATTGCGAATAAAGTCCCATGAAGAAACATTTCTCTGTATTTTATGTCTGTTGCAAACATAGTTGTTCCAATGGATATTATTATGTTGCAATAATTGATGTTACAATAATATTTTTATATTTTCCTTATTTTCTGTCATGCTCTGACAAATGCTCTGATATTTGATAATTTACTGGTTATTTTTCTTCACAAAAAAAATATTTTTTAAGGGCATCTAGATTTGTAATGAACAGTTTATTAATTAGCAGGTAATATCTTCTTGTTAAAATTTCTATTAAATTTTTAATATGTTTAGACCCCTTTCAGACAGGCAAATTTTACTTTGCAAAGTTTTGATTTTATGTGAGAGCGAGGGAGAAAGCATGATTGAGAGTACAGACTTTGATATACTCGCAAAGTTGCTTTGTTTTTCTTTCGTCGCTTATACACAGTTGTACTTATACACAGATTACATTACAGATTACATTGACTAAAACAAAATTTGTAAAAGAAAACTTTTTGTGTTTGAACACCAAAGAAAGTTTAAAAGAAAATTAAAAAAACTTTGTCAAAGTAAAATTTGCCTGTCTGAAAGGGGTCTTAGAATATTTATTCAGTCGTTGTTTTGACAGACTTACGACGTCTGTCTAACAGTAGTTCTAGGTTAAAAAAAAATAACAATGAACCAAAAGTTATTGTTAAAGTATTTCATAACAATACGTTAACTTACTAAAATATATAGGAGTATTTGCTTTTTTTTTAAATATTTATAACAACAAAGAGAACAACCAGCAAAAAAGAGATAATTTGAATTGTTTACCTCTCTCTACAAACCCCTCATTCTAATTTGAAATAAATATTTTTTCAGAGCAACACAAAGAAAAATTAAATAGGGCAATTTTTTAGGTTAATGAAGAATACAATAACAAGATAAAAGGAGTGATGCCACATAAAAGTTTTTATATTTAAAAATTTCAAACCACTTTTAATTTGGCCTAAATTCATAATTTCTTTTTTCATATAATAAATTTAGGAATATATTTTATATATTATAAAATTACTTACATAAGACAACAATTTTCGATAAGCAGTTTTTACTCGTTCTTATTAAATAAGTTAAAATTAAGCGCGCTACTACCAAGTATCGTTGATAAGATCAACATAATATATTTAAAATATTAATTTTATATCTAATTAAAAAAGATTTTTGAAGAATACGACTATTAAAAAATGGTAAACTTAATAAATCACAACCTTTAGAATTTTTCATCAAAATGGCAACTTGGGCAAAAATAACTGATTGTAAGACCAAATTATGTAGGTGAAAAGCAAGAGCAATGTCGCAACACAATTTGCTTGAAGGCTTTTAAAGAAAATCTGCATATTATGGTATTTGTTATCAGTCGAATTAAATTGATAAGCCCATTAGCTCATTGAAATTATCAGAGAAAATGGAAATATTTTTTAATGAATTCGTATTTCACCAGCACTTTTTCGCACTTTTATATCTTTGTTTTTTTATATTTGGCCATAAATTTTTTTTAAGCAAATAAAGAAATTTATTTTAAAATAGTTTAGTAATTATTAGTTCGTAATTATTTTATATTGATTACCCTTTTAGCGTGGTAATAACCTAATTTATTTTACAAAAAATCACTAAGCCGATTATTGGTAGTAAAACTAATTGCTATGGCCATTTAATTAAGCGCTCAACTCAAATCGTTAGGGAATCTTTAAGCAATTATTGATTTTTTAAAACAAAGTTGGGTTATTTTGTGAAGGATGTCAAATGCATTGATGCATTCACAGAAGGTTGTCGCACGTTGTGAAATGTCGGGCTTCCCCTGTTGGTATACCGACTGAAAAGTTAACTAATAACAAATTGTTTTAATTTGTTTAGTAGTTTATTATTTATTATTAGGTCATTATTTAATAAAATTTTTAAAACTTTATTTTTTATTATAAAAAATAAAAAAATAAAAATAATAAACAATAAAGTTTTTAAAAATTTTTTATTAAATAATGACCTAGCGCTTAATAATAAACTACTAAAAAATATTAAAAAGATCAAATAACTATAATTATTATATAAATTATTTAAATTTTATAATTCAAAAAAATATTGAAGATATTTTCTGGAACACTTCTTTGGAGGTGAAACTTCGCTAAAAGAGTTTCACAAAATTAAGAGTTAATAATTAAAAGAGTTAATACTTGAAAAAAAGCGTTTATAGTGGCATGGATCTTTTTATACTTTTGATGAATACTTTTAACAAATTTAACTATCAGTAATACAATAATCTCTTCTACTCTATTATAAGCATAGTTGCAGCTTTGTTAGCATAAGCCTTCTAAATAACTCCATAAAAAGATTATGTTATCAAAACAGACATAAGTTTAAGAAACTTTCCTTTAAAAAATCTTGTCTGCATCAACATCGCAGCTGGTAAGAATGACGAGAAGTATTCAACAATTTTCTATTTAGATAGAAATAATAATGAATATCAGGCCTTCAAGATGCAAATAAACTATAAGTTTTCGTGATCTTTGAAGGCAAGAATAGTGGCTTATTCGTTTGTGAGTCAAACAATAAGAATATAATTGTAAATAAAATACTTTCAAAAATAAAATCGTCGAAAAATTATTATTATGTTTTAAAAATCGTCAAAGTTATAAAAATTCGTCAAGCTAAAATAAAAAGTGGCAAGGGAAGCAGGACATAATAAAAAATGAAGTCACTTAATAACATATTAGTGTTAATTAGCAGACAAGGGCGATTATTTTAGAAAGAGAACTGACAGCAAAAAGTAACTTGACTGCTCTCTGAGTGATGGTGAATAATTTTTTTTTTTAAAGAGAAGAAGTAGCACTTCAGCCAACAATGCCTATTTAGTCAAGTACTGTGCTACATTCTTTAGGAAAGGATAGAGAATAGATGAAACAGGTAGTGAAAGTATAAGGATAGTCGGAATTTAACTGCTGTATAATAAGAGAGCACAGCGACCTGTGACTATGCCTTCATCGCTGAGCAGCCCCACCGAGAGTCAATTTTTATTTTTGTAGCGAAAAAAACCAAGGTCTTCGTTGGGTATCGAACCCACAACTAGTACAGTAGCTAGTACACTACCTACTAGCCTACAGGGGCATCCTTAAATATGTTAAATTGCTTTTAATATATTTTCCGTAAGGCCCAATTTGCAACAAGATGCAAAACCACAACAAAAAAAGTCGTTTGCATATGCTTTTGCAAGGTAACTAGCCCATTACTGATGTACAATTTTCATGCTTTTATATACTCTCGGGTTTTAAATTCTGAAGGCTTGTTCGAAAACTTATAAATGTATTTATTGTTAAGAAACTACGTTCATTCTGATTTTGTCTTTATTTTCATTATCATTTATTTAAAAAAAAATTAAAAATTTTCTTTCGACATTAAATTTCTTCTTAAGGATTAATTTAAGTGAATTCTCTAAGCGCACTACAGCTGTCAATAAATTTTCATAATAATAATAATACGAAATGTATGAACTAAATCTACATAACACATGCTACAAAAAAACTCGCTGCTTGTGATCAAAATAATCTGGCGATTTTATCTATTTTTCTATTTTCATATAGTGGGTTTAATAAAATAAAATGAGTTGACATTACTAAACCATTAAGTAGAGCTGTAGTTAATGTTGACTTAGGTATGTCTTTAATAGAGCTTTTGAGCAGTAAAATCTTCTATAAAAATTAGTTGAAAAAGCGCAGCAGTTATAGCATAACTTCTTTTGGGTATCCAGAAAAAAGTGTAAATACTCGACCCAATACTAAACACTTAGCTAGCATTTTAGCTTATAAGCTTAAAGCAGATAAGACGCTCCTCAAATTGATCACATAAGACGTTCACATTGCCTTATTTTTCACTAACCGTTTTGCAAAACGCGTTCCAGAAATCCATTTAAAAATTGCTAATTTACTTCATATCATTCATATTGTTTATTTAATCGCCAGAAAAAATATATTCTATATTTTTAGCTTAAGCCGACAGTCTCAATTAACAGTGCTTAAGTCCATAATTTAGATTATAATGTTAATTATAATAAATAATAAATAAATACAATTTTTTTAAAATTTAATTGTAGCTTTGCTTGCTCTCTCAAAAAATTTTCGCTATTTAGAAAACTTTTTCAATTTTGTAAATTAACAATATCAAAATACCTAAAATTTTAATAAGGAGCAGAGATGAAGCAATTGACAGATACTTGCCATTTGCTTTACTTTACTTTACTTTACTTTAATGTACCAGTGTAATTGTGCAATTACTTTGTGAATTTAACTATGAATGAGATAAAAGTTTCTATTTAAGCGCTAAAGTATTATCTACAATAACGATTAAATCAATCAACAAAAATTTGTAAGGCGTTTTGTTGTTCAATATTTTCGCTTTTAGCTGCATACGTTCAAATTAATATACATTTTCTGCTCATGAACAAAAACAATAGAGAACCAAATGACACAATTTTTCTTATTGTTTTTGTTTTACCCACTACAAAGAATTAAACAGAATGAAGTCAAAAGTTACGGTTTTATTTTATTTCCGTACCCTGATTTAATTTCATTCCAAATGCCAGAACTATAAATGAATGGTCGTTTTTTAATTAATTCGCAAATCATTTATCCACTGAATTAGCCAATTTTGAATTAATTCTTTTCACACAAAAAATGTGTTAAATGTAATTGAAGTCAATTCCATTGAATTCGATTAAAATTAATTCCAAAACATTTCGAATTCAAATGAATTAGTTAATGAGCTACAACTCGTTTCCAATTTTAATGAAATCCTTAAGGTTAATGGCGATTCATTTGAAATAATTTTAAATTAATTCAAATCAATTAAAAATGTAATTAGCATTATATTACTAATATATTTAACCCAATCTAAGCTAATTTTTAATTAATGTGAACTGAATGAAATTTTAGTCAATTTAAATGATTTTGGGAAAAATGAATTGCAATTCATTTCGAATTTAAATGAATTTGTGAAATGAGTTGAAACTCGCTTTCAATTGAAATCAATTTGTTGAATGAACTAAAATTCTTTTCCAATTCAAATGAAATTGTTAAAGCGAAATTGTTAAAGCGAATTCATTTCATTGAAAAGAATTCAGCTGATTTAAATTGAATTGATTGAAATTGAATTGACTTTGCAAGTAAATCCACAGTAACCATAATCCTCGTTTTGTATATCACAAAGTACAGTCCAAAGTTAAAATATTCTTAGATTTGAAATTATGGAAAGTTGGGATATACGGGAATTGGTAGATAGTCTCAGACTAAGAATTGTGTTGTGATATCGTCAAAAATACTATAAAAATGGGAAAATTTTGTTTATATACTAAAAGAAACTAACATTTTTAGTTTGATCAAATAGTGTGAAAATATTTTACGGATGTGTCTTGCTTTAATTTTAAAAGAAAATAATTAAGTGATAAAGAAAGCAACTAGGTATGATGAGTACTAACTGCATGGTTTGCTAAGAAAACTAATGCACGCAAGACAACAACAATTTTCTAAATAAAAACCGCATAGAAATTTTATGCACGCAAAACAACAACAATTTATACCTAATTTTTTTTTCTAAATGTGTAGTTTAAGAAAATCTATCTACACAAGACAACAACAACTATCTTAAAATACATTCAAAGAACAAACTTTATCAGCATAAAAACAAAAACAAAAATGCACACAGACCTACGGGTGCCTATACATTGAATTAATAACATAACAACAAAAAAATGTCATACAAATGGAGAAGAAGATTCTTAAATTTTTTAGACTTCTAGTGGACAAATATAAAAGGCAGCATCTGAGTGGATAGTTAAATAAATGAAAAATAAAATCCGTGAAGTAAAGACGTGCATCTTAGGTAAATTGTTCTGTAGTGTCAACTTGGTATGTAGTTAAAGTAAATAAAGTTTTTATTAACTTAAAAACTCAAAATTTTGGTGTTATTTATTTTGCAATAAAGAACTCACAACAAAACGTTTATAAAAGGTGTAAAAGTAGTACTAAGAATATATTTAACAACCATTTCATATAATCATGTTTAAATAATCTCTTGTTTGTATATCGTTAATATGTTTTAAATTCTCAATCGAATTTCAAAGATTCTAACGACTTTGAATTTCAACATAACATTTCGGCGGGAGAAATTTTCATTCCCCTAATTCAGTGCCTGAATTTAAATGATTTCATTCATTTGAATTGAAATTCGTTGTTCTAATTCATTTGAATGAACTCAAAATCAATTCAATTCAAACGAAGCGGAAATGAGTTGCACATCATTTTACAGAATTGCACATCATTTTACAGATTCATTTAAATTGAAAACGAATTGAAACTCATTCTACAAATTCATTTGAATTGAAAATGAACTGAAATTCATTTCTGCGTAATTCGTGTGAATTGATTCACACTTCATTCAATGCCAATACGTATCGAATTAAAGTAAAAAAAGAATGATTCTTTTACAGCTCTGCAAAATGCAAACTATACCTATTTTTTTTTTTATTTAATTTTTCTTCGTTCTCACCGTAAATACTAAATATATCAATACCAGACGTTGAAAACAACGCTAGTATGAAATATCGTTATTTTAAACATTTTTATTTTTGAATGCTAAAAACGCTATGCTACTAAGAACTACCTTAAATATTTTTAGGCCACCAGGGCCGCTGTGGCGCTCATTAGAACTCAGAGAACCATTAACATTAAAAGCTACAACCCCAATCAAACAACTAATGAATGAATTTTCCAAAAAAAAAAACAAAATGCACTCCGCTATTGCTTAATATAAAAATACAATTCCCTTTTTTTAAAGGAATTCACAAAAAAGGGGAGTGGAAAAATTTCTATGCCACATAAAAAAAGCCCATAAAAATACAAGAAAGTCAAAACAAAATTAATGTCACTCACACATGACACACGTACACAGCAAGCGAAAGAAAACCTAAAAAGTTTTTGTTAAACAAACAAAAAATCAATGTATTTCAAATAATTACAAGTATAAAAACAAGTATAAAAGTATGCTCACATTAACAACAGCAATTAAAAAAAATTCTCCCTACACCCACAGACATGACGACAATAACAAAGGTGTTTAGAAATTGTTTGATAACAAAGTAAATGTTAGAGGAAAAGGAATATATAAGTTAAAGTAACGGGTACTAAAGTTTTCTTATGAAATTAAGGGGGTTTTAAAATGAAAATTCAATTAAAAACGAGAAAGATTTTATAACTTGAAATAAAGTAATAGCCATTAATAAATTAAGTTGTGGTGCAAAAGTTAATAAAAATTAAAAACCAACAACTCTCACATATTAGTTTAAAGCGAAATTCAATGGTTAAGCAAATGATTAAGGGGGTATCCCAATATTTAGACCTAAACGATTTGTTTAAAATCATCATGAGATCAGGACAACTTAAGAATATAAGGTTAAGACTATCCATAAAAAATTTGGGATAAAATCCATACGAATATACTCTCCCCCACATTAATACATTTCATAAATTACTAAGATGTATCGGTAGTAAATGAAATACTGTTGTCATTCTTTTCGATGAAAGCGCTCGCCGATTGGAATAATTGATATTTTGTGAGAATATCATAAAATATTTATAAGTAAACGAATCTAGCACAGTTAAACGTAGATTAACCTAAAAATGATAAAAATCATGAAATACAATACAAGATGGTAATGATACAGTCAAGTCATAAGCAGCTTACAGCATTGCAAAGATTTTTAAAAGGTGTTTCAGCAAGAAGTTTGTTTGCTAAAATAAAAAATTTTGCTTAAGATGATTCAAATGGTACGAAGAGAAATATTCGGCAATTATGAATGAAAAATGATATCTGGGAAATGTCCACAACACCCACGCTGACAAATCTCGATTCTTTTAATCACTTTTTGGCAAAATAGCGGTCCTATTTCGTTACTCACATCACGAACTTTGATTTTAAGGCTGAAATCGATTCAATTGGCTTCGTATAGACTTTGTCCTCAACGTATCGTGACAAAAAAAAATCACGTGGTGTTAAATCTCACGATCTGGTTGGCCACTTAACTGGCGATTGTCGTGACGTTATGCCATTCGGAAATTTGGTTTAAAATAAATTGATGGTTTCATTGGCGGTGTGACACGTGGCTCCGTTCTGTTGAAACCACATCTCAGTGATATCCAAAATTGAGCTGCTAGTATCTCGCGAAAGCTCCCCCCGGGACCACATAAAAGTCTTTAGACTTGTGTCTTGCGGGGTAAAAGGGAGCACAGTCCCCTTCAAGGCTAGTAGGAGTCAGCTGGACAATCCACTATATTTCCACGGGAATCAGTAAAGCCCCAGAGTTCCGCTATTTGTCTCTTTAGGCATTTAGCTGTTCTTTGGCTGATTATTGAGGTAGGCCCTTCGGGAGTATCGTGGTGGCTGTGTGTTTCAAGGCCCTCGTTTGTGGGTCGGATCATTCACAATGAACACAATGAATGGTCCAGGTCCAGTGAGTATGAATGCCGTCGTATTCTTTATTATATTAAGCTTCATGCGTTTTGGACTTGGAGTTGGATAGTCTCCAACTCTTCAGCAAGGATTGAAGTCTGCGGCCTACTTCGGGCTTTCGAAATTGCTACTAGGAGTGACCGGAGGATATACGTATCCAAAGGCCTTCTAGAGCGTGAATGGCGGTGCATTTCATTCACAGTGGTAATGGTCCACCATCTGATCAGGGCCCACGGCCAGGTGCAGATGTAAACCTTATCACGTCATCTCGCGAAAGCTTGATCCAATGACCATTATCGTAGCCTCATCTTCGAAAAATAAAATTGCTCCATCACGCTTCCACACTACAAAGCGCACCATACAGTAACAGCTTTTAGAATTTCAGAAGTCCAAATTGGGCAATTTTGCTTATTGACATACCCTGACACAGTGAAAATGGGCTAAGTCTGAAAACATAATTTTTTCAGAAAAACCAGCTGGTTGTTTCTGAATCAATTGAGCAAATCTACGGCGATATGAATGGTTGGACGGCTTCAATTCCTATACAAGTTGAACCTTTTAAGGCTTCAAAGTCAAATCCTTGCGCGAAATTCGCCATCTGGTGGTTTTGGATAACCCCAATTGTTGAGAACGTCGAGGAATTGACAAATTTGAATCGGCTTCAGTACTGTGACTCGCGGCTGCGATGTTTTCAATTTAACGACCTGGTCGAATACGTGTTGGTGTTCGCATATTTTGTATCAAAGCTGTCGACTCAAATTTAACCCTCAAATTCTTAATAGCGGTCTCAGAAAGACGAATATGTTGTCCGAAAATATCACGAATTTAACGAAATGTATATTTAACAGAACAACCATTTTCATAGTCGATTTTAATTATTTTAACGCGATTTTCTTGCCAAAATGAATTTATTATAACAATTGCTAATGCTATCATTTTGTTGTAATGCTACAATTGGAAAAAAAACTTCTTGTTGTAAAACCCGATATAAAAATATATTGTTTTTTAATAAATCATAGTACAATGCAATTATGTAAATGCAATTTAATTTATTTAGATTATTTTAATATTTTCACCTTCTAGGTTTAGTCCGGACAGTTCGTTAATCGTACGGACATTAAAACTATATGTATCCGAATTATCGAAGATGGACTGTATTGCAAATCACTTTTTTAATTTCGTCTGAGATAAACGAATCTTATATCAATTAAAGTTATTAGTAAAATTATTTGAAATTAAAATTAGCTAAGGATAAAGCAGGTCGACTAAATCTTTCAGTTATAAAAATGAAGCTGCACCCTTGCTGCTCTACCAGTGTAAAGATATATAGATGATTTAGGTTTGTTTTTTCATTACCTTGTTTTAAAAACTAATTTGATTTTTAATTTAATTTTATTTTTATAAATTATTTTATATGCACTTATATGTTATAAATGTATATAAAATTAATATATGTTTTGCTTAAACACGAATATATTATAATCTTAGGTTCACACCTGTTAAAGCCGATAATTTTATGTTTTTTATTCTTTAATTGGTAAAATTTTTCTGTATAACGCCTAGTATCAGATAAGGATTAAATTAAATTAAATTGCTTAATTAAAAAAATAAAAAAAAAAAACGCTACAAACAATAACCACTTAATTAACAATAAAAGTACAACATGTTATTCGCACAATAATAAATAAAAAAGGCATTTCTTACGCACATTTCAATTTGAACACTTTTTTCTGGCGAAACGCATTTGTTTTTAAAACTTTTGTTTCATTTTAAAGCTTTTAAAAAATGTTTTTTTTTTAAATTAATTTTTACAAAAATATTTGTTTTATTATAAAAATTTAAAGGTTTTTTTTTATTTTTTGTAAAATTATTGATTGATTCTATTAAATTTTGCACAATTTTCTTTAATTTTTTTTTTAAACAAAATTATTCACACCGACTTATTGAGTTCGCTTTTAAATGAATACTGATTTGTTGAAGCCACAACGATATTCTTAAAATCAACTTTTTTGTATTTATTTGTTTGTTTTATTATTTTGTTTTTAAACGTTGTTGTTATTTGTTTGAAAATGAGCAAAATGTTGGCATTCTCACTAGTGATAAACTGTTGCCACCGTATTATTGTCTAAATTGACGTGAGAGCATAATGCTTAAAAGAGAATGTGTGTCATTTATTTAGCTGTTAAATATTACAATCTAAGAAAGCTTAATTAAAGAGCATAAATATCATTCAATGTTTTGAGGGTTCTCTTTCAAAATAGTAAAGAAATGCATGCAAGAAAACACATGTATGTATTCATAAAAGAGTTGTAAGTTGTAGTCGGAGAAAATTATATTGTATGAGCATGAGGTTTGGCAATTGGAACTTTCTTTAATTTGTATTGTGTTTTGGATTTTAGTGTGGCATTGAATGGCAAAGCTTTCCTTAACGGAATTGTGGGTTTGAGTTGCAAAAGAAAATATAATTTTTTTCTCTTAATCTTTATTAATTAATTAAAATACAAATCAGATATTTAAAGATGATTTTAGGCACGCAAATTTTATTAGTATTCTTTTACATGAACAGAATAAATTCAAGGATTTCTAGAAGGCAGCCAAACTTTGAGAATATTTGCAGTTGGACAGTTAGAAAGACGAAAAACGATTGGTATTATGCAATTTTTCTAAAAGGAGGCACACGATCGGCTTAAGTTTGCAAGGTCTGCCTTTTACGTTTCAAAAAAAAAAAAATAAGCTCAAATATTATGGCGCTCCCTTTAACATTAAATTTTATGTTTTTAATTTTGTTGTTTTAGCGAACTTTGTACTTCTTAAACAGTGAAAGGGTTTGACTATAAATTTTCAAGAGATAAAACATACTTCCTCAAATCCTACAACTAAAGCAAAACCCCTTAATTCTCATTTTTATTTGTTATTATAGTAACACCCTTTAAGTTTGAACTTTAACTTCTTATTAAGTTTTATTTTAGCTGCCATAATAGGTACCGTGAAATAACTTCCAAAGCAATAACTCCCAAATGAAATAAGTCCCAACAAAAATGAAATAACTCCCAAATTAAAAATAGCTTCCATTAGGTGACTCCTAATAATAGCTCTTTAATTAATTAAAGAGCTACAACCTGAAGGTTGAATCAGGAATATATTTTGTTAGCGAAGCTGGTGTTTGAAATATCATAGAGGATAAGATATCTCAGCCCGACCGTAGGCTGGCTGTACAGAAAAAGTTTGTAAACGAAACCGATGTTCAATATACCATGGGACAGTTATAACTGTTGCTGTTATAATAATATCTGAATGAACTTAAATGCAATTTTAGTCAAATGAAATAACTCCCAATAACTATCAAATAACTCCCAATAATAAAAATAAATGAAATAACTCCCAACAGAATTCAGTTAGGAGTTATTTCATTTGAGAGTTATTTCATAATGCAATAACTTCCAATAAAAAATTATGAAATAACCTCCAAAATAACCTCATAATGAAGTAACTCCCAAGTTGTGTGGGATTTTTTAATTTTTTGTTGGGAGTTATTTCATTTTTTTTTTTTTTTGGGAGTTATTTCACGACACCTATTATGGCGGTGTCGTGAAATAACTCCACTTTCTGGGAAAATTTTGAATTTCCTATCGGTTACGGAACGATATAGTACTGATATTATTAGGGTACTCTTTTCCACTTTAGGTAATAAGGAGTAATACTATAGTAATATATAATAATAATCCGCTTTAGTAATAAGTTAAGGAGTGTATCATACAAGAAATAGCTTTTTTGTTAAGACGTTTTTCGCTATAATGTACACAGGGTGTACAGGGTGTGGTATATTAATAAGCATAAATAAATATAATTAAAAGGGGTCCTCATTAGAGAAGTTATTTTCTTATTTACCCACTTTAGAAATGCACTTTTATACTATGCGCAAAACATCGAGTGTAGCTTCGGCTGTGTGGCACGTAGCGCCGTCCTGCTGAAACCAAATTTTGCCAATAGCCTCCTCTTCAATTTTTGTGACCAAAAATTCGTTCAACATGGCTCGAAAACACTCCTTGCTCATTTTCGAAGAAAAATGGCCCAATTATGCCTCTTGACCAAAATCCGCACCAAACAGTTATTCGTTTTGGGTGCGTTTGGCTTTTCAATGTATGCGTGCGGGTTTTCTGTGCCCCAAATGCGACAATATTGCAAAATCGGCATCTTCTGTAAGTCGCTCGTGGGCCCACTTAGCAAAGCGAAAACGCATTGGATGGTCACTTGGCTTCAACTCCTAAACCAATTGGACTTTGTATGGCGTCATACCAAGGTCTTTATGTAAAATTCGTCTCAATGATGTCTCTGAAATGTTTAATTCTTGAGAACGGCAGTGAATTGATGTTGATGGCGCTTCACGCACACTTTCTGCCATAACAGCAATATTCTTGGGTATACGCACTGTTTTTGGCTATTCACGCTTTGGTTTATCGATGTGGATGCCAGTTTCTTTCACTTTTTTCACAAGATAAAGAACATATGGAGCTGACGGTGCTTCTCTTCTTCCAAAATTCGTACGCAATTTTCGCACACATTCTGCAACATTACCAAATTGACTTTCAAAGTAATGTCGCAATATTTCCCAGCGTTGTTCAAGCGTATGCACAACTATATTCGTTCAGCGCAAGGATGAAACTAAATATCTGTCAAATCAGATATGAGCTAAGT
The DNA here is from genome assembly GCA_030448955.1 of Trichopoda pennipes. Taxonomy (NCBI): domain Eukaryota; kingdom Metazoa; phylum Arthropoda; class Insecta; order Diptera; family Tachinidae; genus Trichopoda; species Trichopoda pennipes. The sequence goes on along the minus strand of JASKUP010000108.1, from coordinate 3,176,322 downwards.
GTTAACATTCACGAAATAAGCACTAGTTGAAAAAAAACATTAGGTGGCGGACCCTTTGTATATTTAATTGTTAAGTGGCCGTCGCTAATGATGATTGTAAGAGCGCCGTTTTTTCATTTCCATTTTTCATTTGCAATTTCCAGCAATTTTCAGACTGCAAAAGTCTGAGGCTTTAAGACACATACTCGTCATTTCAAAAGTAAATATTTTCACCACAAGAGAAAGCATGTAATTGCCACTGTAGTATTCCTCAAAGATGTATAGAGAGGAAATAAACATTTATTTTTTCAGGTGTATGCATTATTTTTTAGTTTTTTGATTAGGAATTATTTTTTATTTTCACAGTTTTTTGTTTTGATGAGCTATAAAAATTAGTTAATTTAATTACCTATACAAAATGTGTACCCTGCTACTGAAAAATAATTAATTTAAAAGTGCTAATGAATTGATTAAATCAACATGTCAATAATGAAAGAGAATTGGGACATATCGCTCATTTTCCACACAAATCGTCGTATTAAAATCGCCATAGCAAACAGTTGTGAAAATTGACCGTATTTAGACGCCGTTGTTTTTGTATTCTATCATTTTGCGATAAGCAGTCTCTCAACAATGCCGCTATGCTTTCAAGAAATTTCTTAATTTTTGCTGTGGGATTTGAGCATTTGACAAGAGCAAACAGATATTAAAAATGAAATATAAACCACGGGCCCTGCTTTTTACGGTAGTTGAGTTTGGCATAGTGTAAACGTAGACTTAAAACTATATTTTTTAATTTGTTACGTTTATTCATTTTTAATAAATATTTTCTTATTTTGAGTTCTTTTATTGCAAAATAATAACACAGGACTTTAGAGTTTTAAATTAAGTTAAACGATTTATTTACTTTCAATAAAGACAGACGCAATGGAAACTTTGTTGTTTTTACTCACCGATGACTCAACTTGAATTAAGTCATTTGCTCAGCAAGTGGTGCTTTTATATTTGTTTTAAGCGGTTCTCGCATATACAAGAATATTCTACTATTATGTTGTTTATTTTTTCTCCGCCAGCAAATGAAATACTATAGTCATTTTTCATCTTATCTCGCTATTTTGAAGTTACAGGCGAGCGCTTTCGATGTGAAAACATCATTCTCAAGCCGCTTAACTTCAAAACAGCCAGATAAGACGGAAAATGACTAATAGTAAGAATATTCTATTTTAACATCATCCAATTTTGTTATTGTTATTATCATTATGTTTAGGCGTCCGCTTGGCTGTGAGTTTTGTTCTGTGTTATTTGTTTTTGTTTTCTGTTGTTTATTTTATTTCGTAGAATTTCTTATAAGCATGTTGTTGTTGCCTTGTGTGTAGAAGATTTCTTAGAAAACTTCTCGTTTCGTTAACTTTTTTTACTAATAATTATTATCTTTTAAAACTTTAAGTCATCTTCGTAACAATATTAAAACCAAAACAATAAAAATACAGACCGGTATAAATAAATTTTACTTAATAAAAGATCCAAACAATTTACATTTTTGAAACCTGGTTCGGAATACTTTCTTGATTTAGTTAAAATACCGTTATTTTTCATCTCTTGGAAGAAAGTTAGAAAATCATTGTATTTATGCAAATTTGTAGAAGAATTTTTGAAAATTAATAATAAAATTGGTTCTAAACAAAAAAAAAAATTAAATAAATTATTTAAAAGAAGAAAAAAATAAAGCAAAGGATTTTAAATTTGCTAAAGGAGTTTAGTTCAACTAAAAACAAGTCATCACTGTTGCCATTTCTCTCCGTCTTTGCTGGTTGTTTGTGCGGTATGAACGACAAGTGCATTCGATGTGATGACATCATTCTCAAGCCGTGTTCTTAACTTATAGTCGTCAACCTGAGCGGCTTTTAGGGTATGTAAATTCTGTTTAAACACAACTTACAATTTGCAAATAAAAGTCACCTTAATGCGTTTATTAAATGAAAAGAATTTCATGGTAATATTTCAACATAACTTCAATTAGCTCCGGAACAACTGAATGGATTTGTTTATTTGTTATTGAATTTTTAAATTTTCCAGTAAAAGAATAATTTTTAAGTTATTTAAAGAGAAAGATTCCTTTTTGTATAAAATAGAACTATTGCAAATCAATGCCTTAATTGTATAAGCTCCACACGTTGTCTGGAACTTATACCACCATTAAGTTTGAGACGCTGTGTGTAGAAATAAAACTAAGTTTCTAGGATAAGCGAGACATTTATAGCCATAGTTAGACTGCGTCGACAATTGGACCTTTTCTTCCAACATGACGGGGCTTTGCGAGATGTAAGACTTGCAATGCTCGAAGTTGTAAATAAGAAACTCTACGGCTCTGCTATGTGACAGCGAATATTCATCAGTTAACCACTATGAGAATGGGCCGCGACAACGCTTGGTAACTTTGTTCGATGCTAAGACAAAAAGGAAACCCGTAGTAATGCTTGACAGGCTACTTAACCTAATTAGAAATGCATCGCACTAGGTTTGACCTAACTAACGTTCTGGCATACTACACTTTGTGGAAATATAAAATTTACTTCAATTTGGAAAATCCTTTTTATTTTTGGATGTTAAGAATAAACAGTAAAGGAAGAGTTTTCAAACAAATTGTGCTGTTTTGGATTTACTTAAGAACAATTTATAATCAAGTGAGTTTATAACATTGTGAACATTTTCGTACTGAATATTTTCAATTATTTTATATTATTTAAAACCAGCCACGATTGTTATCATCTGAAAAATTTACTAAACGATATAAAAACTGTTAAAGAGAAAAACCAAATTGGACCAAGAAATTAAATAAAAAATAAATGATAAAGAGAAGTAAAAAATGATCAACTATTAGCCGTAATTGTTATTGTACATATGTTAACCAATTAATATAGTTTTAAGAATTATTTTAAGTATTTTTTTATCTACTTATTAGTTTCATTATAATAAATTTTCAAAGCCTTGAAAAATATGCAATTCAATACATTTTTATCTTATCAGCTGATGAAACCATTTTCCTCATTGTACAATTTTCCCAAACACACATTTAATTAATTACGAATGACCTCACGATTATCTCTTGAACAAAGTTATTAAAAGAGAAAATGTTTCTGCATTATTTTCCTAAAGTTTAATACACAGAAAGAAAAAATTAAGTTAAAGCTTAATTTTTTATTAATAATTTCCAGCTCTGTAGAGAAACGATTGATTAACTAAAAGGTTGGGACCAAAAAGGTATGATTTTTGTGATTATCGATCATTATAATTTCTTTTAATGTGACCACATGCTAGTAAACTAATACGTTAGCGATTATAAAACGAATTTTAAAATATCTGGTTTTTTAAGTTGGTGTCCGACCGGGTCGTTCAATTGAAAACATCCACAGACTTGAACCACAGTATTGAAGCAAACCCAAATTTGTCAATTCCTCAACATTCTCAACAATTGACGTTAACCAGAACCACCACGTGGCGAATTTTGCGTAAGACTTTTGCTCAGTTCTCAATTCTTTCAGGAACAACCAACCTGAAAAAATCATTTTTTCATGCGAAGCCCACTTTCACTTGTCAGGGTATGCCAACAAGCAAAATTGCCTTATTCTGAAAATCGAAAGCGATTATTAAGAAGCATTTGCATGCTCAACGTGTCACTCCATGGTGCGCTATGTGGTCTGGAGGAGTGATTGGGCTGTTTTTTTTCGAACATAAGGCTGGAAATAAAGCAACGGTCAATGGATCACGCTGTTGCGCGATGCTACCACTTAAATTTTGGCCTATTATTAATGACGTGAATAACACTGACATGTGGTTTTAACAGGATGGTGCTGAATGTGTGACATTCAGTGAAACGATCAGTTTATTGCAAACCAAATTTCCTAATCGCATAATTTCACGACAATCATCAGGTAAGTGGCCAGCCAAATCGTGTGATTTAACACCACTGGTTTATTTTTTGTAGGGCTATGTTAAGGGCAGAGTCTATACAGATCTAATAGAATCGATTTCAGCTTTAAACTTCAAAATCCGTGATGTAATTAACGAAATAGGGCCGCCATGTTGCCAAAAATTATTAAAAGCTTTGATTAAAAATCAACATATGTCGGCATGGTCATAGTAAACATTTGCTACATATCATTTTTCAGTCATAATTGCCGAACTTTTTTCTTTGTAATACAAAAAAATTTAAAACGTCTCATTAAAAATTTTTTTGTTTTATTTGGTTTTAGAAAACAAAACTCTTGTTGAAAAACCCTTTGTATGTTTAAAAATATAAATAATAAATAATATTGAATTTTTCAGACGAATATATTTATTTTTTACAGTGTATTTTTAAAATTCTCCCATTTATATGTTTGTTATATAAAAGAGAGTAGTTCCATAACCCCTATCTTATTTAATTAAGTTAGGGTTATATCACCTTTTATTCTTTTTCTTTTCCCCAAGACTTTTACGACACTTTTGCTCGTTATCGATTTAAAACACGCTATAAAAATATTTATTGGAAACACAATATGCCCTTGCTATCTAACTGTGAAACGAAAGGGTGAATCTAAAACCAATTAAGTTATTAAAGAAGATAAAAAATAGATATTGAATGAACCCTATAAAAAAAGTTTTTTAATAGAAGTGAAATATACTCTTAATATAAAGAAGGAAATAAAGAGGGCAAAACTAACATTTAATAGAGCAATAAAAATAATTCTCTTATAAGAGTAAAAAAAGCTTTTGCGTAAAGTTAATAGAATTTCAGAAGAGCGAAAGCACTTAATGTTAAAAGATCATTGACGTTAAACAAAAATAAGCTTTATTTATTTTTAATTTTATATTCGAAACTTGGTTTAACATGAATTTTCTAAACTTTGAAATCGCTTTTAAAAAGTACTTTTTAACATTACACAGTGGGACGTACTCAAAAGATTTTGTACATTAATCAGTTATTGCTGAACAATTACTAGCAATTACAAATCTTGCAATTAATAAATTTTGCCATTTTAACAGCGAGTGAGTTAATTTAAATGCAAGTACCTAACTCACATAAGAAACACATATTGTTAAGTTTATTTATTCTAATAAACTTTTGGTTTTGTTCTATTATTGAAAAATGATAATACAGCATTTTAGAGTTGGAAATTAAATTGACCATTTATTTACTTTCATTACACACAAAATAAACACGATGGGAAATTCACCACTTCAAAAGACAATATTAAGTTGTTTACATTGGTTCCGCCGGTTAATGAAATACTGTTTTCATTGCCTTCGGTATAGTGTCATTGGTGGCATTAAGGGAAATGACAACAGCCTTAAAAAATGCTTAATTTTTTATCGTCTTTTTTCGATGTTTAAACTTGAGTTCATTCATTTGCCCAGAAAGTGGCCCTTATATAGCTGTTTTAAGGGGTTCTCGCATATACAAGAATATACTACTACAACATCACCTCATATTGTTATTGTTATTATCAGTCAGTGTAGGCGCCTGCTTGGCTGTGTGTTTGTTTTGTTCGGTGTTAGTTATTTTTATTTTCTATAAGTTAGCTTATTTCGTTGAATTTCTTGCATGCATGTTGTTGTTGTCTTATGTGTATAAGATTTCTTAGAAAACTGCACAATTCGTAAAACATAGAATATACCGTTTCCTTTAAAATGATTTCTTTTAAGACTCAAAAAAAGCATCTCTGTAACAATAGGTGCCCCTGTAGGCTAGGAGGTAGTGTACTAGCTTGTTAATATGGGGGTTGTGGGTTCGATTCCCAACGAAGACCTTGGTTTTTCACTACAAAAAATAAAAATTGACTGTCGGTGGAGCTGCTCAGCGATGAAGGCATAGTCACTGGTCGCTGTTGCTGTCTTTATACGGCAGTTAATTTCCGACTATCCTTCTGCTTTCACCACCTGTTTCATCTCTTCTCTATCCCTTTCCTAAAGAAGGTAGCACGGTACTTGACTAAATAGGTATTGTTATTGTTGCCTGAAGTGCTACTTCTCTTTAAAAAAAAAAAAAAAAAAAATTACCTACATACAGTAGGGATTTGGTAAAAAAAACCTGTAAATAGTTCTAAAGGTCAGTTTAAATGATCAGTTCAATTGAGTTGAACGTGGCTATGGTAAAGGCGTAGTAAGGTTTAATGCTCAAAATTTTCACAGACATCGGCACGATGCTTTAAAGCTACACATCTTTACGAATTTGGGAAATTTGTAATGCCAAACACATTTTATGCATTATGGGTTCTTCACTCTCAAAATAATAACTTTTAATTATATTTTTGTCTAGCTTTATCTAACAGTTTTAGGGGATCTAAATTATATTTTCATAGAAATTTATACATTCAAATCCGTAAAATACATTCGGAGTGTCGGCAAGATTTAATTCCAATTTTAAAATTAGCAGGATTTGGTTGCATTAAAAGTAAAAAGCTATACAAATGTAGAAAACAAAATTGAGTTTCTAAAGCCGAATATTTCCTAAACTAGAAATGAATAATACATATGTTTTACAGACCTGTTGTCAGAAAGCAAAGAATTTATTAACGGTTTTAATCTTCCATACACCCAAGGTGTATTAAGTCAAATCAAGGCCAGCTCTGTGGGCACTAAAAAATGGAACAATAACAATTACTTCTCAACTTAAGAGGTGCAATCGGACTAGTCGTTTTACCAACATTTTAGTCATTTGTTTTTTGGGAGAATCGCCTACTCTGTGTTCATGTCAACCAAATATTTTGTATTCATGCCCATGGCCATATTTTTTCCCTGAACTCCCATATTTTCTTCATGTAAATGAATGCCGATTGTTATCAGTTGCAGTGTTCGTTAAGTTGTAAAGTAAATGTGAACCGAGTTCTAAAATATGGCGATAAGAAATTGCATCAAGGTGAAATCAATAACGAATGGTTAAATGAAGTCAACATTTCCAACTATTATCAATAATTGTGATTGTACATTCCTTATTCAATTAATGTGATCATAACAATTGCTTTAAGTATGTTTTTATATAGTTATATGTATTTCTCAGTTATCGAATAACATATATATTTAACCGGTCTTAAGAAGAATAACGTTATTAAGTTGCAGTTCACCAGGTTTTGCATATGACAGTATAATTAAGCTAGTTATCGTTCGGTAGGATAGAGGGCATCATATATATATAAAATAGAGCAGTTCAGATTTAAATCCAAGGACGAATATTTGATTTTATTAGATAATTAATACATTCGAAATTCTTTAGGGCAAACGTTATATTAAAGTTAGATTAGAAATTCATGGTTATGGAAATGGTTATAGGAGGAAAAAGTTGGACCGCTCGTTGCTTTGAGAGTGCATAGTTCTAGGGTGGCAAGAGAGAAGAAAACACTAGCAAATTAAGTCAGAATAAGGAAGACAAGGAAGCAGTATCTGTCAATATTCGATATTCTCTACTGATAGTGTAGTTTTGTTTAGAAGCTAATGCCCTCGGTGTACAATGTTCTTTGAATGAACTGGGTAAATCATGCTTCGGGATTCTTTGATAGTAGAACTTGTACATTTTAAGGAATTCTTGGTAGCTTCTTTAAATTGCTCTCTAACTTGTTAAACGCCACTATGGGATACTAATTGGATCAGTACCTCATATACATACTGGTTACTATGGTTGAAAATAGTGCACTAAATTTTCGTTGAAATCAATATTCCACTAACAGTAAATAAAACTGCAAAGAAATTTATTGCACTATTTGTTTTTGCAGTCTACTAATAAGCTGCAAATCTTGACTAACACTGAAAAGAATTTAGTGGAAGTGCAAAAGTTTCCACATTCATTAAACACAGATTTAGTGTAAAAATTCCTCACTCCTTAAATTAGTGCCAAATTTTTACTTGCAGTCAACAAAAAGCTGGATGTAATCACACCCTCACCTAACTTTCAAAAATTAGTAAATATGTCACATCATATATAAAAGAATTTAGTTTACTCTTATAGCCTGTTTCTACGACAATTTGAATTGTCCTGGAAACACATTGTCGCTCTCTGAAGCAAGTTTATGAATCATGCTGTTTACAGGACTCATTTATCTGCTTCAATTTGCCAGTTGTTGTTAAACAGAAAAACATAAGTTGAAAAACAACAACAACAACAGTTGAGAAACAACAGAAGATATCCTTGCCGCGATAGCATTAAGTATAATTTTTTTCCTATCCATTTATTTTTAATTTTATAAAATTAAAATAAATTAACACATCCACAAAACAATATATATTTTTTAAGTTTTCACTTTTAACTTTGTTTTGTTTGTAATTTTTCTTTGTTTACAAAAATGTTTAATTTTAACGACTAGTACAAATAAACTTACGATAAAAATTACAAAAGAGAGGATTTTTCCTTGATTCGCAGCTAGATTCAATATTAATCTATCAGCTTCGTTCTCAAAATTTTGTATGGCGAAGCAGGTTATTCGCTTATGATTGGGATGTGAAGCAAGAATAGAGAGCGAAGCAGGTGCCGTGGAAACAAGCTATTAGGCCTCTTTTCACAACAAGTTATTTCAAGAAACGGTGATGTTGATTGACCTCCACGATCGCCTGACCTGACTGCTCCGGACTTCTTTTTGTTGGGATATCTGAAAAGCAAGGTTTATCCAAACAAACCCGAAACGCTTGAGCAACTCAAACAAAATATTCGTAATGAAATAGTGAGTGAAATGTGCGAGAATTTATTGAAAAATGTGCTCAAAAGGGCTCGCAATTGTGAGGCTAACAGAGGTGAACATATATCTGATATTGTATTCCATACATAATTGTCGATATTAAATAAAACGAAAGGAACACTGAAGCTGGCAAACGGCCGAAACCGGTTTGTTGACAAACCAAATTTGACGAGGGTAAACGGAAAACCGTGCCCAAATAAAATTAAATAGAACATTTATCAATATAAGATCCATTCTCTTTGATTTAATCGACAATTGTAAACAAACAAAGTAGTATACCTTCCTGCCGGACACCCGTTATACACATACGAATGACAGTAAAAAAACAGAGGGACAAACAAAGAATATGTAAAATATGAATATGTAAATAAATTTTTGAAGGAGGTAGAGAAGCGGAAGTGGCCTTGCTTACAGAAATGTCTCATTAAGCCAGCAAACTACGGTTTTTATTAATTTTGCAGCAAATGGCTCCCTATTTGATTACAAATTAAGTTTTTTAAATTCTAATGAAGTTACACCCATTTTCATAATTAGTATATATTTGAAAAAATTTTTTCTAAAATAAGTTTTTAGTTTTAGTTTAGTGCACAAAAAGAAAAAAATCTAATTGAGCTTCAAATTGAGTGCAAAATTTCTACCTTGCACTCAACTTAGTGAAGAAAAGAAGAGTTGCGCTACATTGCAGATTACTTTTTTTGACATTAAATCAAATAAATTTTAGTGCTTACAGTTTTTAACACACTTTTACTAATGGTGATTGAGACGGTAAATTTTGAAATCATCACTAGACATCAACAAAATTAATGCAATCATTTTGCAATATCAAGAAGTTTTATCAAAAATTGCAAAATTAGTGCGCTACCCTCAACTATGATGGTTCGATCTGCAATCTTTCTCACTCATTTAAGAACATTCATTTTAGAAAGTTATGCTTAGCAATCTGATCTTATTTTAAAAGTATATGAAAGCTTAAAATTTGATGGATACAATTTAAATTTTATATCTCATATTCACACGACCGGCAACAAGGCTAGAGGTTCACTTGTGAGACCAATTTTGTAGAATATAGTTCAGTAATATGGGACCCACAATATAATGTACATAGTAACCATGTTCAATCAGTTCAGGCACAATTTATAATATTCTGCTTACTAGCTTTAACATGGAAATCTGGAGCTCATCTTCTATATTGATGTTGCAGACTAAGATAAATCAGATTGCCAACGCTGAAAAGCCATAGAGCAACGATTTATGTATGTATGCTTTACAATTAGATTAATTAATGAAAAAATTGCAGCCGAATTCCTGACTTCTAATATCTGCTTCAATGTTCCGCTTCGTTCAACTCGATGTTATCAGCTACTGATCTTACAGTTCTTCCGAAATAATTCGACGCATTTATAAAGATTTTAATGCTCTGTATAAATTAATTGATTATTCTTTATCATTGGATGTTGTAAAGCGTTATTTAAATGTTTGGATTTGTTCCGCTAGTAAATTATATACTGCTGTCATTCCTTTCCATCTTAGGTGGCTGTTTGTTCGGTGCAAATGGTGAGCGCTTTCGATGTTATGACATCATTCTCAAGTCATACTCTTAACTATACTGGTGAGTTAGCAGTCGGGTTTAGGCAGTTCTTTAAGTATGGTCGTATCTACCCATTTAAAATGCCTGCCACTTTATGAGGAGCAAAAGCGCTCGCCGTTCATACCGTTCAGCAGTCTTCGTGAAAATTTTCATGTAACATCTCGAATTACTAAATATAAAAACACTAATGAAAATCAACAGAATAACTCATTACTATTGATAAAGATAACCTCATACGCAAAGACAATGCCGAAAAAATTCTAATACACTTGAATACAATCCACAATAACATTACATACACGATGGAACAAGAGCAAGACAGAAATTTGCATTATCTTGACATCACAGTAACACGAAGGACTGACTGTTTAACATTTGGCATTTATGGAAAACCAACTACGACGGATACTATCATCTATATTACCTCGAACCACACTACCCAACAAAAAGTAGCAGCATATAATATAACCTCACTTACTCAAGACATGTAAAACAAAGAATATTCTCTACAGATAGCGCGGTTTTCTTGGAAGCTAGTGCCTACAAATTCTTGAGGATCGTTGTAGATCGGTGTAGATCATGCTTCGTAATTATTTGGTAGTAGAACTAGTACATTTTAAGGAATTCTAAGTAGCTTCTATTACGTGTCACAATGCCACTATGGGAAACCATTTGGATTAATTTTTGATATACATGCTGGTAGTGGGAGTAGTGCACTAAATTTTGATTATAATCAGCATTGCCTAATTACCTAAATTTAACTGAATAGACGACACAATTTATAATATACCTTAAAACAATGGTTATTAATCCACTACTATCGACAAACTTTTTAGAAAATACAAGACTAGAAACATGAATAAGAAATACGAAGAGAAAACCGATACAATACGATCGTAACTTTTACTTACATGGGACAAGCAATATATAGATTAACTAACCTTTTTCCCAATGAAAGTTTACTTACAGAATTAAAAACCAGCAACACTCTGAGACATAAGGTCAAGACATCGACAGTAAGTTGACACATTTGGTGCCAGCAGAGAATACCGCCTTACTTGTACTTGCAAACATACCTATATAGGATAGCCTGGACGAACACTAAAAAGAAGATTTACTGAACGCTTACCCTCATACAAAAAAGAGAAGAATTGTTTGGATTTATTGCGCCAATAAATGAAATACTGTTGTAATTTCTTTCCGTCGGACGGAGAAAACTACGACTTTGCATTACACCTTGACACTCACCGACACACACCAAGGGAAGTAGACGATTGTATGCCATTACTATATTCTAACAAAAAAGGACGAAGACTAGATATTCTTGAAAATATCAAAATCTATAAACAAAAACTTTTAACAATGACATTATAAACGAACAAGTAAACACGACCTCAGACAGAATTTTCACACCACTGGCACTACTCATATATTCCAACGAACGAAAAACACCCTCAGACGAACACGCCTACCTGGATAATAATAAAATACGGAAATATTAAAAATAGCCCCGCATATAATGCCAGGTGGCGGGCATTTTACCCACATGGGTAGTTACGATCTTAATTGTAGAACTACCTAAACCCGAATATTGACTCACTAGTACAGTTTAGAACACGGCTTGAGAATGATGTCATCACTTGGAAAGCACTTGCCGTTTATACCGAACAAACAGTTAGCAAAGACGGAAAATAATGACAACGTAACATAATTGTTTGTTTGAACGACTAGTTGTAGTTTTAGGTAAAAGATGCATGTTATAGTCTGTAAGGACTTGCATTGTGCAAGCTATTATAGTGAAGTGTTAGAAAATATCTAAACTTTTATAATGTGTGGCGGCAAATGATACGTAAAATTTGATCATAATCACTCTTTGTTATCTAAAGCTCAATAGAAAACGACAAATAGAAGTTTTCATGAAGAAGTTGCTTACTACCAAAAATTTCTACTGAAACCAAGAAGTCTGAGGTTAGATATGGGTCATTTCATATATGTGTGTAATGTAATGTGTTCTTTTTAATATCTTATTATAACTATTTAAAAACCAAAAGCATATAAAGAAATTTTAGTACAAACCATTTATACTTTCTCAATGAATAAATAATTTTATCTTTTGTAAGATTTTTATTGAGATTTTGTTTTGTATCTTGGTTTATTCCTCCTTTGTTTTATTTTTCTTATGCAATAAATCTTCATTTAAATAATTATTAACTTAATTGTTATTACATATTCCTTGTTAAACATTTATAAGTAAATATTATTATTTTGTATTTCTTTTTTGTTTAGTTCTTTTTATACTTAGATTTCGTTATATTTACATGAATAAAATAAATTATGTATATCAACAATTAAAGATTATTTTTTACGTTACGTTATACGTTATGTAATAAACGTTAATATACTCGTATATATGTATATTTATATTTATTTATAGTTATATCAGCTAATATATCATAAATATAGACAAATATGTATGTAAACACATACATATGTACATGTGTAGATATAAAGTTTGTTTGTTACTTTTTTCTTTTTAATGGAATTTTGTTGTGTTTTGGCTGTGGAACTTCAGGGTTTATTTAAAGCTAAAAAATAGATAGAGTAAGTATCTCTTTGAAAATCATTATTTTGTATATTCTTCAAGCAACACAGAACAAGCACTGCGCTGGGAGACTGTTTATAATGTAAACTCGTAATAATGTAAACTCGTATTGTAAACTGAATAACTTTGTTTTCTGCCTGCTTAATTATTTTCCAGCGAAGACGAGTATGCTCGACATAAACATAGTAAAACGTTACCGTCTATAAAAGTTGGCAAATATAGTAAAATATCAAACGTTGAATGTTTTGCCTTTTTAGCAAATATTTGATCTCTCACAAAAAGTTTGTTTTTCAATTGTGGCAACACCAACAACACAATAGCTTTGTCATTTTGGTTTTTGACGCATTCGTATTAGATGCAATGGTAAATGTAACAATGAATTCAATTTCACCCGAAAATCGCATTAAAATAATTAAAATCCACTAGGAAGATGACGGTGTTGTTAAAGTTGCATTTCGTAAAATTCGTGATATTTTCGGACAGCATAATTGTCCTACTAAGACCGCGATTAAGAAATTGGCCGTTAAATTTGTATCGACAGGCTCGACACAAAAACTGTGAATACCAATGCGTTTTAGACCGGGTCATTCTACTGAAAACATCGCAGCCGTAAGCCACAGTGTTGAGGTTTATTCAAACTTGTCAATCCCTCGACGTTCTCAATAATCACCACATGACTTTGAAGCCTCGAAAGTTTCAACTGATGTAAGAATTGAAGCCAACCGACCATTCATATCGGCATAGATTAGCTCAATTCATTCAGCAACAACCAGGTGGTTTTTTTGGAAAAATAATTTATTCAGACGAAGCCCATTTTCACTTGTTAGGGTATGTCAACAAGCAAAATTGCCGCATTTGAGCTTCTGAAAATTCTACAGCAATTATTGAAAAGCATTTGCATGCTCAATGTGTCACAGTGTGGCATGTTATGTAGTCTGGAGGCGTAAGTGGGTCGCTTTATTTTCGAAGATTAGGCTGGAAATGCGCTAATGGTCAATGTATCACTCTATTGAGAGATGCAAACAACTCAATTCTGGACTATTATTGATGACGTGGATATCACTGAAATTTTGACTTAAAAGCACGGTGCAACCTATCACACAGCCAATAAAACGATCAATTTATTACAAACCAAATTTCCACATCGCATAATTTCACGACAATCAGCATTTAAGTGGTTAGCTAGATCATGTGATTTAACAGCAGTGGATTATTTTTTGTGGGGCTACGTTAAGGATAGAGTCTATAAGGAGCTAATCGAATCGATTTCAGCCTTAAAACTCAAAATTCGTGATGTGATGTGATTAATGAAAAACGACCGCCATTTTTGTGATAAAAAAAAATTGATTAAAGAATCGACATCTGCCGTGTAGTCTTGGTGGACATTTGGCAGATATCATTTTTCATTCATAAATGCCGAACTTTTCTCTTTGTAATACAAAAAGAGTTTAATCATTTTAATCTAAAGGACCTTCTATGTCAAACTTTTAACCCTATATACTCTTATGCAGATGACGGCACCAATTATCATTCGTATTCGTTTAGTAATAGACCGAACTGTTTTATCGTTACTACAATGGTAAGTGCTGTAACGAAATCAGGACTTTTGTTCCCGAAACTCGCACGTTTGTGCGTCGTTTTATAGTCTATTGGAAAGTGAATCGCAGTACGCATTACAGGGAAAATTCGTTTTTTAGCAGATCAGTTCGTATGTGAAATAAACTCCCGTCAGAGGTCTTTCCTGTCGCTTTCAGTGTAGGGAAATTCGAATCGGATGTCCACAACAACTACTCCCTCTTTCCTCCTCCCCATGAGTCCGAATTGTAATAATTGTTATATATGATATGATATCATATGTATCCTCGAAGAACACAAAGCAGAACAAATTCTTACGGACTTAAACAAAGTTCATAATAACTTTACATACACAATGGAAAAAGAACAAGACAGAAATTTGCACGATCTTGACATCATAATAACACGAGAAACTCACTGCTTAACATTTGACATTTATAGAAAACCAACCACGTCGGTCAATACCATCCACATTACCAGTTCGAGGTACCCAACATAAACAAACAGCATTTAGACATATGATACACATACTTAATATAACCCCATTTGCTCTAGGTAAGTACAACAAAGAACTTGACACAATTAACATCATGGCTAAAAATAACAATACGAAACCACTACTATCGACAATATTCTTAAAAAGCAGGAATAAAGAATACAAAGAGACAGCCAACAGAGCACGACGGCACACTTTTATTTACACAGGACCAGAAATATATAGACTAACTAACCGGCAACACCCTGAAATATAATCTCAGGACATCGACAGTAACAACTGACAAATTTAATTCCAGGGTGGTATACGGACTTATTTGTGCCTGCAAACATACTTATATAGAAAAAACTGGAAGTACACTAAAGGCAAGAATAACAGAACACATACGCTCATACAAACGAAAAAGAGAAGACGCCACATTTTCTTTACACCTTAACACTTACGGACCCACGTCAAGGGAAAAAGATCAATGTATGACATTAATATATCCTAACAAAAAAAGACGAAGACTAGACATGAAAATCTACAAAACAAAAACTTTTAACAATGACATTATGAACGAATAGGTCTGTGGTAAACTTCAGACCTAATTTTCTAACTTCTAAAACTACTTATAACCTTTAACATACGGAAAACGCAATCAGATGGACACACGCACCTAGATAATATTAAAATGCGGAGATAGTGAAAATTAGCTTTGCATTAAGTGCCAGTTGGCTGGTATTCTACCTACATGAGTAGATACGACCTAGACAACCGAACTACATAAACCCGAACACTAATTCATCAGTATAGATTTAAATACGGTGTGAGAATGAAGTCTTCATATCGAAGACAAAATAGAATGACAAACAGTTTATTATTTACTGGCGGAAAAAATCCAACTAGTTGTAGTTTTAAAGTAAAAATGTATGTTGTAGCATGTAAGAAATATATCTATGGATTAAATAAATAAATAAATAAATAAATATGTAAACAACAGCAACTGACACCGTAGAGCTTACAATACAATAACGTTTTTTTTTTCGATTTTAAAACTTAGCTCATGTTTGATTTGACAGGTCTGAGGTAATTTTCTCACCTCTAAAACTACTTATACACTCGAACAAACGGAAAACGCAATCAGAGGGACACACACACCTGGATAATATTAAAATACGGAGATAGTTAAAATTAGCCTTGAATTAAGTGTCAGGTCGTTGGTATTCTACCTACATGATTAGATACGACCTTAACAACCGAACTACCTAAACCTGAACACTGACTCATCAGTATAGCTTTAAATACGGTTTGAGAATGAAGACAAAATAGACTGATACAATACAATAGCGCTACTTATCTATCGGAACTACTTATCTACCGAAACTATCGACGTACTGAAATCAAAATTTTGCCATAAATATATAAGGAGTTATGAGACTGTTAATTCAAGTTTGTGCTATTTAACGTGACTGGGTTATTCTGTTACTTCAGCAACAACTGATACCGTAGCGCTAACAATACACGTTCATGTTTGATTTGACAGATAACACTGAACAACAAAGTTTTTGTTTCGGGGTTCAAATTAGCTGATTTTAATGTATTTCCACGTGTTAAAACCGAAAATGACCATAAAAATTATATATTAGCTCTTGTTTTCAAAATATAGTATCATTATATTATATATATATATATATATATGTGTGTATATTGAGTTTTCAACAAATGAAATATTTCATCACCAACAGTTCATGAGTAGTAAACATAACCTATGTAAGTTTGTCGGCTGGTTGCTACTACAATTATTGTCTGAAGTTAATTTTACAATTAATTTAACTGCTGATCTGAAATGCCTCGAAAGTGTGTGAATTCCGTCTATAGCTTTTGCTATATATATGGTAAAATAACATTTTTGGCTCAGAAACGTAAAATGACACCTATCGTTAAGACTGCCTATGAACATTATTTTGGTGTGAAAGTTGGACACCAATATAAATCATGGGCTCCTCATATATGTTGCAATTCTTGTTCCGTCATATTGCGAGAATGGCTAAAAAATAAAAACCGGCCAATGGCTTTTGCAGTACCTGTGGTTTGGCGTGAGCCTCCCAATCATACAGCCGACTGTTATTTCTGCTTAACTCCTCTCATTAAGCATGGTTTATCTATGAAGAAAAGAGGAATGGTTAAATACCCTAATCTTCCATCTACTCTTCGGCCTGTACCACACTCAGACACTTTGCCAGTCCCTTCTCTACCCCAAAACTATGAAATTTTAAAAGAAGGTGATAAAGACTGTGTAGAAGGAGCAACCCATCCTTCTACATCTTATGACCTTACTTTTGAGGTAAGCGATGGGTCTAGTGATCCGCACAGGATTAGTCAAGCAGAGTTGAGTGACCTTATAATGAAAGGCTGAGCTTTTAGGGTCGAGAATACAACAGTTGAATCTTCTAAAATATGATGTGAAAATATCTCAGTACAAACAGCGTCAAAAAGATTTGCTTCCTTTTTTTGAGAAGAAAGAAAACCTTGTAGTTTGTCAAATTTGGATCGCACTCCATCTGAATGGAGACGTTTATAGACTCTTCGAAACTTAGCTTAAAAGCTGTACTTTTGCATAATGGAAATCAGCTACCTTCTCTTCTATTCCTATAGGTCATGCAGTTCACATGAAGGAAACTTATACAAATATGAAAACAATTCTCCAATCAATCAAATATGAACAACACAAGTGGCAAATCTGTGGTGATCTGAAAGTCCTAGGATTGCAATTAGGGTTCACCAAGTACTAAAGTTTTTTGTGTCTCTGGAACAGTCGCTATAGAAAATCTCACTATGAAAAAGTGAACTGGCCTACACGAGACCTAAACCCTAATGAAAAAAAAATGTAGTTGACGAGCCTCTTGTAGATCCTAAGGATGTTTTCCTTCCCCCATTACATATTAAGTTGGGACTAATGAAAAATTTTGTCAAGGCCATGAACCAGGAAGGACAAGCTTTTAAGTACTTGAGAGCAAAGTTTCCCAGGTTAAGTGATGCAAAAGTCAAGGAAGGCATCTTTATTGGGCCTCAAATCCGTGAAATCGTAAATGATCCTGCGTTTGACATGATTTTAACAGGAAATGAAAAAGAGCCTGGGAAGCCTTTAAGGGAGTTGTACATGGGTTTTTAGGTAATAAAAGAGATAATAATTTCACAGCACTGGTTAAAGAGCTTCTTCAAGCTTACCATCAACTTGTATGCAACATGTCCTTTAAAATTCATTTTCTTCACTCTCATCTTACTTTCTTCCCACAAAACCAGAGCTAATAACAATTTTTCATTGCCATTTTCGTTTTTATCACCCCAAAATTAGTAGAAATCGACTAACTTAGTGTAGGAAACATTCAAAAAATATTTTATTGTTGTGCAGTGTAATAAGTTTTACCCTTCCGCTGAACGAATATGGTTGTGTATACGCTTGAACAACGCTGGGAATTATTGCGACATTAATTTGAAAATCATGGTAATGTTGCAGAATGTGTGCGAAAATTGCGTACGGATTTTGGAAGAAGAGAAGCACCGTCAGCGCCGTATGTTCGTTATCTTGTGAAAAAAGTGAAAGAAACTGACATCCTCATCGATAAACCAAAGCGTGAGAAGCCAAAAACAGTGCGTACACCCGAGAATATTGCTGCTGTGGCGGAAAGTGTGTGTGAAGCGCCATCAACATCAATTCACCGTCGTTCTCAACAATTGAACATTTCAGAGACCTCATTGAGAAGAAATTTGTATAAAGACCAAGATAACGAACATATGACGCCATACAAAGTCCAATTGGTTGAGGAGTTTATAGCATAAAAAAAGAAAGTTATTTGACGGACCCTTTATTGAGTTTACATAGAATGCGGCTCTTTAGCTATAGTTTTGATGGTCATTTATTGATTTTTCTAATAAAAGCTTTAGTTGATTAACATTTAATTTGAAATTTATACCCGTTTAGGAATTACACAAAATAATTTTAAACAATAAATGAAACCATAAAGTTTCTTTAAAACATAAACAGGTATGAACGGTTAGCGGTTTCGATATGAGCACCTCATTCTCATAGCGAACAAACAGCCAGCAACGACAGAAGGGGATGACAACAGTATTTTATTTACTGGCGGAACAAATTTAAATGGCATAAATAGACGTTTGAAGTGAAATATACTATAAACTGCAAAAAAATTTTAGAAGCTGTTAGGGGCTTAAAGGAAAAGCTTTTGTAAACCTAAGCTTACTCCACTTAGTTTTTAGATACTTGTAAATTTTTAAATATACTACTGGTATTATTTTAACTGTTTTTGAAGTATATTGTCTAAAATACACTTATTTTACTAGATAAAGGATTTCTTAATACTAATGGCACATTGAAAAAACAGCATCGCTTTTTATTGCTGCCACGAAGTTGAAAGTGCCTAAAATAGAAAGAGAAGTACTTGAAAATCTTTAGCCAGGCCAAGGCCAGATATGGAAGGATTTACTTTGACATTTCCAACTTCGAAGCAATAAGAAAGTATAACCATGTTGTTGCTTTAATAAGAGCAAGTAAAAAGATACAAAATCAGAAGGGCGGATAACATTATCTAGTAACATAAATGTATCTTGCTATTGTCTTTTTTAAAATAACTGTGTTTTAATTGTCTTTTTTATGAGTTTAACATCTTTTTTTTTGTATTTGAAAAACATTCCTTCAATTTAGTTTGGCTTCTTTTTATATTTTAACTTTTTGCCGATTAATTTCAATTTCTAATAATTTCTACTTAAATATTTGCGTAGTACTTTCGCAGTTTCTTAAATATTTTTACAAATTTTTAATCAGTTTTTACAAAAAGATATTTTAGCTTTAATTAAGGTTTTTAGTGTTTTAAGCTTTAAAATTATAAAAAGCTTTACCTTGACGACACACATATTATATTTTTAAAATTTATTTATTCTTTCTATTACATAATTATTAAAGTATAAACACAATTGTAAAAAGTATTAATTAGCTGTATTTTATATGGTATTTATTATTTAAGAATATTTTATTTAATCACTAGGCAAGCATTTACAATACATTTATACAAAAGAGTTTTTATGTGTATTTGTGTTACATACATACACCTTAGGTTGTTTTGCCCCTTTTTATTCTTTTTAGGAATGAATGGTCGTGTTTCTGTTGAAATTTTAAGTTGTTTACCCATAATAATGAAAGCGTCATGGCATGTAGCTTTGTTAAAACAGAATTATTAGTGTAGAATAAATTTGCTGAAAAGAGATAAAAGATTATTTAAATTATTTTTATTTAAGTGTTTTATTAAAAAAAAAATTTGTTAAATATTATGTTTGCTTTAGATTATATTTTGTTCTTGTTAACTTTGGTAGGCAATTTATATCAAGCCAACATATCATGAGATCTGATAACTTTTACTCAAGAATCGTTAAGCGAATAAGGATAATTTTTCCGTGTTCATTTTTAAAATTATATTTCTTTAATAATTTTTGCACATTAGCAAATAGCTATCGAGACTGCTCAACCATAATACACCTGAGACAAAGAAGACCCTATGTAAATTAGTAAACGAAAAACAGGGTAAGCAGCCTAAATAGTTGCATTTGTGTAGGTGCTTCTTCAGCAGATAATTACACGCCGTAAGTTCAATTCTCGATAGCTAGATGAGTGTAATGACCGGTGCATAATTTTTCTTCAGAAGTCTGTAATCTCAATTAAAAAAAAAGGTAAACAAATTTGATGCAAGTGCCGTAGATCCTTAAGGAAAGGATCACATATTCTAAAAAAAGCATACGTTACGCTTAATTTAGAGGAGAAAGTGATAACATAAAAAAATACATGGTTTGGCAGCCTGGGTTAGTAACTGATCCGGTCAGTTACTAGACGTCATGTTATTGATACAGCGTATTATGGTCCAAATGGCAAAGCTAGGTGTAGTCGCATATTTGATAAACAAGAAATCGAGTAGTTTCTTTTTTGCAGGATACTCGCAATGTTTTATTCGCTTTAAATTAATTAATTAAACTTTTTCACTTTACCTTCTTAATAAAGGGTTTTTTAACAAGAGGTTTGTTTTATAAAACAAAACATAACAAAAAATTTAAAATTTTTGAATTTTTACGAAAAGAAAAGTTCGGCATGAATGAAATATGATATCTGGGGAATGTCCACCACGACTATAGACTCCGTCCTTAACATAGCTCCACAAAAATTAACGCAGTGGTGTTAAATGATATGATCCGTCTGGCCACTAAAATGCTTCTTGTCGGAAAATTTGTTTTGCAATAAATTGATCGTTTCATCGGCTGAGTACAATGTGGCAACGTCTTGTTAAAACCACATGTCAGTTGTTAGCGTATCGTGATAACGTGATCCATTAACCGTTATCACTTTTTAGCCTCATCTTCGAGAAAAATGGGGCAGTTACGCCTCCAGATCACAAAGCGTACCATACGGTGACACATTGAGCATGCAAAGGCTTCTCGATAATCGCTCTAGGATTTTTAAAAGCCCAAATGCGGTAATTTTGCTTGTTGACATACCCTAACAAGTGAAAATGGACTTCGTTTGAAAAAAATGATTTTTTCAGAAAAACCAGCCGGTTGTTTATTAATGAATTAAACGAATCTACGGTAATGTGAATAGTTCGTCCGATTAAATACCTTCACCAGTTGATCCTAGTAAAGCTTCAAAGTCAGAGTTTTGGATAACCCCAATTGTTAAGAGCGCCGAGGAATTGACAAATTTGGATATCCTTCAACACTGCGGCTCACGCCTTCGATGTTTTCAGTTGAATGAGCCTGTCGGCTTAAATGTAACGACCAAATTCTTAATAGCAGTCTCAGAAGGACGATTTTCTGCTCTGAAAGTACACGAATTTTACGATATGTTACTTTAGATTTTGAAGTTTTTGATTGTTTTAATGCTATTTTCATGCGAAATTGAATTTATTGTAACAATTGACAATGCATCTACAATTAATACGTCAAAATATTAAATGTCAAAACTATCATGTTGTTGATATTGCCAGAATTGAAAAACACAATTCTTCTTGAAAAACCCGAACTACAAGATGTCACATCAAATATGCATCTATTATTTGACAATCCAAATCTTACAAAAGATAAGCATTCGTACATTGAATTTCATATACATTGGATGACAAATGCTTATTAATCGTATTGTAATGCATAACAATCTGCATATTTTTACTTCAACAATGTGTTCGATATATTATAAAATTCTTACTCTTAAGGCTATTAGATATGCTTGTATTATTGCTATAAAATTGGCATAAGTTAACGCATAACTTTAGGAAAAAAAAATTTTATCATTTCCTATTTTATCTAAAACTAAAAACTAAGATTAAACATAATACAAAGAAATAATTTCTTAAATTGTTTAGAAACTTTAATACATATTTAAAAAGCATTCAGAAAATAAATTCAAAATGAATCGGTAAAGTACATATTTTACCTTACCTTACTAAAGAATGTGTGTAAATGAAAATATTTTGTAATCAAATAATAATTTTTTAGTTTCAAACTTTTGATTAACAATGGAGAGTTCTACAGAGATTAAAACTGACGTTTTTAATTTAATCCCTTTTAATAATTTAATTATTCAGAAGAAAAACTATGCTCTCAAGTTTAGGTATTTTGTAAATTTAACTTTCAGTCAACTTAATGTTAACCAGAACTGTTATTCGAGTTTTATGTGATCAATAAATTATTTTATATTTAAAAAGGAATAAATTTAATAGTAAAATTCTGCATTTAATTTTTATTTCCAATTTTTGAGAAACAGTGTTTGAACATATTTTATTTCTTTTTCTTATAAAATTCGTTGCTCAAAATATCAATTCGTAAGTTAAAAAATTCAGTCCAAAATTTCTATTTTCTTAGCCAACGCACAGTGGATCATTTTACGAGAAGGCGGCCAAAAGTCCTTTTTTTCATGGTCCCCAATTGTAAAATTTTAAAGTTCGTTCGAAAGTAGATACTAGTATACCTCGGGAGCCAAAAAATTAAAACTTTATTTTAACTGTATCACACTGAACAGGGTGATTCAAAATGAGCATTTTCAGTATTTTGCTAAAATGAGAAATTTCTTAGTAAATTTTTGATTTTTAAATATCTATAACTCTTTTGTTGTACAAGGTTTTGAAACGACACAAACTTTTTATAATAGCATAATTTGTAAGCTATTGCATAAGAAAACTGAAATGTTTTTGATTGATTTTTGATTTTTAGAAATTTATTTTTTTAGAGGTCCAATTTTTTTCTAAATTCTCTTACTAAATAGAGCATAACTTCTAAAGTAAAAGCCTATACCCTATTGTATACCCGGCACGATCCGACCGTAAGCACCAGAACAATTTTTCTGACACAAGGTCGAAAAGTTTTTGCAAAATGGAATTAAACAATTCTTTTTTTCCTTTTTGTTATTTTGTAAGCATTTTATTTATTTTTCAAATCGCCTTTATGAGAGACGTTGTTTAAATGAATATGCGTATTTTTAGAAAGAAAACAAACATTTTTAGCCAATTTCAAAGTCATGCACAGTTGGTCACAAAATATTTTTGGATTTAAAATTAACTAAAAATCAGTAAAACGAATTGCGGAAGCGAAGAAATGAAAACAGTTCTTGGATGTTAATCGCTGTCAATAAAGAATGCCTACCTTCACAAACCGCTATAACTGTCACTTCTACTTCAGCAGAAATAAAATTGCAAAACCTTCCTGAACACACTGCCGAACGGTTGTTAAATACGTTTGATTCTAACCGCTTGAAAAAAACTTGGAAATAGCAGCATTACTTTAATTTCTAAATGGGGATGTGATGGATCCTCTCGTCAGAGGCAATACAAGCAATGTAATGCCAAAAATTCATCAGACGCTGATTTATTTATGATATCATTCGTTCCATTGCGATTAATAAAAAGTTATACCGAGTAGAGCCGTCAACTAGTACAGCCACAGAAATTGATATATGGAAAAATGAAATACCCTCGTCAATAAAATATCGCACACCAAAAGCGAAATATTAAAAATATAGTGTTAACTTTATTTAAGAAAAGACCATTATTAAGATAAATACTTATTTATTTAAAATCCCTAAATTTAAAATTTGTGTTTTCGTTATAAAAATATTATTGTATTTTATTATTTTATTTTTTTAAATTAACTGATATTTTAGTTGCCATACCTTTTGATATCTTGTTTGTACTTAAAACTTTTCTACACCTTTGTTGCGAGATTAGTTAAAAAGTCTAAAAAAAATATTTATATTTTCATTTATGATCGTGTGTTGATGGCATGTGTGTTATTTGAATAAATTCTCGTTATTTTGGTATTTGTATTTAATGTACAAAGCTGAACAAACCTAGTTAAGTTAATAGCATGAAAATACAGTAAAATCTCTGAGAAAACGATCTAATTTCAGGTATTTGAAATAAGCTTTAAATAGTTTCTTATTTTTTCTTGTCACTATTTTTTTAAGTCACTATTTATTATTCGTATTTTATTGAATTTTGAGGCCTGCGTTGTTTTATTTAAAATTTTTAAATATAAAAGCAATCAACGAAATGGCCTTAGAAAATACCTTTGCCAGCAGCAATCAATTTTAATAAAAAGTGAACTAATGAAAAGGATATTTTTGTGAAATTATTAACTTTTCAAGAAAATCATAAAACAATCGGCTAAATATTATATATTTATCATCAATTAAATCCAATTTCTTTATTTACGCTATCATTTTACATTAAATTTTAGGTATAATTTACATAGTAAAGAGTTCAGGATTTTTCTTTAAAAATAAAAATGAGTTTTGTTAAACGATGTATTAATTTTTAAATCAAATCAGTAAATAATCGAATAAATATACTGTTACGTTTATTAAAAGTTCTGTTATTTTATTATAAAATAATAACACAGTACTTTAGGGTTTTCAATAAAGTTAAACGATTTATTTACAGAACATAAAAATGATAGTAAGTTTGTTGTCTTTACTCACTGATGCTTCAACTTGATTTAACTTATTTGCTCAGCAAGTGGTGCTTATATAGCATCACCCCACATTGTTGTTGTTATTATAATTCAGTTTAGGCGCCTGATTGGCTGTATCTATTGCTTTTTTCTTTGTTAGTTGTTTTCGATTTCTGTTGTTTAACTTATTTCCTAGAATTTCTAATAAGCATGTTGTTGTTGTTGTCTGGCGTGTATAAGATTTTTTACAAAACTACACAGTTTGTAACATATACTATGGGTCGTTTACCTTTTTTAGTGTTAATTATTTTCTTTTCAAACTTAATAAATCATCTTCGTACTAATATTATATTTTAGTTATCAATTCAATTTCGTTAATTACACTTTCATTTTGCCTTTAATTTTAGGAATAATTAGCATAGTAAAGAGTTTAGGAATTTTTTTTGAAGATAAAAATGAGTTTTATTTTGTGCAGCGATGTATTAATTTTTCAAGAAAAGCAGCAAATAGTCGAATGAATATATCATATATATATTTTTATAAAAAAAATTTTGATTCAAAATTAAGTATTAAGTCAAATCTCATCAGGAATATTTGGGTTATATTGAAGCTTAGCAAATATATTTGAAATCTTAAATCCAAGGTCAAATATATCGAAAAAATTATTTCATACCTTTTGACTATAGACAGTAGATTTGTGATCTTACTATAATTAAATACTAATCTATCAGTTTTCTGATACACAAAAAGGATTAGGTGAGGAAGGATCTTGATTTGATTATTTTATGTAAGGTTGCTAAAGAGTGTTGAAAATAATGGCTATAATAAGTAGCAACAAGCTACGAGCTCGTAGTTAACTAAAATTGGTCTCTGTCAATTATTTAATAAAACAGCACCAACCGGGTATTTAAAATGAGATTTTACTTTTTATTATAATTTAATGTCTTACAATTTAGAAAAAATATTTTTCTTTTTGCTTCTGCCATAGAGTTTAGTTTGGAGCTTATAAGCTGCGACTTTATTTACCCCTTAGTCGTAATTTTGGAATGCAGGCTAGCAGAGCCGTATCTCCACTCCAGAACAGGGTCGTAGCCTTTCGGGAAACTGGTACTAGGTTGTCTCTATAGGAGAGTCCTATTTCTCTTCCAGTTTTGGATTACTGCTAGCTCGGGAAACTGGTGCCGCTTTCTACCGCTAATAGCACATATGATGGGGAAAAGATCTATCTAGACTGTATGCCTTCGGGGGGTGTTCCACTTTAGTATGTATTGTTAATTTTATTAGATTTAAATATTTTACTTAACAATATTTAAATTGTCTTGTATTCCCTACAAGATGATTTAAATAGCAGACATGTGAATAAATTAAAATTTTCCCATAAAATCTACACAATGTTTAGTTTACATTCTCGAATTTTTATACTATCCGTATTTTTAATTCACATGACAAACTTATCAGTTAATGAACAAGGTTACGCCTGGACTTAAAGATACATTTAAAAACTTGGTGTTCATGAATCCCATAAATGGGCAAAATTGTTTTACAAATGTTTCTATACAACTTAACTGTAAAATATAACGTTGGTACATTATAAACTATTTTTGGAGCTTTGTATACGTTGAAGAGATTTCAACATAACACTGTTTTTATTATTATACACATTTAGGGTTGTCTTGTAACTAATATGCATTATGCATTGATGTTTTTATGCTGAATATATTTTTGCACTTATATAACATACCAATCCCTGAAGCAATTTACCTTTAAGATCTCTTATGTCCAAATCCAACGAAAGGTTACTTTACAAAGTAATTCCAGGATAGTTAACTGAATAAGTTACCGGCAATGGTGTGTGCAAATTGTACCATAAAAATATTAAAGCATAAAGAGTTTGATCTAAATCGGGCAACTATTGTCTTGTCTGGATTGTGTACAAGGCGATTTATGGGCGCATAAATCATTTTTATACCTGTGCTCATAAAATAGAATCCTGTTTAATGGATAGAATAAGCACACATGATCTGCAAACATAAACATTTTTCCGGTAAGGTTAAGTTCCTTCATAAAATTTATATACATCTAGTCGATCTAGTGCATTTCCTTGAGGCACCCCATTATTTACAGCACTAATAAAACTACTCTCTCCATTGACTTGAGCAAATTGTTTCCTATTTAAAAAATAACTTTTAAGCAGCTGCAATTCTGTGTCTTTTACTTCGTGCTTATATAACTTGTCTAATAGTATTTAACGATCTATAAGATCAAACGCTTTTATGAAATCTAAAAAAAATTTCTGCAACCCCATTGAATCCATCATCCAAAGCTTTACAAATATATTGCACTACACTTAAAACTACTTCCTCAGTACCACAACCTTATCATAAACCAAACAAAAAGTCGTATATTACATCATTATCCATCATATGATGCAATAGTTTATCATTAATAATTTTCACAAAAGTTATATCTGTCATCGAAAGTTGCGCTATTGGGCGATATTTCACTTTCTATTTCTAAGGTACACAAATTAATATATTTATTCTTCTAGAACTTTTCACAAATTCTAATTATATTTAAGGCAGTTACTAAACCATATGGTAGAGTGGTTCGTAATGCTAACTTAACTCCAAAACCTTTTTAGGGGTTTTTCAATAATAAGTTTGTTTTCTAACAGAAAATAAACAAAAAAAATAGATTAATGATTCAAATATTTATTGTATTACGGAAAAAAAAGTTCGGCAATTATGAATGAAAAATGATAGCTGGCAAATGTCCATCACGACCACGTTAACAGATGTTTTTTATATAAAAGTAGTGAGTTTCCATTTCCAGTTTCTTTGTATCATATTGTTACGAAGATGATTTGTTGGGTTTTAAAAGAAAATAATCAGTAAAAAAGTAAACGAAACGACCCACTGTGCATTTTACAAACTGCCTAATTTTCTAAGAAATCTTATGTACATAAGACAAAACAGCATGCTTATAAGAAATTCCATGAAATAAGATAAATAACAGAAAACCAAAACAACTAACACAGAACAAAAACACAACACACAGCCACGCAAGCGCGCAAACTGAATATTAATAACAACAACAATCTGGTGTGATGCCAAAGTAGAATATTCTTGTATATACCAGAACCGCTTAAAACAACTAAAGGGTTTTTCAAAAAGAAGTTCTTTTCTGAAACAAAATAAAACAGAAAATTTAGATTAAGATGTATTCGGCAATTATGAATGAAAAATTATTTATGGCAAACGTCCATCACCACGCTGACAGATGTCGACTATTTCATCACAGTTTTTAATCAATTTTTGACAAAATGGCGGCCCTATTTCGCTAATCACATCACGAATTTTGAGTTTTAAGGCTGAAATCGATTCGATTGTCTCCGTATAGACTCTGTTCTTAACATTGCCCTACAAAAAATAATCCAGTAGTTTAAATGAATCGATCTGGCTGGCCACTTAACTGCTGGCACTATTCGATCGGGAAATTTGGTTTGCAATAGATTAATCGTTTAATTGGCTGTGTGACATGTGGCACCGTCCTGTTGAAACCACATATCAGTAGCGCAGCATACAGTCAATTTGTTTTTTTTGGCGTACCCTGACAAGCGAAATAGGCTTGGTCTGAAAAAATTGCTTTTTAAGAATAGCTGGTGTTCCCTCATTTTGTATCGAGCCTATTTCCTCAAATTTCATGGCCAAATTCTTAATAGCGATCTATGAAGGACGATTATGTTGTCCGAAAATATCACGAATTTAACGAAATATAATTTTAACCGAACCACCATTTTCATAGTGGATTTTAATTATTTTAATGCGATTTTCGTGCGAAATTAAATTCACTGTAACAATTGCCAATGTATCTGCTATAATATGCATAATCTGGCATAAGCCAACTAAAACAACTGGCAAACTATAAAGTTTCGTAAAATATCAATTGCTTAAGCAAAGTACGAAACTGATCGCACATTCCGTACGGAAACAGCTGATTTTGCATTGTGCATTGTGTTATAGAGAAATTAGTAAACAAATTGCAATGGAGGACGAAAGCGAATTCAATAGCAAACATACAAAGAAAAAGTTGCTTATATGACAAAAGAGATGCGTTTTATTATAACCGCAATTCAAAGGAATGAGTATGGGAAAAAAGTAGTAGAAAAATGCAGTCAAAGTGGTAAGTAATACCTTGAAGAATTTTGTTTGCGTTTTTCATTTTCATACTGGTATGAATTATATAAAGTCGCGCAGTGCAAACACAGATGGAAGTTACTATGGAAACGTTTGTGCAAGTAAATGAAGAGGATGGGAGCTCCATCAGGCAGTGGATATAATATAATTATTAAACATCTTTTTGTTAATAAATTTCATTTATTTAGAAAGAAATTATTTTTTTGCAAAAGTGCGAATAAAACAAATGTGCAACCGTGTATAATAATTTCAATATTCGTGTAAGTACATTATAGCCACCTAAAAGCCTTCAATGATTTGCTTAAACATTTGGCAGACTTTTCGTTCAATTTTTGACATTAGCTTGAGCCAGCTTATGTATGTTGTACTTGGGCCTAAATGTCAAGACTATCATGTTGTTGGTGTTTCCACAATTGAAAAACTCGATGAAATTGTATTGGCTGTAACTCGTGAATTGTGCTGTACTGGTTACAGATATTGAAAATATTTGCTACACCTTGTTATTTCTATTAGATTACCCTACAATCTAACACTTGAACAAAACTATTTTTTCTGTTATTTATAGTTCATATTTCTAGTGTTCAATAGTCAATTTTCTAGTGTTCACTTCTTTCTCAATAACGATCAAATTAACAGCAGCTATAATAGCAGATAAGCATTTGTATTTTGTATTTCAAGTTAAATTTGAATCATGTATTTCTGCCTTCTCTGAATGCCTTGCTGCATAATAAAAATGGTTAAAAATGGTGCTGACATTTATTATCAGAATAAAACTTTTACGATTCTTAATAGAAGGAGGAGGAGGAACTGAGAATTGCCATTTATTTGCTCTTTTAACAGCTCAACAAAAATATTTTTTTTATAAATTTAAAGCGCATACGATTTTGTGATCTATTCAACAAAAACTACTTTGTTTTTAATTTAACAACAATATACAATGTTATTACTGAATAAAAAAACCTATTTAACTCTGTTTATTTCTTAACATTGGTATAGATATGTAGATAATGGCTATGTTTCTCTTAGCCAAGAATTCGTTCCGTATTCTCTTCTGTATATAATTAGATTTCTTTTGAATTATGTTTACTTAGTTCTTTAAAGGTTTCTATTTTAAATCTTAAATAATTTTTCTAAAGATGGAATCTTCTTCCTCCAGTTAAATTTAATTAAATTTCTTTTTAAATTTTATCACAAACCTAAAAAGGATGGTAATTTTAAAAAGATGTTACTGTTACAATACTGTGAGTAAATGAGACAATATAATTTTTACCTCTTTCTCTGAGTGTAGTTTGTTTAGTCTTCATATTGGCAGCAAACACTCTCACCCAGGATATTTTCGTTATGTAAATGAGCAGGGATTTGCATTTTTTATTGCATAAAATCATTTTATTTACTTTTACTTAAAATATAAAATAAAATTTAAAAAAAATGTAGCTTTAAGCAGTCATGTATAAATTTTTGATAAAATTGCAAGGATTAATTTATGTTTATGAAGCTTTTCATTTAAGTTTTAATATACAAAACTAATATGTGCTTGTATATACATGTCTTTATGAGTGTGTGTATATGTTCTGTATTTAATATTTGCTTTACAAAAACTTTATGGAATTTGTATAAGACTTTTTAAAGTAAAAACAGGAATTATCGAAAATGAAACATGATTTTATGTTTATTTGTGAATATAAATAGAAGATTTTAATGTCAAATAAACTGAATATAAATTTTTTTTGTTTACCCCAACTAAATTTATTTCATTAATCCGTTTCCAAGAAGAAAATTTATAAAAAAAACTAAAACTTTAATAACATATTGTTGTTATGCATGTTTAATGCTTTCAGACATTTTGATTAGTTCATTTCAACTATAAGCCTTCTGAGCAAGTTAATCGACAAACGTTTGCTGATTGATATTTTTTATAGAAGAGAGGCCATACACTACATAAGTGGACAAGAAGCCTGTGACACTCACTATACAAGTAAATTGTGCAATTTATTTTTTATTTTTAAAAGGCAAAAGTGAAAAAGACAACACGTCTAAATAGTGGGTTATGTCAATAAAAACAAAGAAAATAGTTTAGTTTTTATACACATACGATCCGGATGGTATTCCGAGTTTCAATAATCTTCTATATATCATTGAAATTAGGTTATTTTGCTAAAATATGGCTACTATATAGGTATTGCTAAACTTAGCGCCATACCTAAGCATTTTGAGAAATCCCCGATTTGTTCAACGTAAACAAACGTGTTATGGCACTAGCAAAACCTGTTACAATAATCTTCAACATATCATTGAAATTTAGTTATTTTCCTAAAATATGAAAGGATTATTTTACTATTCCATTATTTAAATCTTGTTGTAGGAATAATGTTGCCAACTACAGAGGTATTGCTAACTTACCTAAACTTTTTGAAAAAGTTGGATCTTGCCCAGTATAGTTTTAGAAGGGGTTGTTCAACTGTTACTACATTTAGAATTAACAACGCTACTGAATCGGGAATGTGTTCAACGAAAACAAACTAATGTTATTTGTAACGACTTTAGTAAGGCGTTTGCTAAGAGTAACCACTAACTTCTGATAAGGAAGCTTGACTCTATGGGATTGACAAACAATCTATTTCTTTGGATTAATTCATATCTGTCAAACAGAATTAAAAAATATTGTTTTAATATACTTGCTTCCAAAGATATTATTGTTTCATCTGGTGTGCCCAAGGGTAGCTATCTGGGTTCTTTATTAGTTTCCTTTGTTATTAATGATCTACCCATTGCCAAAAATATACAAAAAACCTATTATATGCAGATGGCGTGAAGATATTTTGAACATATAATAGTCACGCTGTGCATATTCTCCAGCAAAAGGATATAGGTGCATTTAATTTCTGGAGTTATTAATCTTAAGGAGTTGAACCTTAAACAGTGCAACTGCATGTGTTTCTTCCGAAGATGTCATACAAACGTTCAATATATTTTAAAGAGTTAAGAACTTGAGAAATTGAAGGTAGTTGGCGATTGTGGTTTTTTCCTGGATGCTAAATTAAATTTTATCCAGTATATTTCGTTAGCCGCTAATAAAGCACGTGGAATTCTTGGATTTATAAAACGCTGGACGAAGGAGTTAGTGACCCGTAGGTCACAAAACATCTTTATACTTGTGTTGCCAATCCTATTCTGGAATATGGGATCCAATTTATAAGGTCCATAGTAATAGCTTGGAATCGGTGCAATATTTGTGTTCACGGCTTACAATTAAATCCCTTAGTTCTACCATCATACACTGCCTATTTAGTCAAATACTGTGCTTCATTCTTTAAGAAAGGGATAGAGAAGAGATGCGGCAGGTGGTGAAAGTAGAAGCATAGTTACGGAAATTAACTGTCCTATAAGACAGCTCAGTGACCATGCCTTCATCACTGAGCAGCCCCACCGACAGTCAATTTTTATTTGTAGTGAAAAAAATAAGGTCTTTGTTGGAAATCGAGCCTACAACCCCCAGTCATATAAGCTAGCACACTACCTACTAGCCTACAAGGGTACCTAAATTTAATATAAGAAAATGACTGTTCAGCTTTCTTGATTTAGCAATATTTTATTTAACGTTCCAATTCGTCCTACGCGCTGTATACGCGCTGGATACATTAATTACCAGTGAAATAAGGTAATTAAAGTATTCAGATCAAATAATGATAACTCTGACCCGTTTTTAAGAATTTGTTCAAAGTTTAATATATTTTATAAGCAAGTATATTGATTTTTCTTTAAATGTTAATGCTGTTAAATGTCATCTAATTTTATATTTGAATAACTACATTTATGTTTTTACTGTTTTAATGTTTGTAGGAATCTCGAACCCATAAACTTAATATACAATAAATAAATAAATAAAAATAAATTGTGAAAAATTACCGTACGACATATTACTGAAAAATATGTATGTATAACTGTAGGAACACTCTCCAGGATATTTTTTCTGCGCCTAGGCAATTCCAAGTTTAGGACATATACAGCACAAGTTCATTGCACAGTTTTAGAAAGTTATCCAAATATTAAAATCGATTTGAAATAGTAGAAAGACCGTCTCTTGTATTATACAAATACACTAGATAGTGTCAGACTAGAGCACTAAATTTGTATATAGCCGATATTAGATCCTCATTGTTTTTTTTTTGTGACTTAAAAATTATTCAGTGTAGTTTGGTTAATTTAAAAATAAGTTTGAATAAGTTTGTGCCCACCTGAAAGCTTTAAATTTACCAACCATGTTCACGTTTAATCACTGAATAAATGTGAAAGCCAATTGCTATAATCATGTGAAAAACAAGTGCTCTCAGTTTCGAATACATTTTGAGTCGACAACAAATAGTGACAGAGTTCAAATATATTGTATTCATATTTCTTTATTTATTCCTTATATCTTTGAAAAGCTTCAGACCCAGCTTTCTGATGATCCAGTAGTTTAAATATCAAAACTTTTCTTTTGAAATGGGCCGTAGAGAAAAATCCGTCATGCCATGTTATTGCTAACTATCCTGCAGATAATTGTAATCTTACTATAATTAAATACCCATCGGATTTCTTAGACAAAAAAACCAATTTGATTTGGGCTAGCAGGAGCCTAAAACTCTTAGAGACAGGATTCTCGAAGTCCAATCAATGACTTTTATCATCCACACTGGTACTACGGGAACCAGTTGACCGTAGGGCTATGAAACTGTTTTGGTTATTGATGAGGCCCTTTGGGGATTTATGTAGTGGTTTTTGGCCAAATCGGTTGCTTCGAAAACACCTTCCGAAGAGATGTTAACGCAGGCTTAACATAAAATGTACTGGCATGCGTATTCAACAGGACAATGAGTTGGATAATGACGGGGTTTAATTTATTTTTATTTGGGTACAGTTTTACGTCGACCCTAGTCAAATTTGGTTTGTGAACAATCTCCAGTTCTTTAGCACGAAGTGGGGGCTCGGCCCTGCTACCGTGTACTCCAATGTTGCTGCTAAAGCGTGTATACCTCTTAGGGCGTGTGTGGGCGTTATTCCTACATGCAGTCGTAAGCCCATCATCAGATTAAGGCCTCGCGACCAGGTGCTGACGTTAACCTTATAGCATACATACCATCCTGCCACCAGAGACCATTAGAACACCAGCAACATAACATAACTTGTACATAAGCATTTTTGGGTATCCTTTGTGATACGACAGGCGGTAAAATGCACATAATATACACATAGCGGTAATGAATTGTCATGAACTAGAATAGTGACACCAAAGATATTTAAAAAACTCTCTTATTACTTAAGAAGAGCGTTTTAAAAAAAAAATTTAAAACCTAAATGAAAACGTAAGGAAATACAGACACTATCTTAATTTGATTAACGTTGCTTTGAAAAAAATTACAATTTTTCAGTTAAGAATGGATGGTTTTGGGCATTAGGAACCTTTTCAGCTATCTTTTAGAAAACTATAACAGTGATTCTCTAAGTTGAGTAAACTGTACTCTGAAAATAAAGGGAGTTTTTAGGTTAAAATATCGTCTTGTGGTACGTGCGGTAGTGGTTTATCCTTTAAAAGTAATACCTAAATATTCTATATATCAAAAAATAAGTATTAAAAACTAACTCCATTGCGCATAAGAAGCCAAAGTAGTCACTAAAGTATATAACTACGGTCTTAATGCAACCAGATTATCTACATTTAAAATAAATTACCATTCTAAAAATCAATTTATTTTACACAACATTCACTCTCAATTATCAAATGTGAATTTTTTACATACCATTTCCATAGTGATGTGTATTTTATATTTAATTATGTTTATGCGTTTTTATTGTTTTCTTAATCCAAAATATTTTGTTTGTAATTTTACTATAATTTTATAACATGTTATGGGTATTAAAAGTGATTTAAATTCTGTTTTTAATATCAAAAATAGGTCAAGTGTAAAAATAATTGTTGTTAATTTAATTTAATACCATTTTGTTATATTTTATTTAATTCCATTACAAAATAGAAATACCCTTGACAATTTTTAATATAGCAAACAAATTTAGCAAAATTAGTAATAAAAGTTTCTTTACGGCTATATAATATCCTTGCAAATCAACATACAGTTGCCTTCGGTGCTGAAACTAAATTTAATTATTTTTGCCCTAAATTAAAAACATATTTAATGTTGCTTGCTCTTTCCTTTATTCTTTCATTAATAATTTTAATATATGTAAATCAGTAATTAGTAGAGATATCATATTGTTAAGCAGATGATTAGTTTGAGTTTTCAAAGAAAATAATTATCAGAACAAAAGTAAACGAAATGACTTACTGTGTACTTTACAATCTGCGTAGATTCTAAGACAACAAAAACATATTTTTAAGAAATTCCATGAAATAAACTAAACAATAGAAAACAAAAACAGCTAACACAGAACAAAAATAAAATACACAGCCAAGCAGGCGTCCACACTAAATAATAACAACAACAATTTGCCATGATGTTAAAGTGCTTGAACTAGCACCACTTGCTGAGCAAATGACTGGAATTCATGTTGAAACATCACTGAGAGAAGACAACAAAAGGCCCAACTATAATATGAATAATCTGGCTTAAGCTAATGTCAAAAATTGGACGAAAAATCTGTCAAATGTTTAAGCGAATCATTGAAAACTTTTACGTGGCTATAATATACTTATATCAATATAGAAATTATTATGCACAGGTGCACATTTGTTTTATTCGTACTTTTGCAAAAAAATAATTTCGTTCTAAATAAATGAAATTTATTAGCAAAAAGGCGTTTAATAATCATATTATGTATACTTAATACTATCCTTATACAAATTTATAATGTTTTGTTAATAGTTTTAAGAAAATTACGAAAGAAAAATTACACATATATCGCTCTACGTATTATTTGGGCCATTGAATTTATAAACAATACAAAATTAAATTTTATTGCAAATTGTGTTTCTCGTTTCTTTGAATTGCCGTTATAATAAAACGCGTCGCTTTTGTCGTATAAGCTATTTTTTCTCTGTGCATTTCCTATTAAATTCAGATAAAATATTTTTTCCATAGGAATTTGTTTACTAATGTATGTATCTATAACACAATGTAAACTCAGCTGTTTCCATACGGAATGTGCGATCAGTACTTCGATCGTACTTTGCTTATGCAATTGACATTTGACGAAACTTGACGAAAAGTTTTTCTAAGTACATTATAGTTCGCCACATGTGATTTGCACAGTTGTTTAAGTTGGCTTAAGCCTGCCTATGCATATTATAGTTGGACCTAAAGTGGTAAGCATCTTTCAAGCGTTGCATTGATGTAGTTTCCATCGTGTTTATTTTGTGTGTGAATTGAAAATGAATAAATCGTTTAATTTAATTAAGAGCACTGTGTTTAAAGAACTGTGTTATTATTGTGTGCTAAAAGAACTCAAAGTGACAAAACGTTTATTAAAAAGAAATAAATGTAACAATATATTATTACGTTTTATTTATTCGTTGATTTAATTTAGTATCTCAGATAGCTTCACCAACAACAAAAAAAGTTCAAGGTTGGCAGATTTCGCCACCTGATTTAGATATGCTGGTCATATCCATCTGATTGTTGTACAAAATTTTATTCCTTGTATATGCATGTATATGATTTAATTTGATTTATTAAAATCTGAATAACATTATTAACAAGATCGTTACTATGACGTATACACTCATTTAAAATCAAGTTATTAGTCTTTAGCATTTTCGTTAAAGTTATGTAAAATTTTTAAAATTGCCTCTAGAAGACTAATAAAATAATATTAATATACATTCTATTCATACATTTTTCTAAAACAAACGCTTTCTTAAGCTAGTTTCTATATAAGGAAATCATGAAGTACGATTGCGATTAATAATTATATAGTTATAAAGATCGCTTTATATATATGTAAGGAAATTAGAAATAAAATAAAGATGATTTATTTAAATATACATGACATTTACGTTATTCCAAAGATAATTGACTGTTGTCATTATTTTCCGTCTTTGCTAGCTATTTGTTCGGTATGAACGGCGAGCGCTTTCGATGTTCCATATTCTAAACTGTGTCCATGTTCTTAACTGTACATGTTCTAACCTGTACAAGCAGCCAGCAGAGACGGAAAAGAATGACAACATTATTTAATATACTGGAGGAGCAAATCAAATCAAAACAACTTAATTATCGTCTGACATTAGATGTTTAGACGTAGTCTAAAAATTGGTGGTAATATAACAGTTCGTTGTGGATAATAGTTTCAGCGATATCGGCATTGACTAGTGAGATCATGGAGGTAAATTCACGGGCCCGAAACGTGAAAAATATGCGGTTATCAAAAGTTTCCTTTAATAAGTTAATTGTGCCATCAGCTGTATGACATGTTCCACCATCTTATTGAAGCAACAGTTCTTCCACGTCATGTTGGTTTAATTGATGAACGAAAATGTTTGTAATAGCTGTCGACTATAGCCGTTTGGACAGCATCATTTTTAAAGAAATACGGACCAATGATTGTACCAAACCATAAACCACACAAAATAGTTAGTTTCCTCAATATAACGTTGTCTCAACATACACATAAGGATTATCATCTCTCCTGATATGCATGATAAGATTTACGTCAGTACCTAGCTTTGTAAGCCATAACCTGACGGTTGATCATACTACTGTGAATGAATTGTAGCGTCACCTACGCCCCAGGAGCCTTCAGATATGTCTATCCTCTTGTCACTTCTGGTCGTAACTCCGAGTGCTCGGAGTAGGCCGCAGCACTCACTCCCTGCTGAAGAGTTGGAGAGTATCCAATCCCCGGTCTAGAATACATGGAAGCTTAATAAAATTTCAGAACATAACCACAAGCATGCTTACTGAACCAGGACCATTCATTGTGTTCATTGTGAGTAATCCAACCCGCACAACCCAAACAAGGGCCGCGAAACCATAACCACTACGATGCTTCTGAAGGGCCAACCTCACTAATCAGTCAGAGAATAACTAAAAGGCTAAAAAGCCAAATAGCTCAACTCTGGGCTTACTGATTCCCGTGGAAATAAAGTGCTGTTGTACGGTTGGCTCCTACTAGCCTTTTAGGGGACTAGGGTTCTCTTCGAAACATATCAATGTGTCCCCGGGGAGGACATCTCGCCTGATATGCCAGTTTTGTGTATTTATGTATCCATTCCAACAAAAGTAAGTTTCACCGCTGAACACAATTCATTACTGATATTCGGAGTCATAGCCTATTCACGTTAAGATATCACACCAAACTAAACATAAATCAGTTGATAGCTAAAAAAATTGGCGCCATTTAAGAACGTGTTGCCAACATAAGGTTATATAACTCTATAAAAATATTCGATATCTATACTGTTCGCAAAACGAGATGTTTAAATAAAAAGGATATATTCGTTGCTGGAAAATGTAAGTCATGATTTAATTTTTATCATTAGAGAAATAGAGAATAAAATTCATTAAAGAAAAAACCAGTCTGGAATAAGATGGACGATTCGCTAAAAAAAGTGATATAAGTAATATCGATTGAGAAAAAGACATCTTCAACCAATTGTGCAGATTCTACTATTATCTAGGTGTAAAATTAAATGAATAAAGAATTCGTGACGAGAGATTTAAGCTAATATATTAACATTTTTTGAAATCCAACTTCTGCAATCTTTATGAAGATTTTCATGCAACATCTCGAGTTACTCACGTGCGAACAATAATGGGGAAACGCGGAACAACTTAGTACTATAGATACTTGGATGGCTCCATATACGTCCCCAAAGAAAACAAAGCCGAACAAATTCTAACGGACTTAAACTCAACCCGCAATAACATTACATACATGGAAAAAGAACAAGACAGAAACTTGGATTATCTTGACATCACAATAACACGAGGAACTGACTATCTAACCATTAACATTTAAAGAAAACAACTACGACGAACATTACCATCCACATTACCTCGAACCAGCCTACCAAACGTAAAGTAGAAGCATTTAGACATATGACACACAGACTTAAGATAATCCCACTTACTCAAGATAAGGACAACAAACAACCCAACATAGCGAAAAACAACAACTATTATAGATAATTTTCTTAGATAATACAACCCTTATAACAGGAAAAAAGATGATAAAGAGACAACTGATGTAGCACCCGACGTACGTTTACTTACACAGAACCATAATTATATAGATTAACTAACCTTTTCATAAAGAAGGTTTAATCACAGCATTAAAAACTAGCTGCGCTCTGCGGCATAATCTCAAGACATCGACAGAAACAACTGACAAATTAAATTCCAGCGGAGTATACAGACTTACTTGTATCTGTAAACATACTTATATAGGACAAACTCGACGAACATTAAAGGCAAGAATTACAGAACACATATGCTCATACAAATGAAAAAGAGAAGACTCCAACTTTGCATTACACCTTGACACTCACGGACAACTACATTCTAGCAAAAAAAGACGAACTCTACACATTCGTGAAAACACGGAAATCTAAAAAACAAGAATTGTTAACAGTCACATTATAAACAAACATTTAAACAGGGCTTTAGACACAATTTTCACATCACTGAAACAAATTAAATACATTTACAAACCAACAACACCTTCAAATGGACACCCTACCTAGCAATTAATAAAAGACGGACATGTTGAATTCACCCCGCATAAAATGCCATGTGGAGGGACGATTTACTTGCATTTATTTATATTAACAGTCCTTATTATTAACTCTCCTCCCCCGGAGGCATATTGATATGTTTTGACGAAAGTTCACCGTCATTACATGTGTCAACGGGGGTAAAAGGGAGTCCAGTCCCCTTAAAGGCTAGCAGCAGTCAACTGGACAATCCCACTTTATTTCCACGGGAAACAGTAAAGCCCCAGAGTTCAGCTTTTTGACTTTTTAGTCTTTTAGTTGTTCTATGACTGATTATTGAGGTTGGCCCTTCGGGAGTAACGTGGTGGTTGTGGTTTCGAGGCCCTCGCTTGGGTCGGATCTTTCACAATGAACACAATGAATTGTCCAGGCCCAGCAAGCATAATTGCGGTTGTTTTCTCAAATTTTATTAAGCTCATTGATATGGTTTTGGTTGGAAATCTCCTGTGCCCCTGTAGGCTAGTAAGTAGTGTAATAGCTTATCAGTCTGGGGGTTGTGGGTTCGATTCTCAACAAAGATCTTGGTTTTTTTCACTACAGAAATAAAAATTGACTGTCGGTGGGGCTGCTCAGCAATGCAGGCATAGTCACTGGTCGCTGTGCTGTGTTATTCGGCAGTTAATTTCATCTCTTCTCTATCGCTTTCCTAAAGAATGTAGTACTGTACTTGACTAAATAGGCATTGTTGCCTGAAGTGCTACTTCTCTTTTAAAAAAGAAAAAATCCACAATTATTACATGTGTCAAAGGGGGAAAAACGGGAATTCAGTCCACTAAAGGCTGGCAGGAAGTCAACTGAAAACGTTATTTCCACGGGAATCAGTAAGTTCCAGGGTTTAGTTAAATGTCTCTTTAGCCTTTTAGCAGTTCTCTGTCTGATTATTGAGGTAGGCTCTTCGAGAGTATCGTGGTGGTTGTGGTTTCGCGGCCCTCATGAATTTTGATTAAGGAGCCCGGATCATCTCTCCTTTACTGAGAACATTGGGTG
Source organism: Trichopoda pennipes (assembly GCA_030448955.1). Lineage (NCBI taxonomy): Eukaryota > Metazoa > Arthropoda > Insecta > Diptera > Tachinidae > Trichopoda > Trichopoda pennipes. The sequence continues at coordinate 3,135,505 of JASKUP010000108.1, read as the reverse complement.
AATGATTCGGATCCAGTGAGCAACCCTGCTTCGAAACCTCGAAATTGGAACTAGGAGTAAGCTGTTGCTAGAAATTAGTATTCGGCTTCATAGGGCGCGGCGCACGCATTATATCGCCCCAGGGGTTTGACCACCGTCTGTGCAATAGTTCCTAAAACGCGGCTTGTATTTGCAGTCTAGATGGATCTGCTCCCCTACTTGTCATGTGCCTTCGGTGGTAAAAGGCAGCACCAGCCATCTGGGCTAGCAGGCACAGGGAAGTGACATAGTACTGTCGAAGTCCGTACCATCGGAACCATTTGCCTAGATTATTAGCAACTCTAAACTCTAGCTTCCAAATATTGTCACTAAGGATCTACAATATCAGTAGTGGCTACAATTACTTACATCACAAAAATCAAATGGGGTTGTGGGGATATTCTAGCGTGTCTAAATCTTATCACTAAGGATCTTTAATATCACTTAATCCATGAAGAATAAGATTCGATAAAGCAAAATAAAAAAAAGTTAAGTGTTTACAGAATTTCTTCTTATTGTGAAAGAAATCTAAATGCCTCCGCCGTCACTTGCAAAAAGCACTTACATACGTTATTAATAATAATATTCACATAATTCTTATTATATTCATGACTCTCTTAAAGATGTTGTTTTTATTGTTGTTTTTGGTCTTACTGTTGGGTGGTGAAAAACATACAGTTTTTATTCAGAAAAAAGTGTAAAAATATGTCATATGAATTGAATAATAATGCTCTCACAAGGACATTTAGTGTCCTTAATATTGTGTATTTTCAGAAGTGTTTATTTAAGTGAGTCAACTTCCTAGATGTTAAGTTTACGTTTACGTGGTACAAGTATATAAAGTATTTGTGGCAAATATGCGAAATATGCAAAGGTTTGTTAAATTGAAGTAAAACTAAATTTGTTCTGCCATCAAGTTTGTTTTTCTACATTATGCTTCAAAATTATAAAAGATTTCAGAGGGTGTGGAGAAATAAAATCAACAGGTGCCGCACTTTACTTAGCTGCCACAGTTTTTCAATATAAAGAATTTAAAGAATAAACTTACATAACTTTTATTTATTGAGAAATAAATTTGAAAAGTACGTTGTTGTGCTGCTGTTGATTAATTTATTATAGTTCTTGTTATTGAAGTTTTATAATCAAATAAGCACACATGCAAATACTTTTTATTTCTTGGAAAATATATTTTACAAAAACGGATATTTTCTACTAAAATTTGCTTGTTTGTGCATGTTCTAATATGTTGCAGCAGAATGGTGTTTAATATAAATGAATTGAATTCTCGAAAAAGGAAAAAGAAAATACAATTGAGTTATTGGATAATCGAGTTAAATTTATCAAGGTAAGTTTAGGTGAAGAATATGTGTGAGTACAAATCACTGAATTAAATTTTGTTAAAAAAAAGAACTTTCAATTATTAATTTTTAAGTTATTTATTGTTGACTGTTGTCAACGTCTAGGACAAAGAGTCCTATAAAAAGTTCGTAGCCTTAACGTATGCTCTACAACTTTATATAATATTGTTACGTTTTTTTTAATACAAATTTTGCCATATTGATTTTTTTATACAAAGTAATTACACAGCATTTTAGAGTTCTACATTAAATTTAACGATTTATTTATTTATTTATGTCCTTTCAATACACATAAAGTAAACACGATGGAAACTTTGTTTTCTTTACTCAACGATCATTCAATTGGAATTCATTCATTTGCCCAACAAGCGATTCTGGTTTAAGCAATTCTGAAATAAATCGTGTTTTTCAATAAGAAATTTGTTTTTCAATTGTAGAAAATCCAACAACATGATGATTATGACATTTAGTTTTTTGGCGTATTCAGGGTAGCTGTATTAACAACTGTTACGATGAATTCAATATCACACGAAAATTGCATTAAAATAATTAAAATCCACTATTAAAATGTGGCTCGTTAAAGTTACATTTCGTAAAATTCGTGATATTTTCGCACTACTTCTGAGAATTTAAGAATTTGGTCGTTAAATTTAAGTCGACAGGCTCGACGCAAAACGTGCGAACACCAGTGAGTATTCGATCTGGTCGTTCAATTAAAAACGGTAGCAGCCGTGAGTCAAAGTGTTAAGCAGATCCAAAACAACTGGATTATTTTTTGTTGCCTATTTTAAGGGCAGAGTCTTTACGGAGCCAATGGAATAAATTTCATCCTTAAAACTCAAAATCTGGGATATAATTAGCAAACTAGGACTGCCATTTTGTCAAGAAGTGAAATTAATAAAAGAATCGACAACTGTCAGCGTGGTCATGGTGGAAATTTTCTGGATATAATTTTTCGTTCATAATTACCAAAATTTTCTCTTTATAATACAATAAAAATTTTAATCATCTTTCTCTAAATGTTTTGTTTTATTTTGCTTAAGAAAACAAACTTCTTGTTGAAAAACTCTTTACAAGAATATTCTACTTGAACCTCAATTCATGCTATTGTTGTTATTATCATTGAGTGTAGGCGCTTGCGTGACTGTGTGTTTTGTTTTTGTTTTATATGAGTTATTTTTGTTTTCTGTTGTTTAGCTTATTTCGTGAAATTGCTTATTGTCGTTGTTTTGATTTAGATTTATTAGAAAACTACGCAGTTTGTATGTAGTTTCGTGTACGCTTTTTCTTTCTTTGAAAACTTGGAAACAAATCATGTTTGTATCAATATTTTACATGAAATTATGCTACAACAAAGAAATTTAAATGCTATTTCATCTTTTATAAGCTAAGCAATGAAAAATTAAGGTGAATGAAAGGAAATGAGTCCAATTTACTTTCTCATTATGTAAAAAATCACAGCTTGTTATTCAAATTAATAACCAAGTGGTTCCTCAACAGATCGTGAGGATCTGTTAATATTAAAAGCTTTTCAAATATATTTTTGTTTTAAAGAAAAGTAGCATTTCAGGCAACAATGCCTATTTAGTCAAGTACCGTGCTATATTCTTTAGGAAAGGGATATAGAAGAGATAAGACAGGTGGTAAAAGTAGAAGGATAGTCGGAAATAAACTGCCGTATAAGACCGCACAGCGACTAGTGACTATGCCTTCATCGCTTAGCAGCCACAGCAACAGTCAATTTTTATTTTTTGTAGTGAAAAAAACCGAGGTCTTCGTTGGGAATCGAAGCCACAACCTCCATACTGACAAGCTAGTACACTACCTATTAACATACAGGGGCTAATTGGCAGGAACTCTACTATTAAATTGGACTGCAAACTACTAGACGATATATTTTATTTTAAAACCAGTATAGAATTATGGTATTCAGCTGTGGGGTACTGTTTCAGTCTGGAACATCTATGAAATGCAAAGGCGCCAAAATAAATTTCTGCGCATGATTACAACTGCTCCCTGGTAAGTCAAAAGTTCGAATAATCACAACTATCTAAACCTGCCTATGAGATTTTAAAACATGTGACGTCATAAATAAAGAAGCTAGAAATCCACCCAAACTCCCTAGCCCATGAAAAGGAGGGACATCTCCGCTCTTACAAATGCATAAGAGGTGAGATGAGCGCCAATTGAAGCAACTATAGTGGGAAATGAATTTTTGTCTAGCATTGGCTGGACTTAAAGGAAAAGAAAGTAATAAAATGTTATATTTACATTTGATATACTTATGGTTAGTTAATATTTTAATGAAGATCCAATAAATAAACAAGCGCAAATAGTATATTATTACTTAAGCTGAAATATATTTTCTAGTTAATTGTTTATTCATATGCAAATAATTAAAATTATGAAACTGATGCGAAATTGCAACATCGTAATTCTTTAAAGGAAATCCTTAGCCTAAAGGAGTGCTTTTTATTGCAGATAATATTTAACTAAAATTAATCAATTATTTAGTGTACTATTTTCTGTGCAAGACTATACTAGCTCTTTAATATTGGAAATATATTATGTGGTATGAGCTTTATTCTTTTTTAGAAGTCAGTAGCGAATGTAAATAACAATGGCTTATCCAATCAGGTGTGGAAAAGGAAAAACGAATGCTTTTTGATTTATATTGACCTTCGTTAACATCATGAAAAGAAATACAAAAGCGTTGACACGCAATCTCTGCGGATAACTTAACTTAATATTGAAAAGAGAAAAATACATGAGTGATAGTATTTCCAGCAAAAGTTATTTTATTTTTATCTCACAACTATATTCGCCAATGATTTATTTGGCCTTTGGCCTTTAATTCGACCATCACATTACTAATTCATTTTGTTTAGCGAAAATCAAATACGATTTTCCGAAGTTAGCAGCAAGCAGGCTTTTCGACCAAGTAGAAGCATAATTTCATTTGTAGAAATTATTTCCAAAACTTTATTGATGCAGTTTATTTTTAAGCTGTTTAATAAATTTGAACTAACAAGGACCTTATTAGATGAAAACATTAAAATTAATATGGCGACACGAATTTTAAAAGTTAAAGTTGTCAAGCTGATGAATGCAGTAAAAAACAACTCAACAAAAAATTTACATAAAATATTTTTGTTTTTATTGCATTTAAGAATTCGGAGAAGTCTTCCGGCATTCTTCTGGCTTTAACCACAATTTTATTTCTTTTGTTAATGAGACTTAATCTTAACAATATATTTAATATTATTACGAAGATGATTTTTTAAAGTTTTAAAAGAAAATAATTTTTATTTAAAAAATAAACGAAACGATTTATTGTGTGTTTTACAAACTGCGTAGTTTTCTAAGGATTCTTATACACACAACATATCAACAATATGCTGGTTATAAATTCTATGAATTAACTTAAGGTACAGAAAACAAAAACAAATAACAGAGAAGAAAACAAAAACATACAGCCAAGCAGGCACCTACACTGAATGATATAACAACAATATAGGGTGATTGTTAAGCTGAAAGTCCATACCACGCGTTCTACGCGTACACGCTTTATACGCGTCTGTCAAAAAAGTAGAATCAGTGTAATTGTATGTGACAAGTTACACAGCACATCGCATAGCATGCTTATGATGCATAGAACGCATGAAGTAGGTTTATTTTCTACTTTTCTACTCATCCGAATCTATGATAGATTTTTTAATATCCTAGAGTTTTCATTGGTCAAGTTACAATAGCATGTCAATTGCTTTTTTGTAGCCACATGTAGTGGTTAATGCTGTTTTAATTCTGATCGATGCGAAACTTTGCTTTCAAAACAATACCTAAGTACAGGTTGCCCGCCGGAAAGGTACACTTTGTTTGTTTATAATTTTTGATTAAATGAAAGAGAATGGATATTATATTGATAAATGTTTTATTTAATAACGGCAATTATGTATTGAATGCAGCTGTGGCGTTACTATTATGTCGTTTTCATTTTCAAATAAATAACGTCTAATGATTCCGCCTGTCCAAATTGTCGATCTTACAATACGTTGTGCTCCATGCCTGGTTCATTAAGTACAATAAATAGTGCCTTGGCACGTTGTTTCTCCGAAAAATTTAACGTAACTTTTTTATCGTCACAGTAACAATTAAAACACGTTGGTTTATCGAAGATTTCTCCATAACAAATTTGCTTTGTCTACTTTATGACTGCCAAATATGAACTATCAAGACTAATGTTTACCAAAATGGCGGCAAAACAAAATAGTGTACCTTCCCGGCGGACTTCGATTGATAGGGCAAGCCTAATCTAAACCATAGTAGGAAGCTTAAAGGTAAGTATCCTGCGGCTGACCTCGAGCACAACAAACTCTATGTGGTTTGGATTTTGTTAGTTCATTAGCCACACTCCACCAAGTATTTTCAAAAACCGTTCGAGCATTAGTGATAGCGTTTCTACATGATTTAATAAGAGAATATGAATGACTGAATTAAAGGAATGTTTTGGCTGAAAAAATATTTTCTTGAAAATATATTTTCCTTAATACAATATATTCTTTCCCCCGCAGTCTTTTTACCACAGCAGTCGGGTTGCTGTATTTGTGTTCTCAATCCAAACTGCCATAAAGTTATTATTCAGCATAAACTTTAGGAACATTATTATAGCGTTGGACACACTAAAAGCATATGATATTTATTTATTTATTTATTGTTAGTCTTTACAGACTACAATATGGATTTTCTACATAAATTAAAATAGATATTAGAAATCAGGAATTCGACTGTAATTTTTCCATTAATTAAATGTACATTTCGACATTAAGCCTTGCTCTGTGGATTTTAAGCGTTGGTAAGCTGATTAATCTGCAACGATATGATGGAAGAAGAACTCCACACTGCTATGTTAAACTCGTAATCAAAAAATAAGAAGTTGTTTCTAAACCGATTCAGCATGGTTACTGTAGACATTATATTGCGGCTTCTATATTAGCGAACTATATTCGTAAATAGGTTCCATAGGTGATGTGTAACTATTTTGTTATGTACGGATCAGTGAACTGTTTAACCCAACTTTTAATGAACGCAAGCACACCTTTAGCCTTATTAAGGGTCATATGAACATGAAATATAAAAGTTAATTTGCTGTCCATCAAAATTTCCAAATCCAAGATGTTATCCACCAATTGTAACTGATGTTTCACTAAAAAGTAGTGAGTAACATTGTTTTGCTAGTGAAACAAATACACTTTCATTTTAGTCGATTTAATTTGATTAAGTTTGTACCGTACTAACTATGAAAGCTGTTCAAGTCATATTGAAATAATAATTGATCCGATAGATTAATATAACTGAAGAAAATTTTAACATCATCTGCGTACATTAGAATGTTGGAGAATTGAATAACTTTTGGGAGATTGTTAATAAAAAGGGAAAATAAAATTGGCCCTTGGGGTACTTCAGATATCTCTCGGGGTGTCTTAAATTGGGCACGTTGGGCCCAATCAACTTGGTGGTGAAATCCATTACATGCATTCGTAGGGAAACCCAGCAAGTTCAATTTATGCAGAATGCTTTGGTAAAGTCCTTGTAAACAGTATCAGCTTGCTCACCTTTGACAAAATCCTTATTAATTGTTGTAGTAAAATCCAATTATTTGGTAATTGTTGAACAGTTTTTAAGGAAACCATGTTGATAAGACAAAAAAACTGAGGATATGCGATGGTAGAAATAATCCAATACAAGTTTATCAAAAAGCAAAGTAATATACCTTCCCGCAGGACATCCTATATTATATATCACGACACATTTATTACAGTAATTAATTACACAACATTTTAGGTTCGATTTAAATTCCCACAGTTGCCTGCAGAAATTATTTTTGGCAATTAATTTTCTTCTTTTTTATATGAAAACTGCAGGCAGCATTCACAGCAACTATTTTATACTATCAGTGTCATTTATTGGTTGGAAAATTCTTGTATAAATGTACAAAAACAAAAAAAAAATAAATAAAAAATTTGTATTTCAGTATGGCCATTAAGGATATCAATTACACAAATAAATAAAATCACTTAAATCACTTAAATTCACTCAAAACGAAAAACAAATAAATAACATGAAAAAGTTTAGCAACAACATAAATAAAAGGAATTAAAACAAAAACGAATTTGTAATGATTGAAATAGGACACGTCACAGCTAGCGTTGAGTTAGTTGCCATTTGAAGAGGAGGGGAAAGGCTTATTCGTTTTATTTTTGCTTGAAGTATTGTAATTTAGTAGTATTAGTTTACGTTTTTATTCAATGGAAATGAAATAGTATATATTTGTATGTGTGTGTTCAATTGAACTAGAAGTACAGGCAAATGTGTTTTGTATGCAAAACTGAATTTAAGCCAAACAAGAATAAAAAATATAATATATATATATATATAGGGTGTTTTCACAGAGGTATATAACTTTAAGTTGGCAACACTTTTTTTATTTGGCAGTCATTTTGATAGCTGTCAAAAGATTAGGCATTTTAAAATAACGCTTGCTTAACGTTGCTAAATCATGCAAATTAAGCCCAACACAAGAGCCGCTGATTCCGATATTCATAATGGAATTTTATGTTGCGTTAAAGCTTAGTTTTATTTCAATGGATATGGCAATCAACAATATCAATCAATATTTGATTGATAATTGTCCTCAAGTGCATATTGAGGCACCATTACATGCAGAAAACTGTTCATTGGTTAGAACGTTACAGTCAATGGTGACAACTATAAAGCGATGATTACAAACTTTTGCCTTTAGTAATTGAAGAACCATAATGTGCAGTTGCTGTGGTCTTAACAATACGGAACACCGTGTCACACAGCTAGTGCCACACTAGATTTATTGAATGTGTAACGACATGTTTTCTCTGGTGGCTGGGGTATCTTCAGCGACGTTAAGGGACATGTTGTCTAAATCAAATGAAAGACCTTGTTATACATTTTCTGTGTTTATTTACCATTAATTGATCAGGTTGCTTTACTTGGCTCCGTCTGCTGTGTAAACATAAGCGGAGGCACCGCCGGGCCAGATACCATAATTTAGCAGTTAGTGGCCAAGGGAAATACATCGATCAGTGGAAACTGTGGCGAGTAAAAACAAATACGACCTAATTTCTCGTTGCTCTATGCTACGTTCATTATCAGCTGCCAGTTGTACCATCACGCAAAGAAGGCGCTGCCAGCGGAAAAAACTATAATTTAAAATAGCGAAAACTAATTTTGAAATTGATTCATCTTAACTATGCCAACTATATACAGATATATAAGTATAGAAACAAAACTAAAAATGAGACGTTTGATAGCCGCATAGTTTCACGTTTCGGACATATGAATTGGCCTTCAAGATCGTGTGATTTAACGCCACTGGCGTCCTTTCTGTGAGGATATGTGAAATTGCTAGTCTACACCGATAAGTCCGAAACGATTAACCATTTGGAGGACAACATTGGTCGATATGCGGCCACAAATGTTGAAAAAAGTTATCGAAATTTGGAACTCCAGAGTAGTAGTCCAAGCCAGCCGTTGTGGTCATATGGAAAAGGTCATATTTTGATTATAACGCCAAAAGGTTATCTTTTGAATGCAGTCATGTCATTAAAACTTTTTTTTTGGTTTCTACGCTTCTATAGAACACCCCTTATTTGTTATTTTACAAAGTAAAAGCTAATGGATATTTTATGAAAAAGTATAGAATTTCGTTGTATTTTAATGTTTTATTTTTCCTTTTTATTTTATACAATAAATTAAATTCTGCTTTTTTTTTGCAGAATACAGAAAGCATTTTTTTGAGCAAACTTCAATTAGAGTTAAAAGTACTTTTAGGCGTAAAAAATCCAAGCATAAACGTCACTATGTAAATTTTAAATTAAAAAAATATTTATTTTAAATTATAAAATTCTTTTTTTTAGTTTTTATTAATTCATTTTTGGACTTAAGGTTGGTAAATATCTGGTTTATAAGGAAATTTGTTTTTCAGAATAAAATAAAACAAAATATCTGGCAATTATGAATGAACAATGGTATCTGGCAAATGTCCACCATGACGACGCTGACAAATGTCGATTCTTTCATCAAAGTTTTTAATCACTTTTTGGCAAAATGGCGATCCTATTTCTTTATTCACATCACGGATTTTTAGTGTTAAGACTGAAAACGATTTAATTGGCTCCGTAGACTCTGACCTTAGCATAGCTCCACAAAAAATAATATAGTGTTGTTAAATTACTCGATCGGTTGGCCACTTAACCGCTGATTGTCATGAAATTATTCGGTTGGGAAATTTAGTTTGCAATAAATTTATCGTTTTATTGGCTGTGTAACATACGGACGATTGTGTTGAAACCACATGTCAGTATGTCATCAATAATAGCCTAAAATTGAATTCTTAGCGTCTCGCTATAGCTTGATCTTTTGACTGTTACCGCGTTTCCAGTCTCATCTTCGAATAAAAAGCGGCCTACAGACTACATAGTACACCATACAGTGACACGTTGAGCATGCAAAGGCTTCTTAATAATCGTCCTAGGATTTTCAGAAGCCCAATTGCTGCAATTTTGCTTGGTGACATACCCAGACAAGAAAAGTGGGCTTCATCGGAATAAATGATTTTTTCAGAAAACGAATTGAGCGAATCTACGGCGATGTGAATGATCTGTCGGCTTCAATTCCCGCACCAGTTGAACCTTGTAAGGCTTTAAAGTCAAATCCTTGCGCAAAATTAGCCATATGTTGGTTTTGGAGAACGTCGAGGAATTGACAAATTTCGATATGCTTCAACACTGTGGCTCACAGCTGCGATCTTTTCAGTTAAATGACCTGGTCGACCAAGCTTGATATTGGCAAATTTTGTATCGCGCCTGTCGACTCAAATTTAACGACCAAATTCTTAAAAATTGTGTCAGAAACTGTGTAACTTTAACAGAATTACCATTTTCATAATGGATTTTAATTATTTAAATGGGATTTTCGTGCGAATCTACTACGAATACGTCAAAAATATCGTGATGTTGGTGCCATAATTGAAAAACCAATGTCTTGTTGAATTTGTTGTTTAATTTGTTGTCAATTTCTCTGTCATCCCAAAATTTCGAAATTTTTGTAAAAATGCGTCGTTTTAACAAATAACAAGAAAACAAGGCTAATGCTTAAATGAAAATAGAAGATTCTAGCCAAAACTAATATAAATTTCAGATTTTGCTAAAAACACAGGAAATATTTCATTACCAGAAAATATATTTTTTTTTAAATTTCAGCATTCTAAAGTAGAAACCGGAAATCTACCAAAAAAAACGGCAAAAGCTAAATTTTGCTTAAGGCAATGCACTGTGTACTTGAAAACTTTTTTTGGAAACAATTTAGAAGCTCGGGAACCACTAATAAATATCTTAATGAAATTTCACAGAGGCCAAGCAAAATTCTGGAGGATTCATAGAGCAGAGGGGTATGCACCCAAAGTTGGATCCGCGGCCATAACATTTTTGGAAAACTTATTAATAGTTTATTTTTTACTCAAATGTTAAAAAATGTTGAATTCAAGTTGACATTGAAAATATCTACAAAATGTGCACCAATGTCTACAAATTACCTCTCTTAGTTTGGGAAAAAATCAGACTAGAATTTTTCTTTTTTTTCCGACCGTATTTGATGTGGTGTAGTTAATTATGGTCGTATTATTATGCTAAGAAATTTTCTGTACTATTGATAAATAGAATAAAGTAGAATAAAATATTAGTTTTGGTTCTGATAGCATGTTTCGTTAGTTACAGGTCTCCGAATTGGAAAAATATTACAACGACTGTTTTTTAGAATCTTTCCCAAAAACGTGGTATGGCTTCTTTGCTTATATAATTGAAACTTACTTTAGTATTAGTAAATTTTATTAAACTATGTTAAAGAAAATCTATAGCAAATGCGAACCAGACAACAATTGCATCAAGGATTATAACGGTTCAGCTTCATCATCAAAATATAGCGAATTTTGAAACGAAATTTATGAATTACATTGATTCTTCGGAGTAAAAAGCACCGATTGAAAACAAGTAAACAGATTATTAATATTAAAGTTTAATTTCTCTACTGCATACTCCAAAAAGGATTTGCCAGCGCCGTAGTTAATAAGGCTATGTAGGTTAGTTTTATAAAAAAAACATTTTTGGAACATTTTTTTTCCGGTTAAGGAAATTTTGTGTTGAAATATAAAAAAAATACAATTTTATTTATCATTACGTTCAAAAATATTTTGACAAACTCAACCTAAAGAAAGCTACAGACATGGATGATATCAGTAACAGAATGTTAATGAAGCTGCCCCGTATTTCAATTCGATTTTGGCCATTTATTTTCAATGCCATTTTAAGATGGCAGTATTATCCAAACAACTGGAAAATAGCTAAAGTTAAAATGATTCCAAGCCGAGCAAAAATTTTATCAAAGCCGAATCATATAGGCCCATAAGGCTCGTCAAAGCTTTTCGAAAAGTTGCTCATGACTAAACTGTCACCAATTTTAACTGTTAGTGTGTGCATTCCAGACCATCAACTTGATTTTAGAAGTCAGCATAGCACCATAGAGCAGGTGCTTATGGATTGGTTCAAGTAGTGAGAAAGACATATAAGGAAAGGAAATATTGTTCTGCCCTTTTTATAGATGTTTCTCAAGTATTTGACAAAGTATGACATAAAGGCACAATATGGTGAAGCTTCTGATGTTGTGAAAAGAAGGTTTACAGTTGCCGAAAGAGACTTCATCAGTGAACCTGCATCCATTGATTTCTGGGCAGTATACTCGGTCAAGTTTTATACCTAATTTATACTTGTGATATGGCTGCGAGTAGTAGTATCCAGAGTTATATACTTGCCAATGGCCTGCATTAGTATTTACGAAGACCCCCGCGTATCATCTAGGTTTTTCAAGAACATATTACGCATCTGGAATTGTGTTTAAACTTATGGAGAATTAAAGTTGACGGGCAAACGTGTGTCCACATAACTTTTATTTTAAGAAAGGAAACTTGCGCCGCTATTCGTATCAACAAACAAATAATTTCCAGCCATTTACACTTTAAATATCTTGGCCTAGACCTTGATCGTAGGCTTACTTAGAAATACATCATTGACGCAGAGCAAATGAAAATGAAATTATCTCAAATATGCTTCTACTGTGCAAGTCGATTTTGAAACCAATATGGTGCTATTATGGGGCACTGCCACAGTTTCAAATGTAGAAAAAATTTCACGCCAACAAAAAAAATACGATTGCTAAGATTGGCTCCTTTGGTACATGAGAAATTCAAATGCACATAGTGATTTAAATATTCCACTTGTGATAGCAGAAATTGCTAAATACGCAGGCAAATATTTAACTAAACTTGACTGCCAATTGAATCCCCTTGCTCGCAATATTTTGAACTTTAGAGATCGCATCCGCATAAAAAAGAGGGAAACAAAAGCTTTAATCAACAACGCTATAAATGAAATGTCTTGAAAATATTTTATGATTTGCAAGGATTTGTTGTAATATTTTTGTAATTGCTGCCCCAAAATTTATGTCTGACACTGGTCGGATTTAAGGTTTGAATACTTGTTGATAGTTCATATTATAATAAAAATACAATAAATAATTTATATATATACATATATATAATATATATATATTAATATATATATATATATATATATATATATACATATATATATATATATATATATATATATTGCTATAAAATTTAAAATTATAAATTCTCTATTTTATTCTTCAAATGACCAATTAAAGGAAAACTAACAGTTTTAGGGGTAAATGACATATAAAAAATGCGACGCGTAAAAAAATGTCAATAAATTGTTATTCTGGAAGTCAAAAGCTTTCTCTTGGTATCATCCACTTGTATAAAAATCATATAGTTTAGTTGAAGGAGCTTCGCAAACCTCGCTTTCATGTAATGTTCCGTTTTTCAGTTATACTGCAGTCTATGTTAGATTAACTACATTCAATGAAAAATTAAAATTGAATGTTTAATTGGATTCTATTCCTTTTATTTTGGAAGATTTAAAGTTCTTTTAAACCTTAAATCAAAAGGATATGATATAAAATGTCTGCAACTCCTACAACTAATTATACAGTCAAACTATTTATTCGAAAGTTTCGTTTTTAATTAAAGACCATACCATTGAAATTCTTTGAGATAACAAGTTTTAAAGTTAAAGACAAAAATGTAGAAGTTTTTTAATTTATTTTATAAGAAACTAGACATCAAAATAACATGTGATAATTATCACAACTTAGTTAAATGAAAAAGTTCTTCATTGCAAACAAATTAATTATATTAACTCGATAGACTAACCTTGAGCCGACTTTTTATTCAAGCAAACCTGTTATTAAAGTTATAAATTAAATATGAGCATTCAGCCATACTCTATTCTAAACAATTTAATACAGTTTTCTACACTTTATTGTGACATTATTAAATTAACATAAAAATTAAATGGTTCGGGCTGACTGACCTTCAAGAGTTCTTAATTATATACACTTATTTATTTACTTAAACTTTTGGAAAAACGAGCAACAATAACAAAAATATTATGAAAATATGTCTGAGAAACATGCAATAAGAAAAAGATTATTAAATGAGCACAAGGTATTGTTTAGAAGGCAGTCGCAACAAAAGAAAACTTTTTAGTCTAAAGAAAATGAAACAAAAAATAAATTAAAAATATATTGTGAAAACAGCTGATAGAAGTACTTTAAGATATAAATTAATTTTTTAGTAAATCTACACTCTAGAAATAGATAAGTATTTAATTAAAAAAGTGTTTCAGAGAATAAATTGTTTAATATATAAAAGTTTGGGAATAAATTGTAATTTTAATAATAATAATAATAATAATGTTAGGAAAATGTCTTGCCTAAGATTTAAAATAAAACAATTAAGCAATATGGAAAACTACTGCTTACAAACTGCGTAAAAGTTCATACACACACACACACAACTACAATTTGATATGCTTTTACTAACTGCCTGGCATGCACGCGCAAGACAAAAAAACTAACTTTGCAACAACAAATATACAGTGTTTATCATCGGCGTAGTTTTCTAAGAAACCCTTTTTTATACAAAAGCAACAACAAATGTATTGAAATAAATCCCAAGCAGAAACCTTATCAGCATAAAAACAAAAACAACTATACACACAGGCAAGCAGGCACCGACAAGACGAATAAACAACCTACAACAACAAAATACACACAAAGAGAGTAGAAGTTTCTTACATCTTCTAGATTCTTATTGGACAAGTATAAATAGGGGAAGCGTCTGAGTGGATAAGCAATCAGTAAATTAAACCTCAACAGTGAAGACGTGCATTCTTAAGTAAATTGTACTGTGTCAACTTTGTGTAGTTGAAAGTAAATAATAAAATTGTTATTATTTAAAAACTCTAAAACTGGTGTTAATTCTTTTGCAATAAAGAACTCACAACAAAAACGTTTATAAAAGGTATAAACGTAACAACTGGTGTCAGAAGTGGGATGAAAGACATGATTGAGCAAATACTTGAAGAAAGAAGTAAGTCGCGTGCAAAATGCTTTAACTGCGGTAAGGTCGGACACTTTCAGCGCAACTGCTGATCTGTTAAGAAAAGGTCAAGATCTGCTTCACCTCCAAGGGAAAACAAATGGGCAAACAACACCAAATCGTAGGAGTCACCGTTAAACTAAAACGAGCTAGCACTGAGGGGCAAGAGCTAGCTCCCACAACCGATGGCCCCGCAATCTACATTTCCATCATGCAACAGAAAAATAATAACCTTACTGTCTGCGGATTGATCAATGGAAAGAAGCAAGTCCTCACCATAGACACAGGAGCATTTCAGTCCGTAATAAGGCCCGATTTTGTTAAAGGGGCAGTAGAACCGTTAAAGAATGTGCAACTGCGTACGGCAACTGGAGATTCAGCCATCGTCTATGGAAGAGCCAGGGTACGTTTGACTATCGGAAACATCAGCGCAGATCACGTGTTTGTTGTCGCTGATATAGTGGATGAAGTTATTATCGGTGCAGACTTCATGACAGCTCACGGTATTAATCTGGACATGGGGCAGCAGATAATGATCTGGCGCAACGTGGAGATCCCCTTAAATGTTGGATATGAGAGCAGGGACGCAGTAAGGAAACTATTTGCGATAGAACGCCGAAAACTACCACCTCTGGCGGAAACTATAGTTTGGGCACGTGTGGAGGCGGATTGTGTGGACAACCGGTTGTGGGTGGTAGAACCAGACGACGTAGGCAATAATGTGATAACAGCTAAAGCTCTAGTGAAAAGCTGCAACAATGGGAAAGTACCTGTGAAACTACTAAATCTGTCCAGCAGCGAGAAGACAATTGGCGAAAATGCTGAAATTGGCCGATGTGAGCCGGCAGGAGCCGTAATTAATTGTGCGACATATCCAGAATGCCCCAAAATGACAGCTAAAGAGCGGGATCTGCTAACAGAGCAAGTAAATAAATGGGTAGCAGAACTAAAAGCGCCCGACAGAAATAAAGCAAAGCAGATGCTAAGAAAACATACCGCCGTCTTTGCCCTAAACAACAAAAGCCAAGGTTGAACAGCAGTGGTGAAACATGAAATAAATACCGGCGAAGCGAGGCCCATAAAACAAGCACCCAGAAGTATTCCCCTTGCAAAACGAAACGAGGTCAAAGAACTGATTAACGAAATGGAGCGGAACGGAGTGATTGAGCCATCTTCGAGTCCATGGAGCTCACCGATAGTGCTAGTAAAGAAGAAAGATGGCAGCACTAGATTTTGCGTGGACTATAGAAAACTTAATGATGTCGCTAAGAAAGACAGTTATCCGCTACCCAGAATTGACGACACCTTAGACACGTTGTCCGAAACGAAATGGTTCTCTACCTCAGACTTGCAGAGTGGTTACTGGCAAGTTGAGATAGCCGATAAAGACAAGGAGAAAACTGCCTTCAGCGCGAGCAATGGATTGTGGCAGTTTAAAATAATGCCATTTGGGCTCTGCAATGCTCCAGCTACTTTTGAGCGCTTAATGGAACGCGTACTCAAGGGGCTTAACTGGAAGACCTGTTTAGTGTATCTGGATGATATAATCGTGATGGGAAAGACCTTTGATGAACATCTCAAAAACCTGGATGAAGTTTTCAAGCGTATAGCGGCCGCAGGACTTAAATTAAGTGTTAAGAAATGTGCGCTGTTTCAAAAGGAGGTTAAATACTTGGGGCATCGTGTAACAGCAGAAGGCGTTTCAACTGACGAGGATAAAATATTGGCAGTAAAGAATTGGCGTCGTCCACAAAATCTTCATGAGCTACGTAGTTTCTTAGGGCTTTGCACATACTACAGGCGATTCGTGCCGAACTTTGCTCAAGTTGAAAGTAAATAATAAAATTGTTATTATTTAAAAACTCTAAAACTGGTGTTAATTCTGTTGCAATAAAGAACTCACAACAAAAACGTTAATAAAAGGTATAAACGTAACAATAATATTTAATAATTTTAGCAATTAAGTAATAAGCAATCTTACCACTTTAATACTAAAACTGCTTTTCTTTAATAATATAATTGTATTCTTTAAATAAAACTTTAAAATAAAATGTAACTCCAACAAGAAATTCTTGAATATCCTTCAGCAGAGATATTAATATGCAAATATACAGTTTAATAATTCCCTAAAATTATGCAACAGAAAAAGATGTTCGAAAAACCACGAAAGTATATTATACTTTACAAAATGTTTCTAAGCCAAAAAGCTGTTTGTATTAATTTTCTAATAAAAATTGTTGTCTAAAATTTAAATTTTGCATAAAATTCAATTATCTATTTAAAGGTAAAAAGATTTTTAAAGTTTTACTCTAAAACGTTGATATTTACATACTATAACTTTTGTTTAAGAGTAAAAAAATAAATAAATCACGCTAATAATATCATGATATACATACTTTAGTATGTATTGAAAATGTAATATAATGTATTTTCAGAAAAAAATGTATCAAATATATCAAATTTTCGACCATTCAACAGCCTACAGTTCATGCCTATTTAAAAATAGGAAGAAAAGCTCGTATTTCAATAGAACGAAAAATTTCAAAATATTACTTACATCATGTTGGTGATTCAGAGTTTTTATTATATTACATTACTGTCACATTTGACGATAGTATTTACATCTCTTTGTTATTTTTATAAAGACGGTACTCTTTTGGAGCTCATAATCTGCTCATTCATTATAAATTAAATGTTTTTTAAATATATTAACATATTTAATACGGATATGTATATTATATATTTAGGAAATGCATAAAAAGTGTTTTAAATTAAAGATTGATAATGGGGTAAAAACCTAATTCTGGGGCTAGAAACAGTTTATTAGTAATAATCTGGTACCAGTGCAGGAGGGAAAGGTGAAGGTGTAAGATTATTATGGATAAACCTACTTGGTTTGAAAAATATAAACGCACATAATTTTTATTTTATTCAAAAAAATTTAGCACTTATAATTAAAGGATAATCCTTATTTCTAGGTGGCAAGGCAAACAGCAATGGTGTTTCGTTAACTGGAACTTTAAAATTAATTCACGGTTTTCAACAAATTATTTTAAGATGTGTTAATCACTTACAAGTAGATTAATACAATATAATATTATCACGTTTATACCTTTTATAAACGTTATGTTGTGAGTTCTTTATTGCAAAATAAATAACGCCAGTTTTTAGAGTTTTTAAATTAATAACAAATTTATTTACTTTAACTACACAAAGTTGACACTACAGAACAATTTACTTAAGACGTACGTCTTTACTTCACCAGATTTAATTTTACACTGATGGACTATCCACTCAGACGGTGCCCTTTTATGTTTGTCCATTAAAAGTCTAGAAAATTTAGGAATCTTTGTATCACATTTTTTGTTATATGTTGTTTATTCAATGTATAGGCGCCAGTATGTCTGTGTGTATTTTTGTTTTTATACTGATAGAGTTTCTTCTTGGAATTTATTTTGAGATATTTTATGTTGTCTTTTGTAGAAAAGGTTTCTTAGAAAACAACGCATATGGTAAACAGCATGCATGTTTGTTGTTATCTTGCGCGTATAAAATTTCTTATAAACAGAAATTTCTTTGCAAACATTAAAACAATAAATAATATTTGTACATAAAACTTAAATTTATTCGGTTATTCAAATATAAAATAAAATGAAAGAAATAATAATATGTTTATCAAATTTATTAAATTCAGTACAACTTCTTAAAAACGGGTTATAATTTTATCTGAGTACTTTAATTGCCAGTGAATTAAAACAGCGCGTAGGACGAAATGAAACGTTAAATGAAAAAATCTTCCCAGACATTTAAAACAAAGGTGACATTTTATATTATTTTTAGACTTTTTGGAATTGACAGCTTTATTAGAGCAAGTCTAATAGACAAAATGACAAGAACTGCTTTTGCACCGATGCCGTGCTATTACTATTGACTTTATAAATTAGATGCTAAATTATTGAGCCATATTCCAGAATAGGTTTGACAAGAGAATTGTATGGGTGACATATATTTTGCATCCAAGTAAAATACCAAGATCTGAAACTACATTCAGTTTCTCAAGTTCGTAGCCGTTTAAAATATATTGCACGTTTGTATGAAATCTTCGGAATAAAGGTATGTATTTGCACTTTTTAAGGTTCAATTCCATAAGGTTATTATTACAGCAGGAACTAAATGCGTCGAAGGCCGTTCGCAGAAGAATAAGATCAGCATGATGATTATATATTCGATATATCTTCACGTCGTTTGCATATAATAGAACGTTCGAGAATTTAATGGCTTAAAGTAGATTATTAATAAACAAGCTAAATAATATAGGACTCAGATGATTATCCTGCAGCACACCAGATGAAACAATAATTTTTTCGGAAGTAAATATTTTAACAGAAAATTTTTGAGATTCTGTTTTACAGATATTAATTTGTATTTGATTTGTTTGGTCAAGTTTCCTTACCAGAAGTTTGTGGTTGATCTTATCAAATGCCTTGCTAAAGTCAGTGTAAATTACATCAGTTAATTTTCGTTAAACAAATCTATGATTTGTTCATTCAACAGTTAAACAACCCCTTCCAAAACCATACTGAGTAGGAACCAATATTGATTCTTGATAAGAAAGCTGATCAGTAACAATTGTCTCAAAAAGTATAGGTGTAGTGCTAGGATCAAATGAAAAAATCGGAGCCGATAGCCACAGTATTGAAGTAGATTCAAATTTGTCAATTTCTTGAAGTTCTCAACAGTTGGCGTTATTGAAAATCACTACATAACAAATTTTGCTGAAGGATTTAACTTTTAAGCCTTCAAACTGGTGCTGGAATTTAAGCCGAGTCACTATTGATATCGCCATTCGCTAAATTTATTCAGGAACAACGAAGCGAATTTTCACTTGTCAGGGCATGTCAAGAAGCAAAATTGCCGCATTTGGGTTTCTGAAAATCCTAGAGCGATTATTGAGAACTTTTTGCATTTTAAAAGTGTCACTGTATGGTGCGTTATGTGGTCTGAAGGCCGGATTGGGCTGTGTTTTTGTGGAGGATGAGGTTGGAAATACGGTAACAGTCAATGGATCACGCTATCGCGAGATACTAACAACTCAAATTTGGTCTATTGTTGACGACGTGGATATCACTGACATGTGGTTCAACAGGACGATGCCACATGTCACACAACCAATAAATGGATCAATTTGTTGCAAACCAAATTTCCTGATGGCATAATTTCACGACAATCGACAGCCAGATCGTGTTATTTAGCATCACTGAATTACTTTTTGTGGGGCTATGTTAAGGACAGGTTCTATACAGAGCGAACCGAATCGATTTCAGCCTTAAAACTTAAAATCCGTGATATGATTAGAATAGGAATAGAATCGCCATTTTCCAAAAAAGTGATTGAAAAACTTTGATGAAATAATCGACATCTATCAGCGTGGTCGTTGTGGACATTTGCCAGATATCATTTTTCATTTGTAATTGGGGTACTTTTCTTTTCGTAATATAATAAAATTTGAATTATCTTAATCTAATTTTTTTTTATTTTGTTTTAGATAACAAACTTCTTGTTGAAAAACTCTGTACATATTTCATACATTTTAAGAAACAAATTTAAACTTTTAAAGCCGTTTAATATATTCAAAGAGAAACAGTAAGGTGATTCATATATGGAATAATTATTAATTAAGTCGTGTTTAGAGTATGCATTTCCTGCACTCTTTAGTACTAAACTTTAACTTGAAGGCTTTGTGGTAGTCAGCTGCAATAAGTTCAGACAATCTCGCTATTAAGTAGTTAAGTAGATATAAAATGGTACAAAATTACTATGCATAGAGTTTTTCTTTCCCAAACCCTTTTATAAAATAATTAATAACTTAGTCGGCTTATATTGCCACCTTATAGATACCATATGGATTTATTTTCACTAACAAGTATTTAAATATTGTAACCTTAAAGAAATTATTTTGTTTCATTAACAACAGGCAACAGGTTGTCTCTTCAGAAATTTGAATGAAAACAAAAAGTACAAAATAAATAGAAAAATGAAAAAAAAAGGAATTTGTGGGATGTAACTAATGTCATAAAGTAAATTAAATAAATAGGTTGACATACATTTTTTAACACATAATGAGAGCTTTACATAATATTTATTATATATATAAAAACGTCTTATGTTTAATCCACAACCATGTGTAAATTTTATTTTATCTTATTGTCATAGAAACGTGGATAGAATACAAAATAATTGAGCGTATAAAATTAAAATAAAAAAATAAGGAAAAAAGAAAAATTTCCTAAAGCGTTAAGCCTAAAGCTATTGTGTGGCAAAGGACTTTATAAATACACATGTAGTTACCGACACAAAAGCTGCCTTTACACATAGCTACAGTTACTATTGCCTATAGGCTTAGCTTCTTTGTATGGGATTTTAAGCAGGAAAAATTGAAGCTCATGTTAGTTTTTAAGTATATTAAAAAGAAAAGAAAATTTCTTTGATATAATTCAATGCAATGTTGCCAATGTTGCTGGAAATATATCTTGTCGTTTGTTATACTTTAAAAAAAATCAACTGTACGAGTTGATCATCAATTTATTTGTCAAATCATTTCATTTACAAACTCAATATTTTATTTCAATTTTATTGCAAGTTAAGCTAAAATTATAATTAGTACGAAAGGTTTTAGTCCCGAAGTGAAAGTTCTATGCAAAAGTATTAATATAAAATTTGTTATTCTTGAAAAGTGCAAACATAACAAATTCATGAAAGTATTAATTGTTTCATTTTGCCTAGGGTATTGACCTTTTGTTATGATTTAATAATTGTGGTTGGTATTGTGTATATAACTACTGCCTACCCAGACTGAAGCGTAGAGGCTGAAGGAATAGAAGCTTTATCTTGGATTTCCTTTTAAATCCTACTTCAGGATATATAGTACCGTTCGAATTATGAATTGCTTTTCAATATGGTCTCTTCCAGATTTTTTTTTTTTATCTCAATAGTTTAAAAATTTTGCTGTTTAAAAGATATTTTGAGTATGTAGGTGTTATCATATATCTGTTAATCTGTTAATCTGTTAATCATTATTTCTGCATTAAAAGAAGGTCGCCTTATTATTAAGTCTTTGCCTATTCTCAAAAGTGGTTTCCAATGTCATAGGTTTTCTTAATTCGGTTATTTCTAGAATTGTTTATATATGGAATTCTTTAAGTGGTTTTTCGTATATTTAGATACCACCATCATGATTTTAATCTGAAGAATGGATTGTGGTGGCTTAAGTACTTTGATTTCAACCAGCATCATAAACATTTAAACGTATATGATTTAAATAAATTTTGACTCTACTAGAGTATCGGTGTTTGTGTTTTGCATACCTTTCTTGTAAGGAATTTCATAGTCGAATTCTTCTAGCTTTAACCTCCATCCTACTAATTTTAAACTCATTATCCATGTTAACGGGCTGTGAGCTGTAACAATTTTAAATTTTCGACCATACACAGCTATGGTCGAAAATATTTAATTGCCCAAACAATCGCCAACAGCTCTTTCTCAATAGTAGAGTAATTGACTTCAGAAACACACAGTCTGCGACTAGCGTAACATATTGCCCTCTTACTGCCTATTGGACATTGCGATAATATGACACCAATAGCAAATCCACTGGCATCTGTTGTGGTTTGGTGTTCTCTGTAAAAAATTTAGATAAATTGACGATGATCTGTTTTTGTTTTCTTTTTGTAAAAGAGAAATAGCACTTCAGGCAACAGTGCCTATTTAGTCAAGTACCGTGCTACATTCGTTAGGAATGGGATAGAGAATAGATGAAACAGGTGGTGAAAGTAGAAGGATAGTCGGAAATTAACTGCCGTATATAAGACAGCACAGCGACCAGCGACTATGCCTTCATCGCTGAGCAGCCCCACCGACAGTCAATTTTTATTTTTGTAGTGAAAAAAAAACCAAGGTCTTCGTTGGGTATCGAACCCACAACCCCCATACTGACAAGCTAGTACACTACCTACTAGCCTACAGGCTACACCTGTAGGCTGTTCCTGGCTTAAAGCAGTTAAACTCTATTTAGTTTGCAAAATTATAGGGTTTTCCGTTTAAGGCTTACTCGAGGTGCAATATATGATGACGCTTTGATTTTTTAATGATTTCCGTATGCTCTGCGAATTTGTTACACTGTAAATTCCTCCAGAAACCTCAATGTGTGTTGAGATACCTGTTTGTCCAATCAAGAATTTCACCTATTTTGACATCAGTAGGTAGTGGAAAAATGTGTGTGAAGTTAGCAGGTATTAAGGCCGTGTCAGAAAAAACTTTTGCTTTGCGTTGCGTCAGAGTTTCGCTTTGACATTTGAGTTAAAATGTACGTAAATGTATGAAAGTTGCCACATAAAGCACTTTTGACGCAGCGCAAAGCGAAAAGTTAACCAACATTCAACTTTTTGCGCGCTTTGACAAACACCTGGCTTTTATTATTTGTGTTTGTGTGTTTGTGTGTGGGCGTAAACAAAAAATTCATGAGTGTTGTCAAAGTTTATTGTGACATACACCACTTGAGTTACGCTTTTGCTTTAAAGTTTTAAATGTCACGCAAAGCAACAAAGTTTTAACTGACATCGCCTTTAGGTATTTGTATGAGGTTGTGTTTGGTTTCATTTGCCAGAGAATAATGGTTTTCAGAGCAGTTAGGAGATTGTTCAGAAAATCAATGTTTGTTTAAAGTTTTTGAAGTGTATCAATTCCTACAAGTCTATCGAAATAGTTATGAAACTTAAATGTGAATGTTGGCGAATAAGTATTTTTATTTAACGAGTAATTGGTTCAAAATTTGCTATAGTATCCGGTTGGCAAGTTATATTTTGCTGCAAGGATATAAATTCAGTATTGATAACTAATGACGAAGCACCTGCAATATTTTCAGTGTCTTTATTATGGTAATTTTTTACAGACTCATTTATATTGCGAAAATTTGAATTTGTTTGGGGCTAAAAATTTCATTTCGTAATGCATGTTTTATTATATGAATAATATGTATTCCTATAATTTGTTTTGTCATATTGTTATTAGGAGCCTCCATTTTAGGAGGCATTATAGCGCTTTTTATGCTATGATTATTTTGTGCACAATTGTTGTTACTAAAATGACGATTTGTATTTAGAGATCTAGGATATTGTCTTTGATCTGTATTGATTTATATTGTGGTATTGGAAAATCATATCTATAGAATTATGGTTGAAATTTCTGTTGATATGGTTTGTATGAATTTTGCCTTGTCTTATGAAAGTAATATTTTGTTCCCTTATTCAGTAAGCAAGTAGTTTAGGCAAAGTTGTCTATATCGTTGGTTCATAAATAGTGTGTGTCCATAGAAAAAGTGTGTATAACTCTACCGCATAGATTGAGCAATCTGCAAGTCGAGTATTTACAAATATGTTCTCAGCAATTGAGGCCTTATGATCACAGGTAATGTGTTTTTCTTATTATTCCATCATTATAAGCATCGATATATGGCTAACATATCCTTGAAATTATATTATATTGCAAGATTTTGATGACCAATTAGCAAAATATATACATATAAATATTCGTTTATTAAAATTTGGCGATACCCTTCAGGATTTTTTAATCTGACATCTCCCAATTTTATCCTAATGAGCAATATGAAGTTAGTGGTTGGTACCAGCGACATCCGTGATACCGCGCGAACTGAAATATTTCAGTAGATTATTTTTACTTAATCTTTCGTTAGTCTACAGTGAGCTTTCGGCACGTTTACAGATTTTCTCTCAATCAGTCCTTTGGTGTCATCGTGACGTAATTTTTTAATTTTGCTTTAAAATGTGCACATTTTGTCTTTTCGTTTAGAAGTCCGAAGCAAGTACTTTAGGAATCGGGCATAAGAGAGGAAGATAACTGGTTTTGAAAAGCCCTCACCATGTAAATATTCTCCAAATTCGTTAGACAAAGAATTGTACGATTTTAGCGATTGTGATGACCAATTGTCGAACTAGATTTTCCTCTCCTCAGTGAACATGAGCACAGTCTGTTGAAGAGGATTCATTAGATGTGTCGTAAAATAAAATTGAAATATAAACGAAAAATTCAGGTGATGTGATGCATTGCCAACAATGAACCACGACAAATATCAACACAATCATATTATCGTAAAGTGGAGTGGAGTTCTTTTGAACTTGTAGCATGATCTTTAAGATAATGCATCGTAATATAGTCCGAAATATATCGCAGAAGCAAAGAGAATATATTAACCCTGCTACCTTATGATCTGAGTTTAACGATTCTGAAATATTAGAAAAACTTTTTATATATACGAAGAAAGCTTAACTTAATGAGAACAAAGTACTGAGATTAAGCGGATAGATATGCGTGATACAGATTTAGTGAAAACAAAAGGACTTTTTGACCTTCTTTTGTACACCTCAGTATTGAAAGCTAATCGAAAACTGACGGAATGGAGCGTGATAGTTTTAGAAGTGTGCTATCTAAAAACCGA
The DNA here is from genome assembly GCA_030448955.1 of Trichopoda pennipes. Taxonomy (NCBI): domain Eukaryota; kingdom Metazoa; phylum Arthropoda; class Insecta; order Diptera; family Tachinidae; genus Trichopoda; species Trichopoda pennipes. Next base: position 3,110,010 of record JASKUP010000108.1, on the reverse strand, counting down.
TTTTTGTCATCGTTGTGAATTAAGGGGGAACTATTTAAAAAGTTTATAAAATTCATTGCGAATTCAGGAAGACACTGTAACAACTATTTCTGAATTATTTAAAAAGTTCATAGAAAAATCCATGGAGTTCTTTTTTTTTTTGTTGGTAAAATGCTCGTACCATACAGGAGTAGATGTAAGTTTATTATGTATAAGCTTAAGAAACCGGCCAAATATGGAATTAAAATTCTAATTATGTGCTACTTGGGTGCTAGCACATTTAATGTGTCAATGCTTACATTTATTATTGAAACAATTCAGATGGTGTTGACCTTTCTGAGGAAGAAACTGCTTATATCCACACCATCGGTTTTGCGAGTGTGCAAGGATTTTGAAAATACACACAGAAATATAACTGTCGATAAATGTTTCATTTCTGTTGAACTCATGGAGAAATTATTGGAATGAGAACTAGCATACATATATTGGAACACTAAAGAAAAGCAAACCAAATATATCATTTCAGGCATCAAAAACTCTATAGCCCGCAACAAGTCTGCATAGTTTTATCAAAGATTTTACTCTCGTGTCGTACGTTCCAAAAAACAGTTTTATTGATCTCATCATTCAGCTATAATTGACTCAGAAACCAATAAACTAGCAGTGATGAAGGATTACCATAAGACTAAAGGTGTCGCAGATGAGGTCGACAAAATATGGGCAAACTTATAGTCGTCGTAATCAAAGATAGCCAATGGCCATAATTGACAGCATTTTAGATTTGAGTGATGTTAATGCATATGTTATACATATATATGCAAATGCTTCCACGATTGAGCGAGAAAGATTTTCTCAAAATTTAGCCATACCGTTGGTTATACCGCATTTTAATTGACGTGTCTCTAATACCCAATGGCCAAAAGAGCTGACGCTTGCTATAAAACGTATTCTTTGCAAAGACTTAGTAACCAAAGAATCAGAAGATTATGACGAAGTCGTAATAAACCAGAAGAGAAAGCTATGTAACATCTGTCATTCCAAGCTCAATAGAAACATCTCGCATCAGTGCATCAAGTGTAATATAGAGTCCGCCAAATAACTTTTTTTTTTAAATGCTATAAACAAAACTACACAATTTCGGCTGTGTGGCACGTAGCGCCGTCCTGTTGAAACCAAAAGTTGCCAATATCCTCCTCTTCAATTTTTATGAACAAAAATTCGTTCAAGATGGCTCGATAACGATCGCCATTGACTGCAACGGCTACTCCTGAAAAGTGGCCCAATTATGCCTTTGGATCAAAATCCACACCAAACAGTGACTCGTTTTTGGGTGCGTCGGCTTTTCAATGTATGCATGCGGGGGCACATTTATGGTCTTTATAGTACGTAACAGCAACTGGGAGAAAAGGGAGCCCAGTCCCCTGAAGACAGGCAGGGAGTCAACTGGGAGGTCCACTTTATTTCCACGGAGATCAGTGAGCCCCAGAGTTCATTATTTGTCTCTTTAGACATTTAATAGTTCTCTGGCTGATCATTGAGGTTGGCCCCTATATGGGAGTAACGTGGTGGTTGTGGTTTCGCGGCCCAATAAGAGTTATAATGGTTCTTATGGTGGCCAGGATCATCTCACTGATAATGACACGCAAAGTGAATGATTCAGTCCAGTGTGCATGCTAGACATATGTTCTGGACAGGAGTTGGAAAGTCTCCAACTCTTTAGCCAGGTGTGATGATTTGCAGCCCTGCTCTGGAATCATTAAAGTTGCAACTAGAAGGTTTCTGTTGCATAGAATTATAGCTTTCTAGGACGAGCATGACGTTCCAAACCATGCAGTGGTTAGATCCACCATCTGATAAAGGCTACATAACCAGGTGCGGATGTAAATCGAATCACATAGTTGTATGCATGCGGGTTTCCTGTGCCCCAAATGTGTCAACTTTTTTTTCAAAATCGGCATATTCTGTAATTCGATCGCAGGCCTACTTAGCGAAACGTTTTCAAGAGTAGACACAACCATATTCTTTCAGCGGAAGGATAACAGTAATTATCTGCCAAATCAAACATGAGCTACGTGTTACCATTCACGAAATAAGCACTAGTTTAAAAAAAAACGTTAGATGTCGGACAGTACATATACATATGTCTTTAATGCACCCAAAAAGTTTGCCAGAGTTGTGCCTTAGAAGACTAGTTCTTTAGAATATTTTTTATGTCTTAAGACATGTTTTTTCATTCCTAAAATTTAATTAATTCTTAAAAAAGTGTAATTTTTGCAATATTGCAACAAAATTTTTGTGAAGTTTATTTGGGTTTTTTGGAATTTTCTGTAAAAAGTTAATCAGATTTGACACAGAAACTCTTAAAAGTACATCGTTAAAAGTGGTGTCACCGTTACCTTAGGTTAAGCAATTAGAGACAATACTTAGCAAATGATGATAAGATTTTGTATTTTTTCTCATTGACAAAATCATATGCCTTCATCAAAACTATTTATTAAAGAGCAGACATAACCCGTGTTTGATTTCATAAAAGTAGGCAATTTATTAATTATATTAATTATATATTAAATAATGAATTTTCACAGGTGTAAATTTATATAAATTGCAGAGAGTTAATAAATCTCTCTGTCAACTGTAAGGAAAATTTATAACCTATGTATGTGTATAGTAAACACCAGCTATTTAAAAAATGAATATCAAAATATGAAACGAAAACAATTTCATTATTCATGAGCCATACACATTTAAAGAAGGTAAAAAATTATTGTAATTTCTCTTGCAAAATATTATTTAATTCGAAGGGCACTTATACCATGAATAAATAATGCTTTAAGTGGGTTTGCATGCTTTTTTCGATTTCTGTTATACAAATAAAAGTTAAAAGGTATTTGTTTTAATTATTTATAAATTTAAATGAAAATTAAAATGACTGAATTTAGTTTAACTATAATTTGTATCGACTAAGGGAATAATCATATAATCAATATGAAATCATTTTTAAAATTTGTTGTAGAAGTTATTTCAAAATTAATATGAATTTAAAAGTAGACTAAAGAAGAAAAAATTTTTGATTAAATTATTAACTTCCTTAGAGTTCTTAGAAAGTCGTTTTCGGGTTTTCAGTGCTATAGTTCTTACCTGCCTCTTTCGACATTTTTGTATGGCAAGTAAAGTAAATTGAAATAAGTAAAGTTCATAAGGAATCGTTTCGGAGCTTCCAATGGTATAATTTCTATATGACTCTACTCACTATTTATTTCCTTAGTCAAATTTCTTAATTTTTGTTTTAACATCGAATGCAATTTCTAAAAGGAGTTTTTTTAAGCTAGATAGAACTTTAAATTGTAAAAAGTAACACAAAAAATGAAATTTTGATGAAACATTTTTTTTTATTTGTTTCAGTATACTCTGACAAATCATCATGAATAGACTCTCGCTTGAACAACGCTACGAAATTATCAAAATTTACTTTGAAAATCAGTTGTCGATTTGCGCAACTTATAGACGACTTCGTCATTTTTATGGCGTACATAATCGTGCATCTGAACAAGCCATTCGTCGAACTGTCGATAGATTTCGTACCACATACTCTCTAGAGGATGCAATAACACCAACACGTCGAAGGAATGTGCGTACTGAAGAGAATATCGCCGCTGTAAACGAAAGTGTGGAAGAAGATCCAAATTTATCAATTCGTCGTCGGTCGCAGGAATTGGGGCTCTGTCCGTCCACTACGTGGAAAATTTTGCGCAAAGATCTCGGCCTACACCCGTATAAGATCCAGCTGGCGCAGGAATTGAAGCCACGAGACCATTATATGCGTCGTTCTTTCGCCAATTGGGCTCTAGAGCAGTTGGCAACTGACCCGTTGTTTTATCGCAAAATTGTGTTCAACGATGAGGCGCATTTTTCGCTTAACGGGTTTGCTAATAAGCAAAATTGCCGCATATGGAGTGAGACCAATCCACAACAGACCCTGCAGACTCCATTACATCCAGAAAAATGCACCGTTTGGTGCGGTTTTCACGCTGGTGGCATCATCGGACCTTATTTCTTCAAAAATGAGGCCGGAGCTCGCGTTACGGTCAATGGAGATCGTTACCGCACCATGATCAATGATTTTTTGTTTGAAAATATGGATGACATTGATCCGGACGAGATGTGGTTTCAACAGGATGGCGCTACGTGCCATACAGCGAACGCAACCATCGACTTATTGAAATCAAAATTTGGCGATAAGTTGATTTCGAGAAATGGACCTGTCAATTGGCCTCCAAGGTCGTGCGATGTGACACCACTCGACTATTTCCTGTGGGGCTACGTGAAGTCACTGGTTTATGCTGATAAACCAGCAAACCAGCCTTGGAGGACAGCATTGTTCGTTTTATTCGTGACATACGCCCAGCAGTGCTCGAAAAAGTGGCCCAAAGTTGGACGTCCAGAATGCGCTTCGTCAAGAACAGCCGCGGTGCCCATATGCCCGAAATCATTTTCAAATGTTAATGTCACGTATTGATCCTCCGAATAAAAAAGAAATTTTGATTACAATTTAATTTTTTGTGTTATTTTTTACAATTTCAAGTTCTATCGGACTTCTATCCCCTGATATTACGGAACTAAAAAATCGCTTAAATTAGGTCAATATTTTTAGGGTTTTTTCGGCATTAAATTGACATAATTTAAGTGATTTTTAGTTCCGTAATATCAGGGGAAATATTTTTTAGGGTTTTTTCGGCATTTTTGAAAAGTGTCTATTTACCTGTAGCTCCTTTTTAATTTGGTTTGAAAAGGTCACGATATATTGTTATTCATAAAAATGATAACGAAAAACTTTGTGGATTTCTCGATAAAGTATTAGATAATATTGAGATAAAATAACGAAGATGATGTGTATATATTTCAAATTTCTTAAAACATACTGATGTACTATATTCATGTTCAAGTGTGATAATATAGTAATTTTATAGAAATCTTTTCTAAGAAATCTTATGCGCACAAGATATAATGAACATGCTTTTAAAAAATTCCACCAAATAAGATACACAATAGAAAACAAAACCAACTAACAAACAACAATAAAAACACATAGCCAAGCTTAGTGTACGCACTACACTGTATGATAATAAAAACAATAATATGGGGAGATATTAAAGTAGAATATTCAAAACCGTTTAAAATAACTATGTAAGCATAACTCAAGTATAGACATCGTTGAGAAAAGAGTATAGAGAAAAAAGAATACTAAAGATGGCACATAGCCGAAACCGGTATATTTACAAACCAAATTTGACGTGGGATGTTGTAAAATTATATCCAAATAAAAGACAACAAAATAATAGAGTTTTTTTGGGTATAATTTTACGTCAACCCGCATCAAATTTTCTCGCATCTCTATACTCGTAAAATCATACCTAAATAATTAAAACCCGTCGGAGAATATACGCACATATCAAAATAATAAAGCATGTTTTAAGGTGTTACAGTGGTGAAGTGTTTATTTTATATGTATTGAAAATAAATAAATCGTTTAGTTTATCTAAAACTCTAAAGTGCTGTGTTATTATTGTACAATAAAATAATTCAATATAACAAAACGCTTATTAAAAAATTAATTAAAGTATAACAAATATTTTTGTTTTCGAAATGTTTACTGTGTTTTTGAGTTGTATTGTTTGCTGTCTGGTTTAAATTATAACTCTCATTTTATTAACTTGGCTTGCTGTTGAATTTTCTATATAAAATTTGGGATGAAATCCTGGGCCTTATGGATATGATTTCCCACGCAGTAATCCATTTCAAATATATATTATTTTGTTTTAAATAATAAATATTTTATGAGAATTTCATAAAATATTTATTAGAGGAATCGAGCACATATTAACGCAGATTAAATATATAAAAATTATTTAAACAGCTTAAGGGCTTTTGTATGAAAAAATTCTTCATTTCGGGAGTGTAATAAATATTAATTTACTGTACTTTAATTTAAAATTGTAGACCTTTAAATAAAATACTCTTTTTAATGAAAACTATACATGTTTAAGTGGATAATACGAGTTGTACATTAACCCAAATCCATGTCATATCATATGAGAGAGTTAATATAGTTATTGCTTTTACAGATTAAAATAGAATATTATGACCCAATTGACAGTATTTTTATTTCCTTTATATATATAGTATTTCTGTTCACGTGCTTACTGCATTATGTTTATAAAATTTTCAATTCGAAGTTGCAGAACAATGGTAAGTTCCAAGGGATATAAAAGCAGCAACGTCTGTTTAAAAATAATGAGGCATTACTGTTTCAATAATCTTAAAATTTTTTAAGATTATTGAATTTCGAAATCTTATTTTGTTTTTTGTTATATTTTTTTACTAACTTTTTTTGTCTTGCGTCATTTCCAATATCAACAGTATTTTCTTTTAAAGCTGTAACTTAAGAAACATTTTCAAAACTTTTAAATTTTCGTGGTCAACGCTGTTTTAACAACTTTAGAAAAAAGGCAAGAAAACTTAACAGTAATAACAATAACAATCTTAACCTGAAGCATAGCAACGAAAACAATTTTCTAAGTTAAACAAAGAAATTTAAAAAAATACATGTTGAAAAACAAATTTTGTTTTGTAACTTTTTCCTTTTGTAAAGGAATAAAATAAAGAAAAGAAAATATTTAAAATTAAGAAAACTAAAACAAAAATGTAATAACAAATACAAACAAAAAAGAGAATAGAACAGCTGTATTAGAGTAAAGTTATAGAAAACTATGATATACCCAGGAAATACCCATATGAGATCTCGTGATTAGTTATTAGATCTCGTTATGGATTCAACTTGATGTAAATATGTTTTTCACACGTCAGCAAATGAAAAAAGAATGGTAACACTACCGCAGTCATGCGGCGATTTTGAGCTTGAACTTTTAAGCTATTAATTGCGGGTCAAAGTCCTCTAATTTAGTTATTATTGAACGATTTTATTTCAATTTGAAGGAGTGTAGGATATATGGCATAATCTGGAAAAATGTTGGCTCCCTGATTAACGCTGCATTCCTTGAATAAAAAGTCACTTTGTAACTTTAAAATCTTATGTAAGGGTCGCTTAGAAAGTATGCATTGTGAAAACTTTTTTAATATTATTTTAGGTATCAAGAGATATAATATCCTGGGCAACTACATAATATTTTCACATGTTGAAATAACTGAATGCAGGCTTAGGAATCTATTGAAAAATATCATTAAATTAATGTATCTGTATTATATGAATGACCTAAGGAAGGCTAAGGTGTTACCCTAGCAGCCTCTCTTGCTTGACGCACATGAAATGCAAAATGTAAAAAGGAGTAAAAAGCATATGCTAGATGTAATCAAATTTTAATAAGGTTTGCTGTTCTCTTTAAACAAAATAGCAAAGAAGTTAGACACTGAACCTGAGGCTTCACAAGACTAATAACTTGTAACTTCTGGAAGCAGAAATATGAATTATGGTATATCAGAAAATAAGTTTTTGTAATAAAGGGTACGTCATCCAACGTTTTTTTTCAACATGTCCTTATTTCGTGAATCATAACACTTAGCTTATGTTTGATTTGACAGACAATTAGTTTTATCCTTTCGCTGAACGAATATGGTTGTGTATACGCTTGAACAACGCTAGGAAATATTGCGACATTACTTTGAAAATCATGGTAATGTTGCAGAATGTGTGCGAAAATTGCGTACGCATTTTGGAAGAAGAGAAGCACAATCAGCTCTGTATGCTCGTTATCTTATGAAAAAAGTGAAAGAAACTGGCGTCCCCATCGATAAACCAAATCGTGAAAAGCGAAAAACAGTGCGAACACCAGAGAATATTGGTGCTGTGGCAGAAAGTGTGCGTGAAGCGCCATCAATTTCAATTCGCCGTCGTTCTCAACAATTGAACATTTCAGAGACATCATGGAGACGAAGTTTGCATAACAACCTAGGTATGACGCCGTACAAAGTCCAATTGGTTCAGGAGTTGAAGCCAAGTGACAATCCAATGCCTTTTCGCTTCGCTAAGTGGGTTGCGATCGACATACAGAAGATGCCGATTTTGCAAAAAAAATCATCTTTTTGTATGAAGCTCATTTTGATCTTGGCGGGTATGTATACAAGCAAAATTGTCGCATTTGGGGTACAGAAAACCCGCACGCATACATTGAAAAGCCGACGCATCCAAAACGAGTCACTGTTTGGTGCGGATTTTGATCCTGAGGCACAATTGGGCCATTTTTCTACGAAAATGAACAATGAGTGGCCATTGCAGTCAATGGCTATCGCTATCGGGCTAAGTTGAACGAATTTTTGTTAACATAAATTGAAGAGGAGGATATTCGCAACATTTGGTTTCAACAGGACGGCGCTACGTGCCACACAGTCGAAGCTACACTCGAAGTTTTGCGCCCTATTTTTGAAGATGTCATTTGGCCACCTCGGAGCTGCGATTTGACACCGTTGGACAATTATTTGTGGGGTGCCGTCAAAGATAAGTGTTACGTCGACAAGCCAGACACAATTAACGCTTTAAAGGACAATATTCGTGAAGCACACAATCGATAATGTGCTTAAAAATTGGACCGATCGTGTAGGCTACTGTATGGCCAGTCGAGACAGCCATTTGAATGAAATTATTTTCCATTATTAACCGGAAGGATTCTACTTTCAAATAAAAATTGAATATTCAGTGGTTTTGTTTATAGAATTTAAAACAAAAAAAGTTTAGTTAATATGACAAGAAACTACCAGTTATTATTTTATTTATTTAATTTTTTTATTATATCTTCGTTAGTTACAAGATGGATAGTGATAATGTAAAACTAATTATAATATGAAAAAAATATATACAATTCCAATAAAACAACATGTATGCAAAACCACCCATGGTGGTAACCAAAAAAAAAAGTAATATATTTTCATAGTCAATGCAGCCAACGACATAATAATTAAATAAAAAATATTGTTTAGTAAAATAGTTTAGTAAAATAATTTAATTATCTCCTTGTAATCTGTGATCTTGCAAAAACTATTCTATCAGTTAAAATATCGGTTTTTGGGAGATATCCTGCATAACAAACTTAGGCACCTGCATTTCACGAGATGTACTAACGCTATTTCTAAAATAAGTTTAGAGTAGGGTTAGATATGATCGCGGCGATCCTTCTGAAATGTATAGCGAGCAATTATGTTGTATAGTACACACAACACAACCATTAAGAAGTGAAGACATTAGGTAAGTCTTGGCCAACAGCATGCGTATAGCAAACGGAGTGGAATCCTTTATCTCCCATAGAGTGTGCAGTTTTCCGTAAACTCTGCTAAGAATAGTGTTGATACAACCAGTACAAGTTAGTCTGCACCTAAATTAAACTAGACTTTACGTACTCAATAATATTGCCACAAATTTGCACATGAATATTATCAATAGTATTTATAGATTTCGAGAAGAGAATATATTTCGACTTTGAAGAGTTGATATTCAAGCCATTATTCATTGCAATGCTGCAATATATTCAAATCGTCGTTTATTCTTTGAACACAGATAGAAACATCATTAGCTTATATTATGTATTTTACTGATGTTAGCAACCTCAGGCAAGTAGAATTGAACCGTGTATTATCCCTCTATGAACCCTAAGAGGATTAGATTTCGTACCTTTAAGAAGACAGACTATCTGAGATCAGTCAGCAAGGTAGGAGAATATGAGATTATAGGCCGAGCTAGAGAAATTATATAATTTTCGTAGCTTTTCTACCGAGTGATCCACTGCATCCAACTGCATCCAGAAGAATTAAGAAAGCCATCATGTTGTCATTGAGGTCATATCTGAGGTTCCCAATTACTATTGTACACCCTCCGCCCTGAAACTTTAACTAGGTTAAAAATGGCTATGTCAAAAAAGAAAATAAGGGATAACTTGCGCCCTTTGAACTGTTGAGTTGCAACAGAAAGTCGACAAGCAATATGCTTAAAATTACCAATTGGTTTGCCTCTATGTGCTTCTCGAGTCTGAATGTACTAATTTGTATCAAATACTCTCAAGTTTATAAATACAATATTTGCTTTATAAATCTGCATGTCCATATAGACATTAATCCTTACCATTGAACAGATCTTCCCCTTTGGCTTGCATTTCAGTGTACTATATAGTGATATCAAAACCAAAACCATCACTATAAATTAATATATTTGTGCATCGCACAGTGGTTTCAAAACTTTTTTGTTAATAATTCGGTAGCTAATGAACCACATAAGCAATCTTAATGCAATTTCACAGAGACCAGGCAGAGTGGATTAATAGTGGAATAATAGTTATTAACTACAGATGTATTTTTTTGAAGAAATAAAAGCAGACAAAAAATAATAAAAATTAATTTTTACTATTATGAAAGAAATAACTATTAAAACATAGGAAATATGAAATTACAAATGTTTGACTCACCTATCCTTTGCCTACAAACACCTAGCTAGACCAACGATGCACAGGTAAAAAATACAAAAACAGATTTTTTTTTATGGAACATTGATAAAAAATACAATTTTAATTTTTTTATGTGTTTAAACACATTTTTCATTTTTACATATAAAAAGAGAAAATTTTTATTAGAAGGCGAGTTTTGCAAGGCTCCTACAACTTAAGTATTTGCTCTTTATAAAAAATGAAAAGAAAATGTTTTCCAGCCCAATTTTCTCCCGAACTAAAAGAGGTAACGCAGACATGTAAGTATATTTTTTGTCTACTTAAGTTCAAAAACTCGTAACATATGAGTAATAAATAAACTTTTTATGAAATTTCCAAAAAAATGTTATGCCCGGGGTATCCAACTTTAGGGCCATACCCAGAAGCCCCCTTTAGCCTACAGGGAAAATCTGTAGGTTGACTCAAATATACCTTTGCTTGGCGTCTGTGAAATTTCATTAAAATAGCTTATGTGGTTCATGAGCTACGGAATTATTAAAAAAAACGCTTTCAAACCACTGTGCATCGTTGGGAAGAGACAACAAAATAATAAAACATTTTTAAGGCTTTACGGTGGTGAAGCTAACTAGTGCTTGTTGTGCGTGTATTGAAATTAAATAAATCGTTTAATTTAAAACTCTAAAGTGCTGTGTTATTATTTTGCAATAAAATAACTCAATTTAACAAAACGTTTAATAAAGAGAAAATTAAGTCAAGTTGACATAAGTGCTATTATAAAAAAATTAATCTACCAAATACTAGGATTCACACATGTATGTTACCATACAATGTTATTTTCAGTCATTATCTACATTATCTACAAGATATACATCAAAATAATGTAACTTAAGGGATAACTTTTATTTAATTTTATTTTCATTATTTTCTATTTGTTCTTGCAGAAGCCATTATAATACAAACTCTGCGCAAATTTAAAGTATTCGTCTATAACGGTTTAAAAAATAAGTCATACTCTTGATACTTAGTTTTATAAAAGATATTCTTTACCAAACCTGTGTAAGTTTTAAATATCTAATTGCTGCTGTTGAAATATTAAAGTAATGTATATTAAAATCACGTCACTATAGGTTCATTTAAATTTTTGGTATTTTTATGTTATAATGCACTTAAGAATTGTATGCCTTTTTTAAATCAAAAGCAAGGCCACATACTCCACTTTTAATTTAAAACTTGGTTTTGCAATAGCGGGGTTTGAAATTTCTACTTATTAGAGTTCAAAAATAACAGTTTATAAATGTCAGCTTTTTTCGGAATGCGTTTTAATTATTTTTGTTAGAGTTGCAGCGATAGTGGTTGCGGCAGACAGAGGGGTAGGCATTGTGGAAAAAATAATAGAGTAACACTTTTACATTTTGGATGCGGAACCCTTGAAATTTACATAATTTTTAGTTTTAAAAAATTAATTTCAATTTCGGCATTTGAAGGTATTTGTAGTCCATATGCTAGAAATTCGAATAATTAAATATAAATGCTGTTGAATTGTGCTTTCTTAAAGCGTTATTAGGAAATCTTATTAAAATATTTATAAGTTTCTATATTTTAATACTAAAACTTACGTCTTTCTACGTAATGATCGTTTTCTCCTTTTTAATTTCTTATACCTAAATGTACTCGGTGAGATTGTGTAGTCCTCATCAAATTCCATCTCAAGTTTTATTAAGTTTTGTAAATTTAATTGGCAGTCCTGTAATGAAACAACAACAACAACAAAATATTATATTAAGTTTAAAGGATTTGCAGTAATTTCATACTAAAACAAATCTTTAATACACACACACACACATACTAACAACCCATTAGCTTTTATTTTCAAGGGAATTTCTTTTAAATTAAAAGTCAGCATTAATAAAAAAGAAAAGAAGAGTCAGCAACGTCGTTATTAAAAAGTTAAAGAAATTGTCAAGGAAATATCTATGCAGCAGCAGCATTTGAGACATTGATTAAATGTTTGCAATTTGTGGTAGATGTCAGCGCTTACAATATCTATAACAACTACAGTAACAATAGATTCAAGTTTTGTCTCTAACAAACATACTTAAGAATACTCTTGCTTGGTTGCTTGTATAATAATAGTCTGAGACGAAAAAGTCTTATAAAACACGGAGCTATAAAAAACAACTTCATTTTAGAATGCCACATAAGGCTGATTGTTACAATAGAAATGCAATTTATATGCGTTACTACAAAATACATAAGAATGTGTATATAAACACGCACATTGTTCGCCAACATTCTTCTGCATATACATGGTGCTTTTAACTTTATAATGCAATCTTTATCTTACATTGTTTGACTTTAGAGGGAATGTAACGTATATAAATTGTGAAACATTATTTTTATGTGAGGATTTTCTTCAGGGTTACAAAAAAGACCATTTAGTGTTGCAAAAATATGGTAGAAGTGCATTTGTTACACTTTTGTTACACCATTAAAGGAAGTATAAAGGGAATAGATAGAATAGATCATTTCAAATACTTCTATACTAAAAAATATTCATCTCATCAATATTGTCATTGTAACAACAGAATTGATGCAATTTTAATAACATTATTGAATCTATTGACGTCGTGAATCTTTCAGCACATCATAATATTGGAAAGGATTTTTCAATAAGAAGTTTGTTTTCTAAAACAAAAAATTTAGATTAAGATGATTAAAATTTTTATTGTAACACAAAGAGAAAAGTTCGGCAATTGTGAACGAAAAATGATATCTGGCAAACGTCCGCTGCGACTACGCTGACAGATGTCATACTTTCATCAGAGTTTTTAATCGCTTTTTGGCAAAATGGCGATCCTTATTCGTTAATCACACCATGGATTTTTAGTTTTAAGATTGAAATCGATTGCATTGGATCCGTTGTGTCTGACCACTTAACTGCTGCTTGTAGTGAGATATGCACAAAAATTTAATGTGCAATAAACTGTTTGTTGCATTGGCTATAGGACATGTGGGTATGTCCTGTTGAAACCACATGTCAGTGAAACCACATGACCAGCACATTTATGGTCTTTATAGAACGCTCGGCTATCTAGACCTGTGAAACTGGGGGAAAAAGGGAGCCCAGTCACCTGAAGTCAGCAGGGGTACAACTGGAAGCTCCACGTTATTCCCTTGGGAATCAGTGAGCTCGCAGAGTTCCTCTATTTGTCTCTTTAGACATTTAGCTGTTCTCTGGCTGGTTATTGAGGTTGGCCCCTATATGGAAGTATCGTGATGGTTGTGGTTTCGCGGCCCCATATCAGGTTTGTTGTTTAATATGGTGGCCAGGATCATCTTGCCATTAATAACACCCTAGGTGAATGATCCAGTCCAGTGAGCATGCTAGACATGTGTTCTGGACAGAAGTTGAAAAGTATCCAGCTCTTCAGCAAGGAGTGGTGATTTACAGGCCTGCTCTGGAATCATTGAAATTGCTACTAGGAAGGACCTGTTGCTAGAATTAGACTTCGGTCTCCTAGGGCGTGAGTGGCGCTGTTTTTCACTCACAGTGGTTTGACCACCATCTGATTAAGGCTCCATAGCCAGGTACAGATGTAAATCTTATCACGTAAAATCCCGATAGCGTGACCCATTGACCGTTACCGCATTTACTCATCATCGACAAAAATGACCCAATTACACCTCTAGACCATATAGCGCACTTTGATCATGCAAAGGCTTCTCAGTAATAGATCGAAGATTTTCAGAAGCCCAACCGTTAGCCGGTTATTCATGAATGAATTGAGCGAATTTACGGCGATGCGAATGGTCAGTTGCCTTAAATTTCTGCACCAGTTAAGACTTGTAACGCTTCGATTTATGCGAAATTCGCCATGTACTGTCAGAATTGTCGAAACAGTAAGTTTGTATTTTAGGGCTATATTTCCCGTCCTTATTTTTGTTTACTCGTCAATGAAATAAATGATCGTACTAAAAATAAGGTCAGCTGTTAATTTGACTTTGTACTGTATCCTACCGCTATAGAGATCACAAATTACTGTTCCAGTATCTACCATAAAAAGAAAATATTTTTTATGCGTTTTTAAGTAAATGAAATTTGTGGTCTAAATTTGTCACAATACATTTAATTGCAATAATAATTTAGTTAATTTAATTTAAATTAAGTATAAATAATTTATAATAAATGCATTTTGACTCTAACTTACGACAACCTACCTCTAATGTTTTGAAATGCCATCGTATATCCGTCGTCCCCACACCTGTGTCCAACTGATTGCGGCATACTTTCAATGTTGGCCAACATTGGCAACGCTTGTTGGTAATTTCGCAACCAGATTCTATTCGTATTGTCTCTGATTTTGTACAATTTGTATGTAAATGATATGTTGAAGCTGCCGATGAGAAGGGTAGATCTAAAAATAAAATAAATTATAAAAACAATTATATACTATAAAAATCAAAGAAAATAAAATTGATCAAACCTAAAGCCAAGCTTCTTGTTTAAAGTGTTAAAATACTAGAAATAAAAAGCTTATAAAATCTTAAATATTATGAACTTTAACGTGTTAATAATTAATTAATATTGCTAATACGCAACAGAGTTATACAGCGGCACTATAAATGACAAGAAATAACAATTTTGATAAAGTATATTACAATATAAGAGATTATACATTAAGTTTGTAATGGAGGGCTAATTTTTTAAAATAATTTTTAAAATAAAATATTTAAAAATTTTTAAATTTCTTTCCTTTTTGGCGCTAAATGATGTAACCAACAAATGCAGCATTATATTTGAATACAACACAAAAAATTAAGTTTTTGTTAGAAACTTGTCATATAAATGGAAAACAATAAAATAATGGCTATTCAGTACTTTGAGCTTTTGTTTCAAAAATTGCTACATTTCCTTTATCTGCCTTGTATTCATTTTAAAAAAGTTAACTAATTCCTTATATTTTGAACAGCATATCATAATAACTACAAGCTTTTAGTAAAGAGATAGCGAACCATAATTTGGTAGAATTTTTAAAGCTGGGAAAATGCATGTTATCTTATTAATAAAATATTTTATGCTTTAAATTTCGGTTCGATTTTTAAATTTATAATTTAATTTGTGAGATTGCTGCCGTTGCTGCCGTGATGAATCTATTAGTTAAATTTCTAGTATAATGTTGAATCTGTTTGAACACTCTTCTAATCTATTTGCATTGTTTTTTCATTTAATTTTATGTCTTTTTATTATATTTTTATTATATTTTCTTTCCAGTTTTTCCGCAGTTTACTCACTTTTCAACGAGGAATGTATACATTAGGGGGTTTCCTAAAGAAAAATAAATACAATTTTGCCATCAAGTTGGAAGCGTTAAAAACAGAAGTCTTTGTATTCTCTATAGAGTTAAAAATTTCCTCACCCTATGCGTACACTCACAGTGGCATTAATAATTCCTTCACTACTTTTAATCGAAAAGTTGATTATCATGTCATGATGATATCAGTCAACCTATTGATTATAGAATCCTAAACTTCAAAGCAATTGTCAGATCTTATATCGATTGTCAAGAGAACAGCAATGACGACCAAAAGTAGCAAGCGATCAAAATAGAAACCTTTGTTTTCTCCGTGGTGTTAAAAATAAGTTCACACTATGAATTTTAATATCTCGAAACCAAAATGGAACTTGTAGATGGAGGATAAATAATCCAGCTTTTGAAGCATTTTTTTCTTGGCCTTTAAGTCGCTAATTGTTGCTAATTTTTCATTGTCATCATGCTGATTCACTGGAATTAGTGAAGGGGTACCAAATTACAACATCCTGGAATCTACATATTACCAATCAACATATTACCAATCAACATATCACCAAATAATCCAGTGGCGTTAAATCACATGATCTGGTTGCCTAAGGCTTCCCAGTAATCGCTTTAGGATTTTCAGAAGCTCAGATGCGGCAATATTGCTTGTTGATGCCCTGGAAAGTGAAAATGGGCTTCGTCTGAAGAAATAATTTTCAGAAAAACCAGCCAGTTGTTTCTGAATGAATTGAACGACTCTACGGCGATGTGAATGTTTGGTCGGTTTTAATTCCTGCGCCAAATTAATCTTGTAAGGCTTAGGTGAACCTGTAGGCTATATACTAGCTTGTCAGTCTGGGGGTTGTGGCTTCGATTTCCAACCAAGTACTTGGTTTTCTTTACTACAAAAATAAAAATTAACTGTCGGTAGGGCTGCTCGTGATGGAAGCATGGTTACTGAACGCTGTGCTGTCTTATACGACAGTCAATTTCCTTCTACTTTCACCACCTGTTTCATCTCTTCTCTATCCCTTTCCTAAAGAATGTAGCAGGGTACTTGACTAAATAGGCATTCTTGCCTGAAGTGCTTCTTCTCTTTAAAAAAAGTCAAATTCTTACGCAAAATTTGCCGTGTGGTGGTTTTGGACAACCCCAATTGCTGTGAATGTCGAGGAGTTCGGCTTCGATGTTTTTAGTTGAACGACCCTATCGAATACGCGTTGCAGTTTTTGTATCGAGCCTGTCGACTCAATTCTTAATAGCAGTCTCAGAAGGACGATTATGTTGTCCAAAAATATTATGGATCTTACGAAATGAAACTTTTACAGAATCACCATTTTCGTAGTGGACTTTAATTATTTTAATGAAATTTTCGTGCGAAATTGAATTCATGGTTACAGTTGCCAATTAATCCGCTGGGAATACATTCAAGAACTAAATGTCGAAACTATCTTATTGTTGGTATTTCCACAATTGAAAAACAAAGTTCTTTTCAAAAAATCCGTGTAAAAATATTGATTATGATACGGTATCGATCTTTATAGGCATAAGAGTGTACTTTGTCTTCAATTTTAGATAACTAAAATCTAGTGATGCCACAAGTATTTTTTTTCCATAGCCGTTAGGTTAAAAATGACTTGTAGCACTGAACACAACTTGGACCTATAAAATCAAAGAATTGTTGACCCTATTTTAAAATAAATCTCAATAATTTGTGTGCCTTGTTCACACGATAACTGCTCATACTAATATGCTGGAGTATGGTGAGCCCTATTGTGATAAAGTAAGCGCAGTTTGCATAAAACACAATTTATTGATTTGCTTAAAAGTAATTTTTCCAGTAAGTGCGAAAGAAATAATCAAGCAAATAGTTTACCAAACTCATATATACAGAAGTACAAAGCCACTAATAATACAGAGTTTTTTTTGCCTTTCTGTAAAACTAAGAGCCATGGTAAGGTAAATATGTAATACACACTGTGTATACTTCAAATGTATGTTATTAATTGACACTTCAAAAACCTCTCAGAAAAGGCTAGCTAAAATCAATAAAACAATAAAAACGAAAAGGAAAATAGAAACACACACTACTGTAATAGTAATTTTTAAAAGGAATAGCTTAAAAGGGGGTTTTCCCCTTTAGGGTAAAGAAAGTAAATTATTTAATGAACTAGGGATTTGCTAAAACTATTAAAAAAAGGATTTGAGTTTACCTTTTAAAGTATAAAAGCGTTTGTACGAAAGGTGGGTGCTTTACTTTATATTACATATACATTTAGTAACAAATGCATATTTCAACATGCTATTTAATGGCAAAAATTCCTTTTTGTCATTTTAGGGATTTTTGAGAAAACAAAAATATATTTTCCTTTTTTCAATTTTGTTGTTGAAATTAGAAATTTAGTTAAAACATAAATTTATCAAGGGATTTCAAACGAATACAAAGCTAATTTATAGTTAAACTCAATATAAAAAAAATAAATTTTAATTTCATTTTATACTAATTGAAGTTTTTTTTTCATTCATAAATTCAATTTAAACTTAAGTTGGAAACAAAATTTGTATGCAAAACTTTGATTTTGTTTTTTAAACTTAAATCGACTTCTTTTAAAAGGTTAAGTTAATATTTTATGTGTGTTATTATACAAAAGTAGACGTATATTTTTGGGATAGCTTATTATTCGTAAGGGAATATCTCTGGATGAAGTTCATATTTCCAGAATGCTCACAATTTTTCCTTTTTCAAAGATTTGCCACTATGTAGTTATTCCTATAATTCCTTTCTGACATTTCTCACTTATACTCACTATCAAGCAGTATTTAAATTAGGGCCATTAACTATTTTCAGACAGATAATTTTTAATTCAATTATCCATTGGACACCATGTATGGTACAATTATGATGGTGTTTTATAACTATTGATGTAATAGTTATAAAGGAAACAGATGCAGGTGCTCTTGTAGGCTAGTAGGTACTGTACTAGGTTATCAGTCTGGGGGTTGTGGGTTCGTTTCAAAACAAAGACCCATGGCTGATTTTTTAACCACAAAAATAATAATTGACTGTCCTGTCTAAATCTGTGTGTTCAATACTATTACTCCTAAAACACTTGTGTGCCTTTATAATGCTTTATACTAGAATCAAGCTCCTATAAATAAATAAATATTTCTTTGCAACAAACGTTTTGTTATTTTTGAGTTATTTTGTGGCAACATAATAACACATTACTTTAGAGTTTAAAATTAATTCAACACACATAAAACAAACCCTATGGTAACTTTGTTGTCTTTACTCACGAACGACTCAATTTGAATAAATTCATTTGCCCAGCAAGTGGTGCTTATATAGTTCTTTTAATCAGGGGCCTTACTGTGTAATTCGATACGAAAATGAAAATCTTTCTTACATTTTCAAACGGCTAGCAGTATTGTATTAGTTAGTATATGAAGAAAATACTTCATTAACTTGGAAGAACTTGTTCTTCAATGTCAAAAATGACAACAAAATTAAAAAAAATTGACTGCACTCTTTTTTACATGTCAGAATTACAAAAATATTAACGAAAAAAAGCGGTTAAGTTAAAGAAATTTATTTTTATCAAAATGGATTGTGTTTTTTTGTGGATAGATAATTTGAGCGACGATGCCATACCAGAAAGAGTTCAAAGAAAATTCTGATATAATGGCTTTAAATGAAAAAAAGTAAGTAAATACTGTAAAACCTTGTCAAAAATTTATATTCAAAACTATTTCATTTGTTTTAGTTTTATCAAAAATTTTAGACTCAGCAAAGATGCATTCATGTACGTATTTAATGCTGTAAAGGATAATTTGAAATCTACTCAAAGGTCTACAGCCATCCCGCCTTTGCTAAAATTAGCCGCAACGCTTAAATTTTTAGGACAAGGTGGCTATCAACGCCAAATTGGTCAGGATCGCCTCTTGGGAATTTCGCAGCAATCAATTTCTAGTTGTATTGCAGAGGTTTGTCAAGCAATTGAGGATATTCTGTGCCCCAAACACATCATTTTTGAAATGTCAGATGAAAAAAAGAGAGAAGCAAAAATGTATTTTTATAATAAATGTGGAATACCTGGTATAATTGGCGCAGTGGATGGTACGTACATTTAAGTCATTAAACCAATAACTGACGAACATTTGTATTTAGGAAGAAAATTGAAACACAGCATTAATGCAATGGTGGTAAGTTTTAATGTCTGAATATTTATTACAAGTCACTAAGTTATTATAAACTATTATAATTCATTTAGATTTGGGACCACCAAATGTATATAAGGTCTGTCAATGGTCGTTTTGGGGGAGCAAATCACGATTCCCATATTTGGAATTTATTTAATGAAAGACAGTTCTTAAAGGAAGCTTATCAATGTGGGGATACAGAAACAAGAGTTCTTGGTAAGACCGAGTACATATTTTATTATTGTAAAAATTATACGTTTTACCTCAACTTATGATTTCAGGTGACTCAGGATACCCCCTCGAGCCATGGATTTTAACACCTTACAGAAATTTATCGGAAAATTCTGCAGAGTCAATATTCAATGATCAACACTTAAAGGGCAGATCAATAATTGAAAGGACTTTTGAAATATTAAAAGGGAGATTTCGATGTCTCTTAGCAGCAAGAGAACTACATTATGCCCCAGGGAAAGCCGTACAAATTCTTAACGTATGCTGCGCACTGCATAATATCTGCCTGGATTTTAAAGTGGAGAATCCAATATTTGAATATGGTCATGAAAGTTCTCAACTATGCACTTTAAGTTACATTGAGGATAATGTAAATTACAATAATATAGCTAAAATAATAAGAGATCAAATTAAGAATAATTTGCAAGAAAACCAATAAATATTAATGAATATACATACGTATATTAAAAAAAACAACATATTTTATTTAAAAAAAGATATCAAGGTTTTCATTTAACAAAACATTAAACAAAAAAGATTTTGAATTCATTAAAACATATTTTTTTAGCAATATCGCTGAATTTCAATCCAACGATTTTTCATTTTCACTTTTTACAGTTTTCTTTTGATGTGGTTGTAGAACAGGTTGCATATTTTTCACATTCCAATTGAAACATTTTTTGCTTTAGTTCTAATTGGGCCAATTTTCTTTTATTTTTTTCAAGCTCGATTTTCCTGTTGAATTCAAATTTTCGAATTTGGAATTCTAGACTTCGTTCTTCTATTTCACATTTACGCTTTGAATACCTTTTTATGTCAAATATATTGTCTTTTATTGATTTTAGTAAATTCTAATGGTTTTTTTGATTTTCATCAATTTTAATTAAACATTTTAAAGAATTTTCTTGGAAAGATATTTGATTTTCAACTTGTTTGCTTAACAAGCTGTCAGTATTAAGCGCACTTCTCTTCCGAATGGACCTACTAGGAGTATTTATATTTAAATTTTCATTATTTTGTTCCTGAGGATGTAAAATTGATTGGTCTATAATTTCAAAATTGTTTTCCAAATCTTCTTCAGCTATATTTATAGATGATGTTGTTGGCTCTTTCTTTAAAGGTGCAGCACCAAATTCTTTTCTTCCACTTATGCCTGTACACCTGTTCCTCTAGTGGGGTAATAGCATAATAATTACTAGGTCCTTCACCGGTGCCTGAAATTCCTATTTTGTTGCGCTTGCACTTTACTTTAGTGTGGTTTTTATAATCAGCCCATACTTTCTTCTAGCCGTTACTATTACGTGTGGGCAAACATGCAGAATTTAATTCCAAAGTTAATCTTTCCCATAAGTGCCGTGATTTGCTTTTTGCTTCCGGAGAATTTATGTGTCCCTTGGCCAAGTCGGGATGATGCACCATAAACTTTACCAAAATTTCAAATTGTTTGGATTTTGTGTTATAGTTTTTCTTTTGTACACTCCTAAAATTTAAATGAAACATAACATCATTTTATATATAACACAACTTCACTCTAAACATAACAAAAATTAATTTTTTTCCATCAAAATTATAAAATTACTTACATTTTTTTCTCTTCCGATAACAAAATGTCTTTCGAATGAAATACGAACAGTTTTAACGTTTTTGACACTCATTTTCGTATTACAAAGTTGCATATCCGAAAGTAGTATTTTTGAATACGAAAAGGGGAAAAGAGTATACTCATATTCGGAAATCAATTTACGTAAATAGGATTACACAATACAATATATTCGAATTCGTACAAATTTTTATTCGAATCGAATTACACAGTAAGGCCCCAGTTCTAGCACACACAAGAAAATTTTACTTTAACATCACCCCGTGTTATTGTTGTTGTTTTCTTTCAATTTAGGCGCCTGCTTGGCTGTGTGTTTTGTTTTATTCTGTGTTAGTTGTGTTTAATTTCCTACTGTTAACTTCTTTGGGAGAATTTCTTATAAGCATGTTGTTATTGTCTAATGTGTATATGATTTTTTAGAAAACTACGTAGTTTGTAAAATGCATAGTGGGTCGTTTACTTTTTTTACTGATATTTATCTTCTTTTAAATCTTAATAAATCATCTCCCTAACAAAATATATAGTTTTTATTAAACGCAGCTTTTCTAGCATAGCTTTGGACATTTATGCAATAGCCAAGCAACATTGCAGGGTTTGTTAGTAACCATTTGTTTCCGTTAGTAGAAGAAACTGCATGTAACAGGTGTTTTATTAAGCCCGATAGAATTATAAATAAATATAAATATAAAAACGATTATAAAAAAATTAAATTTTAATAAACAAATCTTATTTTTGAATAACGGTATTAACATTTAAAAATGTTTTTCGGATATGACCACTGTAATTATTCTACATCTAATTTCGAACATATTATATGTAACTAATAACATGATTTATGTTGGTCTTCAAGTTCTCAGTTGCGATATGTTTTCACAATATTCCAGTGTCTTTATGTGGTTTTGATTCATGATTAAAGAAATTAGCTTTTATTTCAACCTACCTAATCTATGTGTTATTCAGTGTAAAATGCAGTTTATACCTCTGTCGCGAATGCGTATGCGGCAATTTCGTTTAAAATAAAAATTTTGCTAAAAACATAGAATAGAATTTTGGGTAAGTAAATTTCACAATGTCATAATTGAATTTAGTAAACTGTGAATTGGACAATTTAATAATAATGAACAAACGTCAATCTATTCATGATTATTCACCAGAGCTTTCTGTTCATAAATGTCAAAAAGTGAAAAATGTAGGGCAGATCGTTTAAAAGTTAAAACTCTCGTGAATCCTATCGAGCTTACAAAATAACCTTTGCAAAGGTTAACTATCTATGGAATTTTTGTTTTCATTTTGTTAAGACAAATTAGAATATACAGCTACATGTCTGCAACATAAAAAGAAATCATATAAATAAAATATTTGCAAGCGCTATTAAAGACATGCAATTACCGGAGGTTTTTATTTTGTATTTTCAGTTAGGAAACAAAATGACTAAAATCCGACGAATTGTTTGCTTTTGGCTATGGCAATTCTTTTAAATGATGTAACAAAAATGTTGATTTTTTACAACAAAAAAAAAAAAAAAAAAAAATCCGTTTTCCATTAAAATTACATGGCAGCTAGTTTCTTGTTTAATATATGCCATTTCCGTTTATATGACTAATGCCCGTTAATGAAGGTTAGCTAATATTTACCATCATAATCGCAGAAAAATGTTTTTAACCATTGAAATTCGGTAATTTGTTTGGTTGGCTATATTGCGCAAAAAAACCCCACTAATATACTTTCCTGATTGGGGTTTCAAACCCCCAATAACATTTTGAGAAATGAAGCAAAAAATTGCTTATAAGGAGAATATAACATGGGTTTTTTCGCATGCGACACAATTTTGTTGCAGCATTGTAATATAAGTTTTGAAATAAAATTTTCACACACAGCAACAATTTTTCTAAACCTCTTCATGAAAATCGTTAGAGAATTACTTTTGAAACAAAGTTTTGTAAAATATCTGCTTGCCAACTTCCTTAAATTGAAGTTTTTCTCTATTTTGCTGAACAAGAAGTTAAAAAATTTCTTAAGTAGTTTGCTTTACAACCCGCGAATACCATTGCGATTTCAAAGCATTAATATTTCTTACAAACAAAACTGTATGTGAATAATTTTAAACAAAACCTAAACAATATGTGCCTTTGGGCATTGTGCAAATAGTTTAGTAGTTAAAACTTTTGCAAATGGGTTTGTTTCCTCTTAAGAAATTTGTGCCGATTTAGCATTAAAAATTGCTTTCTTCTACAATTTCTTTAAAGCTGCTACAGATGACAGAACATTACACAAAAGTAAACTCTACTAAAAATGCATAGTAAAGCATATTGGCGAAGAAAAAGAAATATATTGAAAACAAATTATTAATTTTTACGCTTACGTTTTTTTAAGTTTCTTGACAATAGTACCAAAACGTAGCAGTTAGTGGTCGAAGGATATACCCCGACCAGCGAAAACTGTACTGATTGAAAACCACTACCACCCAATTTCACGATGCTCCGGTGGCAAGTGTAGGCAGCAGAAGCTATGCTGAGTTAAAACCACGACACCAGTTTATACACTCACAGTATTAGTTGGAGATAATTAGAAATATTACCGAGCGATATGCTCCATCTGCCTGCTAACTAACTAACTAAGTGCGGAGATTCCTCTTTACATACTGCTCTGCCATCACGCAAAACCTTACACACACACATGTGCACCGTCTCTATGGCTAATATAGTAAATAGCTTGTAGCTGCGTTTATTATCTGCCGGCAGTTGTGTCATTATGCAAAGATGGCGCTGCCACGCGAACTGTCATTAAATTTTAATCTTAATTCCAAATAAGAACTTCATACATACATAGATATATAAGTACAGAAACAAAACTATAAGTGTAATTAAGAAATTCAAAACAATATTTTATGTTATGTTGCTAAAAACGATTGCCTCGACATTTAGGTTTACAATCCATTAAAAAATGGACCACAACTTTTTTGAATGGGCCGATGTCCCAAAGTCTGTTTTGAAGTTGCTTGACCGGGTAAAAATGAGGGCCTAGATGTTCATTGGTGATAGTAGGGTCAACTTTGTAGATTCTCTAGAGCATCGACGCAGTGTGGGTTATATTTCACTGTTTTATCACTGTTTCACTGACATTGTCGGTAATGTATTGAATACAAAATTGGCCAAGAAATATACTTCTAAATAAATTATTAATTTTGTCCAAATTGAACAGTTGAAATAAACTAAAATAACTTCTGGACAAATAATTTGAAATTGTGGTTATAGATCGCGGTGGTGAGATACATTTGCAGTTTGACTCTACAACCACTTGAACAGTGTTCTTTTCTGAAGTCATACCAAGAATTTAAATTAGAATGTAAAAATCACAGTCAATATTACCAGAATTATCGATTTACACAGAGCTATGCACAGGTGATAACTATACTTTTCAGATTTGTGTGCTTTGGTTATTGATTAATTTTAGTATTTCATTATACATTTTTTTACTATTGTTTTACAATTATTATTTATCTTCTTGTCAAATATACTGTTGCTTGATTTCTAAAGCGAACGAAATAGAGGAATTAAAAAAAAAAATTTTTTTTCTAAAGTTTAAGCACTACTTTTCCTTACGGCATCATTAATTTTAATTTAAACACAAATGGGAAACATTATTCAAGGGTAACTTTTTTCAATACAGAATTTAATTTCAATTGATGAAACTAAAGTATCCGCAAATATTGGAATCAGTAATAAAAAAGAACAATATACTTGAAAGTTTATGCAATGTTCTATATTAAAATTATATTTATAATGTTGTTGGGGCAATAATCGTATACTTTAATTATAATTTTCAAATTAGACTATGCCACACAAAGATAAAGAACTAGCTTAACTATGATTATGTTTAGCCATACTTAAAGGCATGTATAAAACTTATTCGACACATCACAGTGTGTATTAAAACGTTATCTTTACTTGTACATTTATTCTTTTGCATATAATTACATAAGCCAGGTAAGAAAAAATATTTAAAAAATTAAAGTTGTTATTTACTACAATCCTATAGGGATTAGTATAGAAATTGCTGGCAGTTATAAGTGTTATTATAATATCAACAGAAAATCAACCAACTCCAAAAAGTTATTGCTACTTTTTGCAGTAAAGAATTTTTTTAGTTAACATGATAATAACGAAAATAATAAGACACACAAGCACAGAGTCCTTGTTTTATAACCATATTTTTGAAACAAAAGCTAAATTGACTCCCAAACAATCTTTTTGGATTTAAAGAAATTATATTACTAATAGATATATGAGATAGGCAGAAGTAGTACAAAATATCCATTGTGACATAACATTGTTTCGTGATTTATGTTGTTGTTGCTTTAGAATTTGAAAAAGTATAACTTTAGACCTCCTTATATAAATTAAAGATTAACTTTCCTTAAAACTATTTAAGTGCGCGTAACTTTATATTATAAATTATAAGGCTGATGATCACCCAGGACTGGGAAACGTTACCTTAGAGGCTCCTTTTGAAAATGAAATATAGGTGCGGAGTTTAAAGGCTAAAATAAAAACATAATTTCGAGAGCTAATCGAAACTTATATTTTACTTAAAAAACAATAAGAAAGGCCGTGACAATAAAAATAGTATCCAAAAATTAAGATATGCTATGAAACGAACGATACGTTGCATTTTGTATTAATGTTTGCTTATGATAAAACTATTGAAAGTTTTATTGAGTGAGCACATGTACAGTCATTATGGTAAAAATGTATGAACTTCTACCTCATCAGTGATAAAACTTGACTTATCATATTTAGAGGGAAAACAAAATGAATTTATTTTAATGCTTTGAGCTTAAGGCTGTGTAACGCATTTTTGCCACAAAAATCAGTTATTTAAAAAGTCTTGATATTATCTAATTTTCCTGCTGGTTTAGAGTAGTTTTCTAGATTTTTATTGGGTTTCGTTTAGCTGGATAACACCTTAACTTGTACGAAATCAATAGCAAAACATAAATTTCAACCAAAGACAATTTATTATACTAAAGATCATTAAATTAACATTTTAAGTAAGAAATTGAAAACAAAAATTGTTTTATATCACCACTACGTTTGTTATTGACAAAGTAAATTAGCGAAGCCGTATATCACTATTGGTATGAAAAATAGTTAACAGGCTTTACACTATGTTTGTTTACAACAAAAATTTGTGAGTTTATATGGCCACACAAGATATAATTAAAAGTTTTAAAACGCAGTACTGTAGAGTCTAATTGACAGGTCCATTTCTCGAAGTCAGCTTTAAAGGTAGTCAGTATTAAAATCTTAAATTCTAAAAAAAGTTACATTAGTCCTGACCATGTCAGGCCTAATTTTTTGGGTAAAAAACAAGATGTATCGTCTGTAGCATTGAGGATTAAAGCTGCGGTATCCCTCTTTTTTAATCGGCTATGTCCACTATAATCCAAGATATTGCGAGCAAGGGGGTTAGGATGGTCTTCAAGCTTCATCAAGTATTTGCCTGCGTATTTGATGATTTCTGTAGTCACCAGCGGTATGTCTAAATCACAATTTATGTTTGAATTTCTGATGTACCATGGAGCGGAAGTTATTAACCGTAAAATTTTATTCTGTCCACGTTGAATTCTATCCACATTTGAAGCTGAGGCAGTGCCCCAAAGTTGCATTCCGTTTCAAAATACTCTTCTAAATTAGAAGTTTACAATCTAGGCTAAATTTCGAGTTCCTGCCAATGAGCCAATGTAATTGTGTTAGCTTAAGTTTCATTTCTGTTAGCTTTGAGTCAATATGATGTTTCCATGTAAGGCGACGATCAATGTGTATATCAAGATATCTCACATAACTATCGTGAGGAACAATGTGATTATTGATTCGAATGGGTGAACAATTATCTCTTCGCAGGGTGAAGGTCACATAAATGCACTTTTGAACGTTCACTTTAATTCTCCACAACCACAACTTCAACTGAGTTATATGTTGCTGAAGATTTATGGAGGCTTGATAGGAGTTTTTGTGTGAACTTAGACACGCTGTATCATTAGCAAACGTAGAAGTGTGGACAGTTTCACTTACTATTTTAACATGGTAATAGTTTCGCCAACTGTATGGCACCTTCTGTCTTTCTATGACAACATCTCGATAGTCGCAAAATTTCTCGTAATCAAGTTATCGCCAAATTTCTATTTTAGTGTCGATAGTTTCTTCTACTCTATGGCATCTAATGTCTTTCTGTGACAACATATTGGGAGTCTGAAAACTCAATACTGTGTAGGCAAATTCTCACGTCCATTTCTCGAAATAAACTTACCGCTAGATTTCTGTTTTAATATCTTGATAGTTTCGTCCACTCTATGATATCTTATGTCTTCTTGTTACAACATCTCGAGTTTAAAAACGCAGTATCGTAGAGGCCAATCGACGTCATTAAATTTCTATATCAATACCTCGACAACATCTCACCTTGAACAATTTCGTCCACATTTTCAACCAAAAACCCTTGATTCTGATGCACTAATAATCTTCATTGATCATGATAAGAGATCAGTAGTCATTTTTAAAAAAAAATGCGTACCAATAAACAGTACGAACCACAAATGCTTAGTGAATTTTTCTAAATGTAATGAAGCCTCTATTCGGCAATTTTGCTGATTAATGCATCACAAAGCTTTTAAATAGCCTCGTCACAAACTACAATGCATCTGTAACTTATGTCAGTTGACTACTAATTTTCAAACTAAATTTTGTGCGTATTTCAATCGCAAATTACTTCATGAGGAATTGACACTTCCATAGCACGGATTAACTTTAACATGGTTAGAGAATTAGGCAAAACTATAATAAAAATGATATATAATAAAAGCGAACTTTATCTAATTATAAATTATAGAAATCCCTGTAGAACAGCTCAATAAACATGATAAAGCTTTTAAGTGTCAAAGATAACTCATTTGACATTTTTCATCCGAGCGAATAGAAACAGACTATCATATATTTTTTTTTTCAGAATTCTCGTAAACTATTAATATCTAAGTACACATTAAGACTTTAATTGTGTCTCTTTTTTTAGCTACGTAAAATCCATATTTCCGGGTTAGTAGAAACCAACTTTTTTTTTTAAAGAAATAATAATAAAAATAGTTTTATTTATACGAATTCATTTGTAGCTCTAAACTATGTCTGTGGAAACTATAAAAACTCTTTTGAAGAATATTTCATCACAATGAAAGCAAAACTTTAAATTTTAGATCGGCTCAAAACAAGCGAAAAGATATCATATATCACGACATCATTAAATTTAAATGAAACGACTAAAAGGAAAAATGAACAGTTGCGCCAAGTTTCAAGGTATTCAAAGACCGTGTAATATTATTTTGGTGCAGTAATTTTTCAGGCGATCTCTTGGCAATCCCTATATTGGTTTATAGATTGATACTCGTGCATTGAAAACCTTATATAATAATAATTTACTGCAAATAAAAAAGCTTGGGTCTTCCATGAATAATTTAGGAAATGGTTTTTAAACTTTTTTGGGACCAAGTGGGGAAAATTACTTGATACTAGCAGACCGACAAACTTTGTTACGCCTAAAAGTCGATTCTTTGTTTTTTTTTCTAATAATTATTCTACTATTCGGAACACCGGGGCAGCTGGTGGGATAAAATATGAAAAAAGAAATTTGATAAGTCAACAATTACAGTATGTCAAAAAATAAAAATTTTAAATCACATTAAATACTTTTAATACTCATAAAAAATTACAAAGAAAACTACAATTTCCGATATCTTATTATGATACCTACTTATTATATTGTATTTTGTTTTTATTTATTTTAATTTGAAGTCCATTTTTATGGTACACGATTTTATTGTTTGATTACCTGGCGCGTAAACAAACGGATCAGATGGTTTTCCAACACTGGAACAGGCAACATACAATTGGGTTTAATAGATTAATACCATAAACACTTAATGACTGCCCCTGGGATTCGTTTATAGTTATTTCGAAAGCAGGCCGTACTAGAAACTTTAGTCTTTTAAAATCGAATGGTGTGTCAGTCGGTGTCATTGGGATGCAAGGAATCAAAACGATTCCTTCTATTAGGTTATTCATTAATTTTTTTATCGTGTGCCGTTACAAAGTTTCGGTTGGTTATTATTTCGCAACATTATAACTACAGATCCAACTTTTAATTGAAGATTGTGAAGCGGCAATCCGGGCAAATCAAGTGAGTTTAAAAATTCCGGTGGATTTATATGTTCTTATTTCGGCAAGAATGCCATCTTGAATTTTGAAATTTAATTCATTTACATCAGTGTTTTTGGCAGCCAGTACAGCTCTTTCGCTCAACCAATCCTGGAATAAGTTATTTTCAGCAACATTTGGAAACACTTTAATAATGAATTCATCTTTTTATTGCGTCAACTGACAAAAACTATCAGGAAAGTTGATGCAGCCAGCCATCACATCTATAGCAAATTTGCCATTACCAATATCAATGAGTTGTTTAGAGAATATATGTCCAGATTGATCATTTTGCAACATAACATGCATATTCTTGCTTAAATGTAATACCTTGACGTGTTTCCACAATTTGGAGGACTTTGAACATGCATTCAGTTTATCAGCTTGCGTTGAACGTGGAACCACTGGCAATGGTTTTGGTTGTTCTGTAGAGCTTTTAAGGTTCTGTCTAAAGCTTCAAACGATTTTTTATGCGCCATCGTGCATTCATTCCATACTATTAGTTTACATTGCTGCAAAACTTTTACCATTGCCGAACTCTTGGATATGTTGCAGGTTAGAGTTTCGTTGCCTAGCATATTCGATGGCAATTTTAGGGCTAATAGAGCTGTTCGACTGCCTTCTAGCAAAGTTGCTGTAAAGCCTGACAAAGCAAGACCTAGAGCAATTTCATTTTTTGAGCGCATTGTTGCCAATATTAATGTGATCAAAAAATTTTTTTGGACGATTGGGCGCGGCCATCCCCAATTAAAATAAATGGTATGTTTGACATCGTCAAGAACATATCCTCAATGGAAATCAATGCTTGATTGTAAATTTCTGTACTTATTTCTAGATTCAGATTCCTTCTATTCTGTTCTATTGCGCATATTAAATAAATTATTGTCACACATTTTATCTTTGTATTTCATCCACTAGTTAATACTTCAAGGAATTTTAATAAAAAAAAATTATAAAAAAAATTTTGCATTTAGCAACAAATTTAGTGTTAACAAATTCAAGATTTAAAAAATAGAAATATTCAAAATAACTTTTTTATCTCCAAATACAGCTGCTTTATTTCAAGCGTTAGATCATGGAGTTATAGTTACACTTAGAATCAATTATATATGGAGATCGTTAAAATGGATTATAAACAAAATCGATTACGAATCTACGGACGTCAAGGAGGCGTAGAAAGTCTACAATGGACTGTTGGACAATTGGACTGCATTAAACTAATAAACTCATATATCAAAATAAAGCCGACGACATTAAATGGTTGTTGGAAAAAATATGGGCGGAGTTAATGGAGAGTGACAATTTGATCAAGGCAGCAGAAAAGAAAATGGATATAATAACGGGACCTGCGAAGTCTCTAGGAGGTGAAGGTTTTAACAATATGACTGCGCAAGATATCCAATAATTACAGGTGGAAGAAGCAAATGCTGGAACAGGTATGGTAGAAATGATATCAGGAAATCATAATAAGTCAGAGGATGACAGCATAGGTGAAGACGAAGAAGGTAAAAAGCTTGCTCTATAAATCATAAAAAAGACGAACATTTTGAGTAAAATTTCTTTAATGAAGATCCTTCATGTTAAAGGAATCCAAAGTTTAAAAAAAAACTTCATAAGTGCTTAGCACCATATAAGGAAATATATAAAGATCTTTTAACGAAAAGCAAGCAATCTACAATAACAGTTTTTTTCAAAAGATAGAACATGGATATGAAGATAATACAGAAAAATGGTTAGGGTATGGGGATATTTTGCCAAAAAAAAAAAAAAAAATATGCCCGCGGTTAAAAGTGCTTAGTAATGACAAAAAAAACATTATTTATTTCATATTAATAACTATTACTTTGCAACGACACGTTTTCTCTGGTGGCTGGGATATCCTCAGCGACGTCCAGGGTCTTGTTGTTCCAAATCAAATGAAAGACCTTGTTATAAATCTTCCGCCTTTATTTACCATTAATTGCTTAACAGCAGGTTGCTCTACTCGGCGCAATCGTCTGCAGAGGTACCGCTTGGCCAGGTACCACAACTTAGCAGTTAGTAGCTGAGGGAAATATCCCAATCAGCGGAAACTGTGCCGACTAAAAACAACTAGTACCCAATTTCACGTTGCTCCGGTCTCTCCCAGTGGCAGCTGTAGGCAGAAACCATGCTAAGTAAAAACCACAACACCAGTTTGCGACCTTACAGTATTAGCTGGAGATAATTAGAAATACTTCCGGGCCTCACGCTCCAACCAACATATTTCCTCTTATCTGCAGGTCGGCTCTTATCTGCGGAGGTTCCTCTTTCCTTGTGTTGCTAAAAACGGTTGCGTGGACTTTTAGCGTTATAACTCCTTAAGAAAGTTGTAATAAAGATATTTATATTTTGAAACTGCAATTTTTTGAAACATAACTCCCGTGTTATACGGAGGTTACCTGTATACCTATAGAGCCTTATATTTATGTTTTTCATTCTTCATCAAAAATTATAATTAATAATTTAATTTCAATTTAAATTCTTTTTTAGGATTATGTAATAATAACAAAGTGTATAAGTTACCTCTTAAGGTCTATTTGTTTCAATTACAATACCATTCCTTTTTATTTTCGTCTGCCGCTTTGGATAAGGTTTAAGTTAATAACAATTATTGAGTATGTGGATGAGAACAATGAATACATTAAATGTTGTTTTTCAATTTTTAACAAAAATTTATAGTCAAACACTTAGAGCTTTTTTTGTTATAAATCCTTTCCTGATATTCAATATAAAACAATTTCCTCTTGAATGGTTATAAAAGGATATCTGGTAGTTTAATATTTCTACTAAATACTTGCCTTTATTAGAAATTTCTTTTGAATGTTTTGTTTCTTTGTTGGAAATAGTTTTTGTTCAATAAAACATAAGCTACCAAATGGTATTATTCTTTTATATTAATTTTTTTTCTACTGTCGAGTATAACTAGCTTTTGTTGGTAAAACTGTGCTTGAAATGTCTGATAGTATAATTTTTTTTTGTTTTTTAGTTGTTCTCAATTTATTTTCAACATTGATTGTGTAACTTTATCATACTGAACATTATGCTGCTTTGATCTAGTTGTTCGATTTATTATGGTTTTTATTTTATTTCTTTCAGTTTTTTAAAGAGTTTTGTCTGGTTGTATTTTATTTCGTTTTTTTTAATCCAAAGTTAAACTTGTGACTGCTGGTTTAGATTTGTTTCTTTAATTTTTGTTTCATTTTTTGAAACATTTTCCAAAAGTTTTTTTCAATTTTTTTCTGGGGTTTTTTATTCTTGTTTTGTACAACTTTATGTCACACAAATGTCGTAAAGTTTCTATGCACTTTATATTTAAACAAAATGATTTTAAAGTATATTTGTACAGATAACTTGTTTTTTGTGTGAAAGATTGCTTTAAATGTAACATGGTTAATGATGCCATTTGTTTTTAAATAAGATAGAAATGTTAGATATTTAAGTCGAATACATGCTTTTGGTAAAAGAAACCATTAAACAAAAGTAAACGGGAACAGTGCAGTAATGGATAATTGATGACAGATAGAACTGTAGTTGAACATAGTGCACAATTTTAAGTTCATTTCAAGAAAAGTTTAGACTGTAATTAAAACTAGATTAGCTAAATACACAATATGTTTACACCAATACTCTTAAGCTGCTCAGACGCGAAATGTAGGCCATTATCGGCCAGACAATTGTTTGAACCATTAATGTTTATTTGCAAAGTCTAGATTAAATAAGGGAAGATTGTAAACCACACTAATCTACCCTGTTTAAAATAATAGTAAGCCACATTAGGTTAAGTAAGATAGATATTTGAAATTTTAGGGATGTCATAAGCTTATCTGGGGAAACAAACCGCAAGCATAGACTTTGAAAATCATGCATGACAATTAATGATATTTTAGTATAGCAAATACGATGAATTTCTTCTAATTTAAGACGGATTTTGATCTGAGAGAGAAGCCTGAAAAAGCTCGATATATTATATAACAAGTTAGAGAGTAATTATAATCTTCCCTGTTTAAAATATTATAAAGCCAGATTAGGTTAAGGAATCTGAAGCTTACCATTACACTTGCAATATCAAGCCTCATGCGTAAACTTTGAAAATCATGTTTTTGTTTCGGGGCTGATTTTAATGTATTTCCACGTGTTAAAACCAAAAATGACAACGAAAATTATATATTAGTTCTTGTGTTAAAAATATATCATTATATTATATATATATATACCAATATATTATATATATATATATACATATATATTGAGTTTTCAACATATGAAATATTTCATCACCAACAGTTGGTACACACGTTTGTTTACATAATTTCCCTCTCTTCAGCTGTTCATAAATAGTAAACATAACCTATGTGAGTTTGTCAGTTGTACGCGCCTGGTTGATATTGAAACTATTGTGTGAAGTTGATTTTACAATTAATTTCACTGCTGATCTGATTTAACTGTGAATTCCGTCGATAGCTTTTGCTATATTTTTGGTGAGATAATATTATTGGCTCAGAAACGTAAAATGACACCTATCGTTAAGACTGCCTATGAACATTATTTTGGTGGGAAAGTTGGAGACCAAGATAAATCATGGGCTCCTCATATATATTGCAATTCTTGTTCCGTCATATTGCGATGCATAGTGGCTGAAATTATAAAAACCGGGCAATGGCTTTTGCAGTACTTATGATTTGGCGTGAGCCTACCAATCATACAGACAACTGTTATTTCTGCTTAACTTCTCCCATTAACCTCTCCCATCTACTCTTCGGCCTGTACCACACTCAGACACTTTGCCAGTCCTTTCTCCACTCCAAAACTATGAAATTTTAGAAAAAGGTGATTAAGACTGTGCTAAAGGAGCAACCCATCCTTCTACATCTTATGACCCTGATTTTGAGGTAAGCAATAGGTCTAGTGATCCGCACAGAATTAGTCAAGCAGAGTTGAGTGACCTTATAAGAAAAGGCTGAGCTTTTAGGGTCAAGACTACAACAGTGGAATCTTCTAAAATATGATGTGAAAATATCTCAGTACAGACAGCGTCAAAAACATTTGCTTCATTTTTTTGAGAAGAAAGAGAACCTCGTAATTTGTTTTGATGTTAATGGTTTGACAAACTGCTTGAATTTGGATCACACTCCATCTGAATGGAGACTGTTTATTAACTCCTTAAAACTAAACTTAAAAGCTGTACTTTTGCATAATGGAAATCAGCTACCCTGTCTTCTATTCCTATAGGTCATGCACTTCACATGAAGGAAACTTATATATTTTTTAGTAGTTAATTATAAAGCACTAGGTCAATTTAATAAAAATTTTTTTAAAAAACTTTTATTTTTTATTATTTTTTCGATATTTCGCCACACCGTTGGTTGGCATCATCAGGAAAACAAAAATAATAATGAACAAACAAATTGAAAAAAAAATTTTTTGATTAACAAATTCAAAATAATCAAAAAATTTTTTCAAAAAACAAAACAAACAAAAACAATAAAAAACGACAAATTGAAAAAATTGTTTGTTTTACATACATACAAACAAATTTTCAATATTAAAAATTTTTTAAATGAAAAACAATTTTAAAAATACATAACACATTTACAAAACAATAATAATTTACACAAAAATTTCAAAAACATAAATTTAATGACCAAACGTTACAAAAATTAAAGTATAAATTATTAATATTATGCAGATACAGAGTTTTGTTTTATAATTTTATGCACTAAATGTCTATAATTTTGAGCAACTTTCTCCGTATCTGCTTTAAAATTTATTCTTTTGGTTAATGGTACTTTAATTATTTGTAACATTTCCAACATATAACGACGTTTATAATTATTTTCTAAATTTAAAATTGAAACATTTTCAAAATTAGGATTGTGATTAACTTTAGAGCAATGCGAAGATAATGCTGTTTTTTCTAAACTAATATTATTCCTGTATTTCTGGTCTAACCTATGTCCTGCGATTCTAGTTTTCAATTTATTTACAATCCTCCTTATCATTACCGTTACAAGGAATTTTGTACACTACATTGGACATATTTAATTTTTGAATTTTATCCTTAGTTTTACTAAACAACCTATTTAATGTGTTTGTATTCTTATACAAAAAATTTGTTCAATTTGTCGTTTTTTATTGTTTTTGTTTGTTTTGTTTTTTGAAAAAATTTTTTTATTATTTTGAATTTGTTAATCAAAAAAATTTTTTCAATTTGTTTATTCATTATTACTTTTGTTTTCCTGATGATGCCAACTAACGGTGTGGCGAAATATCGAAAAAATAATAAAAAATAAAAGTTTTTTAAAAAATTTTTTATTAAATTGACCTAGTGCTTTATAATTAACTACTAAAAAATATTAAAAAGGTCAAAAAACTATAACTATTATAGGAAACTTATATAAATATGAAAACACTTCTCCAATCAATCAAATGTGAACAACACAAGTGGCAAATCTGTAGTGATCTGAAAGTCATTGCTATACTCCTGGGAATGCAATTAGGGTTCACCAAGTACTGCTGTTTTTTGCGTCTTTGGGACAGTCGGGATAGAAAATCTCACTATAAAAAAGTGAACTGGCCTACACGAGACCTAAACCCTAATGAGAAAAATGTAGTTGACGAGCCTCTTGTAGATCCTAAGGATGTTCTCCTTCCCCCATTACATGTTAAGTTGGGACTAATGAAATACTTTATCAAGGCCTGGAAGGACAAGCTTTTAAGTACTTGAGAGTAAAGTTTCCCAGGTTAAGTGATGCAAAAAGTCAAGGAAGGCATCTTTATTGGGCTTCAAATCCGTGAAATCGTAAATGATTCTGCTGATTACAGAGGATTTTAACAGGAAATGAAAAGAGAGCCTGGGAAGCCTTTAAGGGACTTGTCCATGGGTTTTTAGGTAAGAAAAGAGATGATAACTTCACAACATTGGTTAAAGAGCTTCTTCAAGCTTACCACCAACTTTGATGCAACATGCCCTTAAAAATTCATTTTCTTCACTTTCATCAAAAAATAGAGCTAATAAAAATTTTTCATTGTCATTTTAGTTTTTATCACCCCAAAATTAATAAAAACTGACTAACTTGGTGTAGGAAACATTCAAAAAATATTTTTTTTATTATGCAGCGTAATTAATGTTATTTTAGTATAACAAATACGATGCTTGATGAATTTCTTTTACTTCAAGACGGATTTTGCTCTGAGGGAGGAGCTTGCAAATGTTCGACATATTAAATAAAATGGAGAGTAAATATAATCCGCGCTGCTACAATTTGGAAATTTCGAGCAATAGCAACATTATGTGTTTGAAATTGAGAATCCTCTATTATACCCAATATAACTTCATTTTTTTAACAACATTTTTTTGTAAATTAATTTATTTGATGCTTAGCTACAAGACGTAATTTCTTTTAATAACTAATTAGGGTTTTTATTATACAAAATCATAAACTTATCTTCTTTTTCACAAATAACCTTAAAACCCTTCATTAATCATAACATGAATTTCAATACTTTCTTATGCACACACTCTTGTACCAATTATCCTTTTATATAATTTTACGGAACACAAACCATCTTCGAATGTTTGACTTCCAACTTGGCTATACATTTCTCACATATACTTGACTGTAAAAAAAGGATAAAATGTAATGCTAAAAAAATAAAGATAAACAAATAGTCTTATTTGAAAAAAGAACAAAAACACCAAATGCTTTTTTTTATCTATTATCTTATCTTTCTTTGTTTGTTTTCTTTGGAAAAATGTCAATGAACTATAGAATATGTTGCAAAGTTTTCGAGGACGAAAAAAAGAATTTAAAATGTTTGTATTTTAATAGAAAATCAAGAAAACCATGATAGAACTTTTGACATATGATCTGAAAAGTAACTTTCGAAAACACAGTGATTATTTACTCAATCTTAGATATACTTTAACTAACACCTCCAGGATTTGCTTTAAGATTGTATGATAAAATACAAGTAGCAGATTTTTTCTTAAGAAGCTTGCGATAGTTTGATGTTTTTTTTTACACTAATTAAGCTGTTAAGTTTATAAAATTTGTAGCTATAGTGTTTAGATTAATCTTTAAGGTCATTAATTTTTTATTAAATCTCAAGTCAACTATATTTTATTAGTACTAGCCTCATCGATCGCCTAACTGATTACTTGATTTTAAACGGTTCCTTTATAGTGCATTTCAATTAATGTGATATTGTACAAAACATTTATTTGCTATTTTGCATGTTATCAAAACCACTTAAATTATTTAATTTATAAAAAAAAAACAGGGAAAATGTAAGAATAGATTAGTCTTTGCACTACTATATTGTATCTGGAATATATCAGTTCAACTCCAGTTCAAGACTTAAATTTTTTAGAAAAAATAAATTTATTGTTACAAAAATTGTATTTAAAAAAATATATATTGTTTCTTTTTTTTCCTTTTAATAAGCGACTGACGAAGTAAGAAGGCTCAGACGTAATCATATCCTTGATGTCCCTTGCATTTAAGTAAACAGTCTAGTTTGACTAACGATCTTAATGAAATGACACTATAATAATAAATAAAAATTTTTAATTTTATAATATTAAATATTTAACCCTTTTGCTTATTATTGTAAGATAAATCGCAAATAAATATGTAATAATAAAAAAATAAGCGTTTAGCTATATTAAATTCTTTTATTACAAAATAATAATACAGCACTTTAGAGTTCCAAATTAAATTTGCTTGCACACAAAATAAGCACGATAGTAACTTTGTTGTCTTTACTCACTGATGCTTCAACTTGAATGAATTGCTGGGCAAGGGATGCTTATGTAGCAGTTTCAAGCGGTTTTCCTAAATACAAGAATATTCTATTCTGTGATTCAGTTAATCCTTGTTTACACGCTTCAACTTTCGTTGCTCAACTTTTGGTTTTTCCATTAGAAAGAAAGAGAAGGCATAAAAATTGAATATGTTTCTATTTCACTGCAGTACGAAGCTGCTTGTACTCGGAAATTTCGCAATCATATACACAAAGTTGCATTTTTACATTTTTGACATTCCTCTTTATTCCCTGTTTCATTGTTAACAAGGAATGTTCAAATTTCATCATAAAATTACCGGAATTAGGGATGGTCATGCATAAACTTGTTTTCTGTAATAATAGATATTCTCTAATATTCTTTTAAGCTAAGTAAATTTACGTAGATGATAAGAATGTCATTAGTGACTAGAATTTTGAAAAAGTTTTCGATTATTTTGAATTTGTTAGTCAACGATTTTTTAATTTTTGATTAATTGTTTATATATTTTTTGTTTGTCCTGAATATGACAACCAATAGTTTGGCGAAATATTAAAATATAATAAAAAATAAATTTCAAAAATTTTTTATAAAATAAAGATCTAGTGCGTAATAATAAAAAACTACTAATTAGATACTAAAAAAGTCAAATAACTATAATTATTATATGTAGTTAATAATAAGTAGTAGGGACGTATGTACATCGTTATATTCCTTAAAACCAAAAGAAGATAAAAAATTAATTCCGGTTATTTTAAATTATGAAAAGTTTTTGCTAAAAAGTGTTGTTAAACATAAATTCTAATGAAATGGATTTTAAATGTCAGTTATAGACTCCAGTATGTACATCCATTTTTTTTCAATAAATGTTTTTCTTTCACCTCAATTTTTTCACAACTTGAATGGAATAAAACGTCAAAAGTACGAAGTTTGAGGCAAAGCACAACACGAAAATTGTTGACACAAATTGCTGCGTGTAGAGATTACGTCAACTTTATAAGAAACAATGAGCAACAAAAAGTTGAAGCGTGTAAACAGGGACTTTAGGCACATGCTTGGCTGTGTGAATTTTTTTGCTCTGTGTTAGATGTTTTCGTTTTATGTTGTTTACTTTATTTTGTAGAAATTTTTGTAAGCATGTGTTGTTGTCTTGTGTGTATTAAAGCCCTTAGAAAACTTTACATTTTGCAAAATGCAAAATGGGTCGTTTCGCATAATTTTTTTTACTGATAATTATTGTCTTTTAAAACTTGACAAATCATCTTCGTAACAATATAATAAAAAACATATAGGATTTATAGAATTTTTATTTAATGTAACAAATTTCTTTTTATAGAAAACACATTATTTTACAACTACTTCAGAAATTCTTTTACAATAGATAGTTCCTACTATGGACGTCTAAACTACTGCCTTTTGCAGTTAGACCTTGAAATTGCATTGGTAAGTCAAGCAAAAAAAAATAAAATCAGCAATAAAATGCTTGCCCAGCTACCCAGTGTTACATGGATAACCATTCTATTAATTTTAAATACAATATTGTGCCTAGAGTAATTTCCTTCACAGTGGAAAGTGGCTATGGTGGCATAATCTTAACATGTGGATCATTTTGATTAGCATAAGATATAGAACACGGTATTTCATTTCTATATATATCCTAAGATACGGGGCATATTTTATAACTACAGTACTGCAGAAGAGGGTAAATATCTTGAAAGACTTTGCCTTCAAAGAAAGATAATTTTTCGACAAAATTTCTTAACAGTTCAAAAACGTGAAAATTTTCCATTTAAATATTTTTAATTGTTTTCTATGCATTTATATGTATGTATTTATATATAATTTTAAAAAAACGTAATTTCTTTTATCACCGCACTTGAGTTACTGAACTATATTGGGAATGTATACAAATCATTGGTCTAATGTTAACCTTTAAAGTAAAAATTTTGCTTGGCAAAAATTTGCTACCCTTACCCCTTACCCCAAATGTGGCTATTTCATTAGTTTACTTCAATGAACCCCAAAGTATTAGACACGATCCTTAATATCCGTTTAATATCAATTTATGATTTTTGTTTCAAATTGTTTTGATTTGCTCCGTCAGTAAATGAAATACTATTGCTGTTCCTTTCGGTGAAAACCGTCAGTACTGGCTGTTTGTTTGGTACGATTGGCAAGCGCAACCGATACGATTACATCATTATCAAGCGGCGTTTTAGATAGTACTGATGAGTTAGTAATTAGGTTTGTTAGTATAAATAGTGTTGGGTTTATATCGTTCTTTCATTAGGGTCGTATCTATTCATTAATGTCCCGCCGGCTCGCATTGTATGCGGTGCTTTTATTATTTGTTAGCTAAGTATGACCATCTGAGTGTGTTTATCGTTTGTTAAAGTATATGAATAGTTTTAGTGGTCTGTTACCTGTTCGTTTATAATGTTACTGTTAAAAGTTCTTGTATTGCAGATTTCCATATTTTCGTGAATGTCTAGTCTTCGTTTTTTTTGCTTTTGTTGGGCTGTAGTGTTGTCATACATTTATTTATTTCCCCTGAAGCGTGTCTGTGACTGTTAAGGTGTAATGTAAAGTTGAAGACTCCAGTATTATATTATTGTATATTAAATTTGTCAGCTGTTGCTGTCGATGTCTTGAGATTATTTTTCAGAGAATTGCTGGTTTTAATGCTGTGATTAAATCTTTTTTTTTATAAAAGGTTAGTTAATCTAAATTTTTCTGCCCATTGTTTTTCGCTATGGTGTAAATTGTATCGACTTCTTTGTTGTACTTATTTGAAGTATGTGGAATTATCTTAAGTCTGTGCATCATATGTCCTCTTTTTCGGCCATCGAGAAGATTTGGAAAAGTTTTATATTTGACGGTTCAAATCAATTATGATTTGCTTTATCAAAAGCCTTCTCGATATGAAGAAATACGGCAACTTTTATGTTCTCGTAAATTCGGATTGACATCTGTATGGAATTTCCAAAGAGCGTGAACAGTTGAACTGGCTTTCTAGAAACCACACTGCCTCTCGGGTATATATGCACTATTTAAAATTACTTTTTAAAGCATTTTCACTAAATTAAAAAGTAAAGATATTGGCTGCAGATTATTAACATCATTATCACCTTAGTTGGCTGCCGTCGTTTAAAATTAAGTTTTAAATTACGTATACGCCTAGCAAGATTTCTTACTTTTTAAGAGATAAATAATGTAGCATACATTCAGGAGAAAATTAATACTGTAGGCCAGCCATTCTCTAAGTGTGTTCCGCGGAACCCTAGGGTTCCGCGACATCCCTGTAGGGGTTCCGCAAGAATTTAGAAAAAATTCCAAACACCTCTCTCTGGTCGACCGTTATGACGCGGCGTATCACGATTCACGAGGCGCAGCCGAACACATACATACACACATACATATATACAATTCATACACATACATACAATTCATACACATACATACACACATACATATATACACATACATATGTGAACCCCCTGAATTTATTTTTTAATATTTATACTCCGGTGAATACCCAGATTTTACTTTTAATATTCGTATTTTAATACAACAACTAAATTACTTTTCTTTCTATTAATTTCTTAATATGTATTTTTGTGTTTTGAATAAAGTCAGTTGCGTTTGAGCTGTCAGTCAATAAAGTTTGTTTAAAATAAAATCGCTTTCGTGTGTTTAAGTATTTTATGGGTTTTTCACATATATACAATTCGCCTCGTACAATTTTACTATGCCGCCAATATGGAACGTTGGCTTAAAGGCGTTAAACGTGTTGCAACAACATCTTCTAACGAAGCCGAATGTTCAAAAGTAGTTCGCGCGGAGTATACAGCAATTACCGATCCAGACGATTATGCAACGACGTCAAGTTCCACGGTTTCAAAGGCGAAAAAAAGGAAGTATGATGAATCATATATCAGTTTCGGATTTGTTGATTCCAACTGCTCACCTCTCTGCATGTTATGTAGTAAACTGCTTCCTAATAGTTCCATGGCACCTGCCAAGTTGCGCCGACATTTAGAAACTGTACACCCTGAGTCTAAAGACAAGAATAAAGAATTTTTTGTACGTAAAAAAGAACAGTTATTGGAAAGTCAAAAAACTATGATGCATGTAACCCAAACTATGAATGAAAAGGCCACAGAGGCATCATATTTAGTTAGCTATCGCATTGCACAAGCAGGTGAAGCGCACACTATCGCTGAGAATTTAATAAAACCATGTGTGTTAGACATAACAAAATGTATGCTCGATGAAAAATCTGCAAAGCATCTTTCTACTGTGCCGCTATCAAACGATACTGTTTCACGGCGAATTCATGATCTGGGAAGCTACGTCAAACAAGAACTAGTTACACGTCTACAAGAAACACGTTTCGTCTTGCAAATAGATGAGTCTACTGATGTCGCTGGTCTGGCTATCTTGCTGGTTATCGTGAGATATCCATATGAAAGTTCTTTGGAAGAAGATAAGCTTATGTGTTCACCGCTGCCCACAAAAACTACCGGAGAAGAAATGTTTAATAAAATAAATAGATTTTTTTAAGGAAAATAATCTCAGTTGGAACAATTGCATTGACATTTGTACAGATGGGGCCAAGGCAATGACGGGTAATACAGCAGGACTAGTGTCACGAATAAAAAATAAAGCGCCTAATTGTAGTTCCAGCCATTGCATCCTGCATAGACAAGCACTTGCGATGAAGCAAATGCCGTCAAATCTAAAATTAGTTATGGATGAAGCGGTAAAAATAATTAATTTTATCAAAACACGACCACTACAATCCCGATTGTTCTCATCATTGTGTGAAGATTATGGCAGCAAACATAAAACATGCGCGCATCTTTTGAGAAGTATTTTCCCGAAGAACAAAATACAAAAATGAAACTGAATTCATGGATTCATAATCCTTTTTTACCCAACTTACAAAAGCCCGAAAGTATGCCAAACGAGATATATGAATCTCTTTTAGAAATGTCATCAGACCCAAGTTTGGAGGCACTGTTCAAAACGACGCCTCTCAACGATTTTTGTTGCAGAA
Source organism: Trichopoda pennipes (assembly GCA_030448955.1). Lineage (NCBI taxonomy): Eukaryota > Metazoa > Arthropoda > Insecta > Diptera > Tachinidae > Trichopoda > Trichopoda pennipes. Next base: position 3,066,156 of record JASKUP010000108.1, on the reverse strand, counting down.
TTCGTGATGAATATCCAATGCTTGAAAAAATGGCACTGAATATTCTTCTCCCGTTCCCAACAACATATTTGTGCGAAACAGGATTCTCAACCTATGCAGCTACGAAAACAAAATACCGCAATAGACTGGACGTCGAACCTGATATGAGACTTCAACTATCCTCTATCAAACCTGATATCAACCAATTGATGAAAAATAAGAAACAGTTTCATACCTCCCATTGGTTAGATTTTTTTTCTTTTTTAATAATTTCTATTATTATACTTGTTATGTAAGTAAGTAATAACTAACTGTTACATTGTACTGTTATTATGCTTATTAATAAAGAATACACTTTTAAAAACTATTGTTTTATTATAGGGTTCCGTCAAGTATTTCGCTTTCCAAAAGGGTTCCGTCACCAAAAAAGATTGAGAACCGCTGCTGTAGGCTAAGCGTATGAGATATGTAGCTAACAGAATATTAATTATACAATTGAATTAAGTTTTACAGTTATAAAATTCGTTTAAAAACCATTTTAAGCTTAAAAACGTTTTTAAAAAATTAATTTTAACAAAAAGCTTTTTATTTATATTAGAGTTTGATACTGGCTTAACCTTAAGTTTTTCTTGTTACTTAAATCCTAATCAAAAATTAAAAACGAGAAACCGTTGCGCAAATTCTGCTGATTGTAGATTACGTTAGAGCACGAAGTTCACCTGCGTTAACCAGAAACCATGCATACATATATTATGGCTTCAAAAGTTTTAGTGTTAGATAGAATTAAACTTACTTCTCTTCATTTCCTACAACGCAAAGTCACTATAACTAGCAGTTCTGAGGAAGTTGCTACAAACCCACTACTATCAACAAACTGCTTAGAAAATACAATAATAAGTACAGGAATAAAGAAGACAAGAAGATAATTGATACAATACGATGATACACATTTACTTACACGGGACCAAAAATATAGAGATTAACTTCATTTTTATAAAAGAAGGTTTACTCGCAGCTTTAAAAACCAGCAGCACTCTGAGACATAAACTCAAGACATCTATGATAACAATTGACAAATTCCAGCGGAGTATACAGACTAATTTGCACCTGGCAACATATATATATGGAATAAGCTGGAGGAACTCTAACAGCAAGATTGACCAGACACATACGCTCTTACGGATGAAAGAGGGAAAACTCCAAGTTTGCATTACACTTTGATACTCACGAACACGAAATGGGGGAAATGACATTACTATATCCAAGCTAAAAACGGCGAAGACAAGTAGTTCTTGAAAATATGGATATCTAGAAAACAGGAACTTGTAACAGGGACATTATTAATGAAAAACTAAAACTGCTCATACACTCTAAAAAAAGAAAAAAACACTAGATTCTAGTATATCATTGTATATTATTTTTTGTTGTTCAATCATTTTTCATGCAGTCAATATATTTTCACTAAAAACTAAATCATAAAGAGCTTTATTTAACGACTCATAATGACTCATTTTATTGCTGAGTAAGAAAAATTTAGAGCAGGATCTGACTTGTAGTTGTATCCTTTATTCAAGAATGTATATTTAGGGATAAATTAAATTTTATTTTTTTGGACCGTGTTCTATATCTCATGCAATATGAAAACGATCAGCTTGAAAGTTGGGTAATAGTCTCTAATAAAAAATTCAAGATGTAAGTCAGTTCCTTAAATTACCTAAATTTAGTCCTTACGAATTTTTCTGATCAAATTTAACACTTTCTTAATTAATGTGATATCAAAAAGTAATATTATATCAAAAACTATTTTCTTTATTTTAAACATATCTGCCAAACTGTAAAAAAACAAACTGAAAAATTTATTTTTAAATAGAGCCGAACTTTTTAAAATTTTCACAAATTTAAAATACAGGGTGTCCGCCATTAAGGAATACTACTTTGTTTGCTTATAATTTTTGATAAAATTTCTAATTATATTGAAAAATGTTTTATTTAATGTTGGCAATTATATGTGGAATACAATATCGGATAAATGTCCGCCTGTGTTAACCTCACAACTGTGAGCCCTTCCGAGCACATTTTTCATTACATTCTCACACATTTCACGTGGTATTAATTTCATCACGAACATTTTGTTTGAGTTGCTCAAGCATTTCTGAATTGTTTGCATAAGCCTTGGTTTTCAGATATCGCCACAAAAAGAAGTCCGGAGCAGTCAAATAAGGCGATCGTGTAGGCAAACCAACATTGCCATTTCTTGAAATAACTTGTTGGGAAAAGAGGTCTCGCAGCAATCACACCCAAAACATGCAGTTGTGTCGTTTTAAAGTTTTCAATCATATCACGATAACGCTCCTCTTCACAGTTAACGTTATGCTGTTTTCATTTTCAAAGAAGTGAGGACTGATGATTCCTTCTGACCAAATTACACACCCAACTGTAAGTATTAATGAATGCAAAGGTGACTGTTGAATAAATTTAGGGTTTTCCATTCTCAGAACCGACTATACTATTTATTCACATATCCATTCAAATGAAAATGTGCCTTGTCACTAGTTATGATTTTTTTATGAAAATCGGGATTGTCGTATCAACTGAATCTTATATGGAAACATATGCAAATTCTTGTGTAAAATTGTGGCCAAAGTTGTTCTTTGAAGCCCAAGCTCCTGAGTATGGCGTCGAATTGAGATTGATGGATTGTTTTCTTGAGCAGCAGTAATGTTTTCAGCCGATCTTGCAGTACGTTGTGGTCAATGCTTGGGCCTATCACCTACAGACCCTCTTTCTTCGACATCATTCATTATACGATAAGTAGTGCAGCTTGTTGGTACTTTGTTTCTCCCAAAAATTCTCGTCGTCTTCATTTTTACAGAATTTTTTAACGATTGAAATACCACAGTTTATCGAGTATTTTTCAAGCTAAAATTATTTTAAAAATACAATTTCATAAAATTTTGCTTAAAATTGTTTTTAAAAGCTTTCGTAATGTTTATGAATATTTCTGTTTTATATACATAAATTTTTAATAAATGAAATGTAAGTGTATATTTAAACCCAAAAAAAGTTAGTAAGAATTAGAATTATTTTTTCTACTAATTTCGTATTTCGTATATTCTTTTTAAAAATTTACTAGTTTCAAATCCTTTTAAATAATCCTCGAATCAACTTAAATTTGCTTAAAAATAAACATTTCCTCTTTTGCATTTTTCCTGATATCTAAAGAAAATAATACCCAAAATATGACACAATTTATAAACTTATACGTTTTCCTACATATTAAAACCACAAATAAATAAAAAATATTAAAGTTATGAAAACACATGTTATGATCTGCTGTATAAATAAATGCCAAAATCGAAAGAAACCCAATTTTCACAAGAAAATAAAAAAAACCTATTATATCAAGCAGGAAATATCTAATGTTATAAGCATCCATCATGTGCGGTTTGCCTGAAATTGAAGACCAAACAACATGATTTCATTTAAGCAAACATGAAAAGGGTAAAAGTATAAAAATGATATGAAAGATATGTTTTTTTTTTAAAGTTATAAAATAAAAGATAAATGTTTTCATATGAATGCCAATGCATATTTCAATAGTTGCTAAAAAAATATATGTATATTCTTAAGGGTATTATTTGCCAATGGCAAGAATTTAAATTTCCAATTTAATTTAGAGCCTAAAATAAATGACACCGAAATTTGACTTAAGAAAAGAAATGTAGAAGAATTTTGGTGACTGGAAATTATTTTGTTGTAATTTTTTAAATCTGCAAAGTTAGTATTTCAAAATTTTTAAAGTTGGTTAAAAATATATATGGAAAATAAGTTCACAGACAATTTAGCTCAGAATTATAGGTACTTAATTAAAAAGACACATAATTTGTTATAATCATTTCATAAGAGAGTATTTGTTATTTGTTGTTTGTTATTTATTTGTTGTTTCCGTTTCCTTGTTTTTTGTATGTTTGAATATTTGAAAATTTAAAAAATTTTTGTATGTATGTATGAAAAAATATTTTATGTTTTTGTCAAATGTTTTGAAACATTTTTTCAATTTGTTAATAATTTTTTTTGTTTTCAAATTTAAAAAATTTTTTTCCTGAAGAAGCTTTCCAAAGGAAAGCGAAATATTGAAAATAAAAAATATATAAAAAAAGATCTAAAAAAAAAAAAAAGATATTTATTGAAAATAAGTTCAATTATATAATACTAAATACTAAGCTTTATAAAATTATATGAATTTTAAAAATAAACTTGATGCTTTTCCTATAAGAGATTGATTTCATTTTATTGCCTGAAATATATTTGAATATAGTATAGGATCCCAAAAGTGAAAATGAAATGTGGACATTATTTTCAGTCCACACAAATAGAAAAAATGTATAATCAGCCATTTACGAGTTTGTCTTAGGAACGCAAAAACTAGTACAAAGGATGGACCAACTCCTTTTTTGATTTTGTCTTTTTTTATTGTTGTTTTATTTTAAAGAAAAATTATATTTCTATATGAATCAATGCATTCCTAAAAGCATTGATCTTAAACCTGTCGGTTTACCAAGCAACATTTAATTTCTGATTAGAACTAATAATAAGAAGAACAATTTATGCGTAATAAGATTTACTTCTGTACCTAGCTGTGTAAGCCATAACCAGACGGTAGATCATACCACTGTGGATGAAATATAGCGTCATCCTCGCCCTAGAAGGCCTTCAGATACATATATCCTCCAGTCACCCCTAGTTGCAACTTCAAGAGCTCAGAGCAGGCCGCAGCCACTCACTCCTTGCTGAAGAGTTGAAGACTATCCAAGTCCTGGTCGAGAACGCATGAGGCTTAATAAAATTTAAGAACACAACGGCAACCATGCTCACTGGACCTGGACCATTCATTGTTTTCATTGTTAATGATCCAACCCATACCACAATTACCGCGACACTTCCGAAGGTCCAACCTCAATAATCAGTCAGAGAACAGCTAAAAGGCTAAAAAGACAAATAGCTGAACTCTGGGGCTTTACTGATTCCCGTCGAAATAAAGTGGAATTATTCAGTTGGCTCCTGCTAGCCTTGAAGGGGACTGGGCTCCCTTTTACCCCCGTTGACACATGTGATGACGGTGAGATCCTGTCAAAAAATATCAATGTGCTCCCGGGGGGGGGGGGGGGGGGGTTGGTGGAAACAAGTTATACAAAAAGTCAGGTTGATTGACTACGTCAAATATTCTGTTAGTCGTGCTCAATATAATTTGATTAATTAATCGCGTTACTCTGCCTACATAAAAAAATTTGAAACAGTTATAAAGCGAATCCAAAACTTTCTACAAATTTGTCAACTCCAAAAAGAGATCAATTGCATTTCCCTCTGTTATATAGTATAAAAGTTATGAAGCTGATGATGAGCTGACAATAACTAACTTATTTACGGATTTTTTTTCTACCACCTATTCTGATAAAAGTTTTGACGAATACAACAACTCTTATTAACTGTCAAAGGTGCCGTATCGGGCTATATCAATTCCTGTTTCGAGCTGTTTAAAAAGGCTTCAATATTCATATAAATATGGCCCGGTTGGTATTCCTAGTTGCATACTTTACAAATAAGCTATGGCACTAGTAAAACCTCTTACAATAATAACATAAACAAAAACGGACAACAAGCATGATCGTAAAAGGATTTAGTTAGGAAAAAAGACGAATGAAAAAGGGAGCGACAAATTAGGTAAAAAGAGACAAACGAAAAAGGAGAGAGAGAGATGCAGGCAAGAAAGACAGAAAGTGACGAACGCAATAACACGAAGGGAGACACGAACAAGACGGACTATATAAACACAACTGACAATAGAACGCAACCAGTACGAAAAGAACACTTAAGATGGAACAGCCGAAACCGGTTTGTTCACAAACCAAATTTGACGAGGGTCGACGGAAAACCGTACCCAGATAAAAGTCTTACAATAATCTTCAACATATCGTTAAATTTGGTTATTTCCCTAAAATCTGGAAGGATTCTTTTATTACTCGATTATTTAGATCTGGTTGTAGGAATAATGTTGAGGTATTGCTAAACTTGGAGAAAATGGTTTCTGATCACCTTTCCCATCAGTTATCATCTATATTGTTTCCTGCTTAGCATGGTTTTAGAAGGGGTTGTTCAGCCATTACTAATCTTTTAAAATCAACAACGCTACACAATCGGTGGTTTGTTAAACGAAAACAACTGATGTTACTTACACCGACTTTAGTAAGACGTTTGATAAGGTCAAGCACAAACTTCTGATAAGGAAGCTTGACCGTGGGATTCACAAGTAAATTACATATGTGGATTAATTTATATCTTTCATACGAACCTCAAAAAGTTTATTATCACACGCCTACTTCCAAAGAAATTATTGTTTCATCTGTGATGACGCAAGTTAGCCATCTGAGTCCTCTATTATTTACATTGTTTATTAGTAATCAACCTAATGCCAGTAAATACTTAATCGTTCTATTATATACAGACGACGTGAAGATATTTCAAACATATAATGGTTACGCTGATCAAAAGGGCACTTAATTTCTGGCGTAATATTAATCTTATATATTATGTATATAGTTTCAGATCTTCGATTTTACTAGATGCTAAATTAAATTTTATTCAGCATATTTCATTGGCCACAAAAAAGTTCGTGCAGTTTTTGGATTTATAAAACGCTGGGCGAAGAAGTCTAGTGACCCATATATCACAAAACATTTTTATATGGAATATGGCTTAATAATTTCGGATCCGGTTTATAAAGTTTATAGTAGTAGCAAGGAATCGGTGCAAAAAAAGCAGTTCTTGTTATTTTGTCTTTGAATCTTACAATTGAATCTCTAAATTCTACTACCCTAATAATGCTGCCAGTTCTAAAAAGCCGAAGAATAATGTAAAATGACACCATTATTTTAAATTTAATAAAAGTAAATCTTTCGTACTATACGCTATTTTAAATCCACTGGAAATTAAATATATTCAGATCAATTTATGATAACTCTGACTCGTTTTTAAGATTTTCTACCGAGTTTCATAAATGTTATAAGCATACTGATTTTTATTCAAATGTTTATACTTTTAATATTATCTAATTTTATATTTGAATAACCATATTAAACTTTTATGTAAAATTATTATTTACTGTTTTAATGTCTGTAGGGATCTTGAATCCATAGACTAAATATAAATATAAATAAATTACAGAATTTGTAATAAATTGATAACTTTAAACAATATCTAAGTGTTGATTATATATTTTAGGAAAATTCTTACTTTTATTCAGCATCATTAAGGGTCATTTCCATGTTGAGACGATTTGTGTAATGGAAGTTCTCCTTGAAGTCAGAAATTTTTCCCTTTCTGCAAGCTTTGTTTAGAAGGCTACTTATTTTAGGTTGCATATGCGGCAATAAATCTAAGTTTTTTAATGGAAAATATAATGAAGCGATTTTTATGGTCTTCCTTATCGTTCTCCCATAGACAAAATTCGGATTTTTTTTAGTTTAAATAATTAAGTCGCGTTAAAGCTTAAATCTGTGTCGGTGTTATAATTACGTAAGTTTTTGATATGAAATCAATAGATAGTGATTGATTTGAAAATATTTTTGAAAATACCCAGATGAAGACAATAGCATCAGGTATATTTTATTTATTACGTTACTAATCAATTAGTTATTTTATGAAAACAATATTTAAAATCTCAAGATCGTTAACTATATGATGTATATATATTTTTAATTTCTAATATTCATATCCTTTGCTATATGGATAAAAAACATAACTCCTTGAGTGGCTGTTTGTATCAGTTTTTCCCAATCGCACTGCTGTTTCTTTTGTATAAGTAAACAGTTGAATAGGCTATACTGAATACTTTTTCAAATACTTTATAACCTTTATCAAATATCAGAAAAAACATAATACTTTCATTTTGTTTATTATTTTTTTACTGCATATTTCTTTCTTTACCAAGTAAACATAATTTTCCATTTATGTTTTTTCTAACCACGATATTGTGGTCCATAAAACAAACTGACAAAAGCTGGTTGCCCTCCTCTTCAAGTGATGATAGAAAGGGTTTTATAATGGTTTCTTATAACATTCGTAACCGCAAATAACATACGCAAAATATTTTCTCTATGCATCTAAATGGTTGTATAAAAAAATAAATAATAACAAAATCAATAATAAAATAACAAGGAAAAAATAAATTGATATATAAAAGGTTTCGTTCGTTTTGTTATTTTCCTTAACCGTATTAAATTTGTTGTGCTTAAATTACTGGCTATGTTTGCTTAACATATTTTTAGGAATTTTTTTTTTGGGAATTAAAAAAAAAAATTTTATTTACACAATTATTGAAGTATATGCCGCATTTATAAGCGATTATAACTAAAATTTTTTAAAAATCTTGTATCGCCTAAGTTTTGGAAGGATATTCTAAAAACGTTAGTTTTTTCAATAACAGCAAACGAGATCTTAAAAATATATTTTACATATATATTGTGACCTCGTAGAGAATTCTATTAAGTAAAAAAATTTTTAATTTTAATATCTTCTTTATGCATTTTCATATTTGAAAATTTATTAATTTTTTGGTCTAGCACAGGTAGAGACACCGTGTGATGATGTAAATTAATATTGGAGCCTTGGTAGGAACACCAAGACTTAAGATGAAATTAGGAGAAGTGATTATTTTAGTTTCTTTATTTTGCTGACCGATTGAATAAATTTATAGCTAACAATTTCCCATGGGAACATTTTGTAAAGACAAGTGATTAAATTTCTGTCATAAACATTTTAAAATTTTTGATAATTATATTAAATAAATTTTGGTTCTTGTTTTGTTTGTTTATTTTGTTCTTTCTCCCTTTTGCATTTTTAGATTTAATTGTTAGTATGTGTTAACAAATATATAAAAAACCACTAAAACAAAATAATTAAAATGGACAAAATTTTTAAACATTTTGTATATACGATAGGAAGTTTTATAAATCAACTTCTTAAAACTTTTACATTTCACTTGCAAAAACACTTAATCCTACTTAAAACCAAAAAAAATCACTTAAATTTCCACAAAAAATTTAATAGATATTGTTACGGTCGCGTTTTTCTCAAGTTTTTAAATAAAATAATTAAGCAATAAGGCAAACTACTGGCTATAAACTGCGTAGAAATTTTATACACGCAAGGCAACAACAAACATTTATGCTGTTTAACATCTGCGTAGTTTTCAAAGACACTTTTTGTACAAAATAAATCAAAATAAATTCCAAGAAGAAACCTTATCAGTATAGAAACAAAAACAAAAATACGCACGTACATACTGGCGCCTATACATTGAATAAACATCATACAACAACATAATGTGATACAAAGGGAGTAGAAGATTCTTGAATTTTCTAGATTTGTAATGGACAAATATAAAAGGGCACCGTTTAAGTGTATAGTCAGTTAGTGTGAAATTAAATCTGGTGAAGTAAAGACGTGCAACTTTAGTAAATTGTTTTGTAGTGTCAACTTTGTGTAGTTAAAGTTAATAAACTTGTTAGTAATTTAAAAACTCTAAAATCTGTTTATTTTGCAATAAAGAACTCACAATAAAACGTTTATAACGGATTTGACCAAACTATTGAATATTTTTAAAATTGCTACGAAGATGTGTTATTTAAGTTTTAAAAGAAAATAATTATCACTAAAAGAGTAACCGAAATGACCGATGGTATATTTAATAAAACTGCGTGATTTTTTAAGAAATCAATAGAAAACAAAACACACAGCCAAATAAGCGCCTACACTGAATGATAATAACAACAATAATATGGGATGATATTAAAATAAGATATTCTTGTATGCGAGAAACCCTTAAAGCAGCTATATAAGCATCACTTGCTGGGCTGGGCAAATTAGTTGAATTCAAGTTGAAACATTGCTGAGTAAAGACAACAAAATAATAAAATTAATAAAGCATTACAGCAGTAAAATTAGCATCGTGAGTATTTTGTGGGTATTTAAAAGTAAAAAAAAACGTTTAATTTAATTTATAACTCCAAAGTATTGTGTTGTTTTTTTTTTTTTTTTTTGTTATAAAAGAACTTAATAGAAAAAAACGTTTTTTAAGAGGAATACACATAATAGTGTTTTGAAATTTTATCAAAAGAAAAAAATGCTTTCCCCAGGGTAATACATTTAAAATATTTTTTTAATAATAAATATTTTTATAGAAAATCTTATTTAATATTTATTTTTTTTTTTAATGAGTCTAGCACAAATTAACGTAGATTATATATAAATATACAAAATATTTTTGCAAATGTTAAAAATTAATCATCAATTGTGAATTCATCAATAACCCAAAAAAGAATGAAATTAATAATTAAAATAATAGCCCAAATAACAGAAGCATTGAGATTTTTTTAAAAATCGACAAATATAAATAAAATTTTAGATCAAAGCAACCGTTATAAAAATTCAGATTTCACAACCTTTTAAATCACTTAAAGAATAATCTATATAAGTGTGCTCTCGTAAAAATTGAAATAAAGCAGTTGTGATTTTTCAAGATAAAAAGATTGTAAACAAATTTCATGAATCCATTAAATTTATTATATTTGAATAAAAAATATATTTTTGGAAATTTGCTGCAACAGTAATAGAAAAGATTTAATAAGAGAATGTGTTCTAAAACTTCTGTTATTCTGCCGGCGTTCGGCATTCCATCAAATATTATTCTCAAGTTAAATTCCATTGTAGAGTACCTCAGGTGTGCAAGCAGATAGTTTAATTTGATAACGATTTATTGTACTCATCGAATAATGATTTGCCCGATATCATTTTTCATTCATAATAGTCGAACTTTTGTACGGCTTGAGGCAGGCGACTTTATTTTCAAGTAAAGGAAGTGAATCTTGATTTTAACATCCTTTGCGTATTATCCTGCTAAATCGTGTAATTTTTCTACAATAGCCAATTTAAATATATTTTCATTGCCTACGTTTCTGAAAACCTTGAGCTTTGAAGTTGCAAAAACTATAAATGAAATTTGGGAGTACACAGAAAAACGCAAACTTCAAAATGCCACAAAAGATATATCTAAACCGCATCTCTCAGAAGATATAAACCATTATAAATTAAGGTCTGATATTACAAAAGCTGGGGAAATTTAAAGGCCATATCGACTGCAGAGGATTAAGGAGAGTATTCCAACTCCTCTATATGCTTTATTCACAGAGTATAACATAGAAGAATCCTTAGCGTTGTTTATGGACTTGAGATTGTCAAACGAAAACTATTCTACTTTACGAAGCTCTTTAAAGAATCGTAGTGTCTTATTTGGGTACGGTTTTTCGTCAACCCTCGTCAAATTTAGTTTGTGAACAAACCGGTTTCGTTTGCCATCTTCAGTGTTCTTTTCGTACTAGTTGCGTTCTATTGTCAGCTGTGTTTATATAGTTCGTCTTGTTCGTGTTTCCCTTCGTGTTATTGCATTCGTCACTTTCTCTCCTTTTTTTGCCTGTATCTCTCTCTCTCTCTCTCTTTTTAGTTTGTCTCTTTTTACCTAATTTGTCGCTCCCTTTTTTTCATTCGCCTTTCTTCCAAACTAAATCCTTTTACGATCATGCTTATTGTCCGTTTGTGTTCATGTGTGAATCTATTGGGTTTTGTTTTTGTTTTGTTTTGTTATGTGACATAATAATCTGTAATTGTACGTTTATGATGTTCTTTATGGCTTTGGTCTTGTGCACCTGCGTAACGTGTTTGTGTTGGTGTAATGTTGGTTTTCTTGTAAAAATGTTTCAATTGTTTAAATATTGTGTCCGAAGCAGTGTTTATTTGTTTATTTATTATTTGTCCGTCAAATGCTTTTTGTTTGTATATTTCCATGTTTTCTAATACATTTTGTCTACTTCATTTGTGCTGTGTATGAAGCAGTTTAACCGTTGCTTGTACATGCACTGGTGTACATTTTTTGTTGAATATATGGTTCGCAAAATTTGATTCTGGAGTTGATTTTGGTTCTCGTAGTATTTTGTTATAGTCTCTAATGTGTTCCCTAAATCTGGTGTTAATTTTTCGTCCTGTTTGCCCGATATAGCTATAATGGCATGTACAAATTAATTTGTACACTCCTTGTTTGTCTCGGTTGTTTTATTCCGTAGTATTCTGTCTAGGTTGTTTCTTGTTCTGAATGCGGTATTGATGTTGTGTTTTCCAAAGAATTTTGCCACTTTGTACGTTGATTTTTCCATATATCTTAATGTAGCCCATTTTTTCCTTTCATTCTCCTGTTCTTTGTTCGTTCTAATTTGTTTCTTGATGTTATCTACGAGGCGCTTTTTGTATCCGTTGTTTTCTGCTATGGTGTATATTGTTTCCGTTTCCTTCATATATATTTTCCGTGTTAGTGGTGTTCCCTCGAGTCTTGTTATTAACTGCCTGATTGCTGCGCTTTTGTGTTGCTGGGGATGATTTGATGAGTTGTGTATTATTGTGTCCGTTGCTGTTGGTTTCCTGTATATTTCATATTCGATTCTGTTCGAGATTATGTTCCTCTTGATCGTTAGGTCTAGATAATTAATTCTTCCCTTCTCTTCTTTTTCCATTGTAAATTTTATGTTCTTGTGTCTTCCATTTAAGGAATCTAGAATTTGCTCATCGTTATTTCATTCTAGTATACATAAGATGTCGTCGCTTTATCCTGCATAGAATATTACTCCGAAGTTTGTTTTTAATTCCTTTATGTATTCTTCTTCTAAGCTCTGCATAAATACTTCCATGAGGATGGCATCCCTAGTCCTGTTTTTTGTCTATATATATTATTGTTAAATTTAAAGTAATTCTGTTGTAGTGTCGCTTCCAGTGTGCCCGTAAGTTGTATTGCCAGTTTCTTGTTTTCCATTTTATGAACAATGTTTAATGTATCCATTACTGGAATTGAATGATACAAGTCCTTTACGTCAAAAGAGACCAGTTTTGTGTTCTCCGTTATTTTTACATTCTCCAGTTTATCAATCAGTTCTGTAGTGTTGGCTATCGTATGCCTATATTCCAGGTCCAAGGTGTCTTTTAGTATTGTTTTTATATATTTTGAAAGTTTGTAGCCTGGTGCAGATTTGTAATTAATTATGGGTTTCATCGGTCTGTTTGGTTTGTGTATTTTTGGTAGTGCTATCATAGATGGTGCGGATGGATTCATCATTGTTAATGTGTGCAATATGTCTGGTTTCATTATCCTTGTTGCCGTTTTTATAATCTTAATTTTCGTTTGGTATTCGTAGTGTGAATATTCTTCCTGAATGTTATATTTGCCAAAAAGGTCTAAAGGTTTCACCGTTCACAGTGCCTATCAAGGTGCGGGAGCATATAAAATTTAAGTGATTTTTAACCATTAGAAATATTTTGCTAACTTCTAAAATTAAGACTTTAGCAATGAAAGACCGTTGTGCATAATAGCTCTGTGGAGCTATGCTATGCAGACTACTTATTTTTAAACGAAAGAGGTTATCTTTCAAATGCTTAATAGATTTTTGAAATTTTTTATTACTTTGAAAGTTATTATGTTTGTCATGAAATATTCAAGAGCCAACAACTTGCACAGTTCCCCGGTAATGCTATGAACATACAAATCATGTGTATTGAAGCTTGTGGAATCATCTTTTAAATGCATTTTAAAATATTGATATATTTTTATTACTTTACAATTTATGATTTTTGCAACAGTCAAAAGGCCACCTGTAAGTAGTTATTAATGAAAGCGAGCAGTAATGATATAATTTATATAAATTATAAAGACGGATAAAAAGTGAATATTATCGTTACGGTTTTAATGTGGATGTCAGCAAATTATTTTGAAGTTGAAACAAGTAATTACTTTAAGGATTATTAAACAGCCAAAGGTGAGGTATTCGCACTAAAATTCTTCATGGCTTTGAAATTGTAAGTTATTTCGTTATTAATTATGGCCTATGCAAAGAAAACAGTATATAACAGATACCCTGTAAAATAGAACAAAATCAATAAGATATCTCAAGGGGTTTTTTTTTCTAGAAGAGAGTATTATTAATTTAATAAAGAAACCCTTGTTGAAAAAATAAAGAAGAACACATGGATTTTTTTTTTATTTTATTACGTCGTCTTGTCGTTTTTTTTTTGAAAAAGGTTTCTTCTAGATTTTATTAGGCTTGGTAATTTTATTTAATATAGTGATAGAAATACTTACCCATACAAACACCTAAACCACTTGATATTGGCAACCTTGTTACACACTTCAAAGGAGGTTCACATTGCCCAGAAAAATCACCTGGTCCACCACAGGCTTCGCCTAATGTTTTGGCGCATATGCGACAACATCTTAAATAAATAAAAAATTTATTTATTAAAAATATTTTTAAAAATCAATAATATAAAGAAATTATTAAATAATTTTTATTGACAAATTTTTAAATTTTCTTTTAAAATTGAGATCATTATTTAATACTGTTAAACGTAGTTAAAGCAACAAAGTGTAATATTAGGTGAATATAATGTTACACTCTTGCCCAGATTTTCTCCAATTGTGGCAATACCGCCAACATTACCATTTTGATATTTAGTTTTTTGAAGTAGATGCATTGTAGATGCGTAAACCGCATTAAAAAAATTAAAATCCACTATGAAAATGGTGGTTCTATTAAAGTTACTTTTCGTAAAATTTGTGATATTTTCGGACAACATAACCGTCTTTCTGAGACTGCTATTAAGAATTTGGTCGTTAAATTTGAGTCGACAGGCTCGATACAAAATGAGCGAACATCAACGATGAAAACATCGCAACCGTGAGACACAGTCATGAAGCAGATCCAAATTTGTCAATTCCTCAATGTACTCAATAACTGGGATAATTCAAAAACGTCACATGACGAATTTTATGCTAGGATTTGATTTTGAAGCCTCACGAGGTTCAACTGGTATAGGACAGCCGACGGCACATTCATAGCGTCGTGGATTCGCTGAAGTCATTCAGGAATAACCAGCAGGTTTTTCCGAAAAATCCTTTTTTCAAACGAAGCCCATTTTCATTTGCCAGGGTGTCAACAAGCAAAATTGCCGCATTGTGGCTTCTGAAAATTCTGTAGCGATTGGTGAGAAGCCCTTACATGCTTAACATATCACTGTATGGTGCGCTATATGGTCTCGAGCCGTAATATGGCTGTTTTGCGGATACAATCGCGAGATGTTAACAACTCAATTTTGGCCTATTATTGACGACGTGGATATCACTGACATATGGTTTCAACAGGGCGGTTTTACATATCACACAACCGATTCCGATACGGTTCGCATAATTTCATGACAATTAGCAGTTTAGTGGCCAGCCATATCGTGTGATTTAACACCATTGGATTATTTATGTGGGGCTATTTTAAGGACAGAGTCCACACCGAGCCAATAAAAATCTGTGATGTGATTAACAAAATTTTGATGAAAGAATCGACATCTGTCAGCGTGGTTTTAATGAATATTTGCCAGATATAATTCATCCTTCATAACTGCCAAACTTTTCCCTTCGTAATACAACAAAAAATTTAAACATTTTAATCTAAAGCTTTTGCTTTATTTTGTTTTAGAAAAAAACTCTTCTTGTTGAAAAGCCCTTTATATATGTTGTATTTTTTTCTGCAGTCGTAAGGCATAAAGCCTACTAGGGTCTCAACATTATCATCTGAGCTATTCCATTTGATTTTCTAGTAATACAGTTGTATTTTCAATTACTAAACAATTTGGCCATCATAAATTTTAGTTCTATAAACACAAAAATGAATAAATTGTTTCTTTCCGCCACTAATAATTGTGGTGTGTATGCGTAAGAAAACATATATTGATGGATAGCATTAGCTACCTTGGCTTGAATATCTGAAAGTTTACAATGCAAATGTGATAGTACAAATCGGATAAAAATAAAATAAAAATTATTTTAAAGCAGTGACGGTATCAGGGATCGAATAAGAGAAAACAAAATTTTCTTGTAACCATTGTATATGAGTTGTTGAGATACCTAAAGCTTCTGAATAGCATAGTTCAATAACTGTTGTAATCAGATCTACTTTAACAGTTTACGAATTATACCCTTCCCAAAGCAAAAAAAGAAAAAGAAGAAACTGAAATATTCTTTAAATTTTATACTCTAAAACGTGTATATCTTAAAATCGATAAAAGATATAGAGAAATACAGTCAATGACATATAATGACATAGTAATGAGTTTCTACAGAAGTAAAAAACGAAAATATATTTTATTAACAAAACTTATTTAAAAATAATTATAGTTAAGTTCTGCCATTGGGTGGCATCTTCAGGTAAAGAAAAGTGTATAAACAAGTTAACAAATTGTTTATAAACTATTCTTTTCTTTTTATACACTATTCTTTTCCTTAAGATGCCACCCAATGGTGTGATGAAATACGAAACATAAATAAAAACTTACTTATCTATAATATAAAAACCGTGCGCTTGACAGAAAATTATTTAATTATAAGGACCTTCTGCTTGGAAAAAATTATCCATAAAGCCCTTTTTGTTAAGTAGCTTTTTGGCGAATATTTATGGTCTTGTTCACATTCTTAAAATTTCCTAGCGATTCTTGGAATTTTATTTTATTTATATTTAGATGGAATGTAAAAATAACAGCAACAAAATTCATTATTTTCGACCATCATTTTAAGTATATTGGCTCTCGTGGCATGTAGCAAAAGAATGATGCAAGAATAATAAATTTTCCTTACATGCATTGCATTAATAGGATACCAACTCCTGATCTACTTTTTCACCGAAAGCAGACAGCTGCAATGCAACAGTCACTACTGCTATTAAACATGTGTTAACAGGTCTGATTTTCTTATCTAGGACAAAATGGAAAATTTTTAGACATTTCCTATTGTTGTAACAGATGGGGGAAGTGTTGCCACATCTTTTTTTCGTAACAATAGTTGGACTTCAAAGCTGCTTAAAACTTTTTTCAAAAACTGGCTACAATCGATTTTTCAATTATATCTTTAGACTTAGAGAAATTAAGAAATTGCTTTTGGAATTCAAATCCCTGCGATATAATCGCAAGCTGACCTGTTAAAAATATATGTTGACAATTAGAAGCGGGTTCTAAGAGTACCCAAGTTGTAACCAATGGCATATAATTTTACTTATTTGCTGGTCTATGGAATATTTTTTTTTGACAATTAATGCCTTTCCATGACAAAACTTATTCCTTTGTGTTTAAATAAACATTCTCTTTGTTTAATAAATTAATTTGTTTGTGAGAACAAAAATGTAAAGTTACTTACTTGCAGGGGTCCCACAGCATTAAGCCCTTTCCTGGACAATCTAGTGAACGTAAAACATCACATTCCCTTGGATTGCAGTAACATTTTAAACCATTGACCACCCGGGAACCAGCTGCTACCATGATGAGTAAATAACAGCATAAATATATTAAATATGTGCGTAAATTTAAAAAACAAAACTGTGTTTTTGAACACATTTTTTTCAATTGTTATTGCCTTTGTTGTCGATATGATGGTGGGCTATGTTTGTGTTTAACTTACAGCAGCAGCTACAACAGGCAGCAGTAAAAACTTATTGTTTTCTCTGGCTTCAACTTTAGTACAATTTCCTGCTACACCATGCAACTCTTCCACTTTCTCTTACTTGCTTTTTTAATTTTACTTTTACCTTGTTACCTTCTTTGTATATATTAATGTGACAATGTGTTTGTACGATTGTTTGCTATTTTGTAGTTATACTGAATTTTATGATACAAAATATAACAATTGGCTATGTTGTATTTGTTGTTGTATAAAAATGGGAAATAATGAATAAACGAACAGCAAACTAAATGTTGAAATTTTATAAATCTGCTTTTTCAAAGTTTTATCTTAAACAAAATTTATGTCTACCAAGATGCAGGTGGTCTTTTTGTTTTCCTTCTGCGTTATACATTTTGCTGCAGTTTCTTTTCTTATTATTGTACTTTTTTTTCAGCTTCTTCTTTTGTTTTACGTTTTGTTGTCTTAACTGCAAGAGAAAAAAGGAAATACAATTTGAACAAATTTGAAAGTTTGTCTTGGCTAAAATAAAATAATTTTTTTTTTATAGAGAAAAATTCTTATTCCAAAAATGTCTCTATAATTGCATTTCTTCATAAGTAAAACTTTTAGTGAAAACCATTAATAAAGATTTTAAGAAGAATATGCAATAAATCTAAGAAATTCAAACAGAAGAAATGATAAAATGATAAAATGTGTTTGTTTTTTGCTACAGTATATGTTTAAGCAAATTGTTTGTTTTAAAATTTTATATTAAAATTATAATTAAGTATAAATAATTTTTTGGATAATTATTCAATTAAATTTAAATTCGTAAAATACTGTGGTTACGGCAATTTTCCTGCGTTAATCATTTGCGAACAATAAAGTCATACCAAAATTAGAATATATTTATATTGGTCTGCTGTTATTTCAAGACTTAACTTATGACAATTGAAATTTTATATTAAAAAAAATATTAAATTCACAGGTAAAAAGAGCTACACAAAAAGGAAAAGGCTAAACTGGGCTTAATATCCTGCTAGCAAAAATGATGTAACTAGTTGCTGCATATATTTGACGCAACCCAATACAATCTGCTGGAAGCAGAAAATTGAAGTCAGCTGGATTCTTTATTTCCACTATCCGCGAAATATTTGGAAATCTTTATATATATAATTCTAGTGTACGTGTGTTGTGACTGAACTCCTCCTAAACGGCTGGACCGGTTTGCATATTTTTTTTGTATGCGTTTGGGTGGGGGGTTTAGATTTAGAATTCGGTCCAATTGTATAAAGGGACGTGGTACCTCCCATAAAAACTACAAATTAAGAATCCAATATTTCTGCTCCTGCTAACGCTATTTAAATAGAATTTGGTATTTCGGTTGAGTGAACATATTTTAAGTTCTGCTGCAAATATAGGCGGGATTTGATAAAGACGCGTGGTACTTCCCATACAAATCTTCTTTATATATATAATTCTACTATACGTCACTGAATAATTTTTTTTTGCATGCGTTGGGTGCCACCTTGGGGTGTTTACATTCACAAGCTAGTCCGGCAGATGGCGCTGCAGTCGATATTCAATTTATGTAACTACACTGCAACTACACGACTAGATCGACTTAAATGAATTTTTGTGTATTCATTCATTCATTCAATGCATATTTTTTTTGTGCGCTGTGTTTTGATATTATATAGTATCGCATTTACCTAAACATTGAGCGTTGTTTACTTCAAAAATACACATACGCCATAAATTAGTCGCCAACTGCCTTCAATTTCCCTTGGGGGATGACGATGAAAGGCCCAAAATAACATGGATTTGATTACTGCCGCCGTTAAAACAGTTGCGGTGAGCATCGAGCTTATTTGTTTGCGTTTCTTTTTGCAAAATTCGTCCTCAGTGGGTCAGCTAGTTTCTTATAAAATTTTAAATAACCCATAAGGATGATCTTTCTAGCAATAACTAGATTTAATATATTTAACTATATTTCTAAGTTAAATCATTCTATCTCTAGAATGCTGCTATAAAAATCTCCTAGTGATCGGAGAAATTATTAAAGTTGGAGGTATCGTGCAATCTTCATGGATAAACTAAGTTTTACGTTTTGAGATCTGCAAAATAGTTTTTAAGCTACTTCAAAAATATTACCCATTTTCTAATATCCTTGCGGTCGGAGGAATCATGAAAGTTGGAGGCATCACGTAGGTTTTGAGATCCCCAGAATAATCTTCATGAAACTCTTTTTCAACACTGGATAATGTTTTTTATAGTTTACGGCCTTCGCAGTACAGCATAGATATTAGCTTCACAGCTGTTACAAAAATGTTACCCATATTGCAATGCCCTTGTGGTCGGAAAGATCACTAAAGGTGGAGGCATAATGCAATCTTCATGGATAAAAATAAGGTTAACGTTTTGAAACCTCCAGAACAGTCTTTCCACTTCTTTTTCAAAACTAAATAATGGTTTCTATAGTTAAACGTTTTTGCACTGAAGCGCAGATATTAAGAGCCTTAGCTTCACGGCTGCTACAAAAATGTTATTCATGTGGCAATGTTCTAGTGGTCGGAGAGTTCATTACAGTTGGAGGCGTCATGATGGGCAGAAATCCCGTCTACGTTTTGAGACCTCTAGAATAATCTTCATGGCGCTCTTTTAAAAAATGGATAATATTTCCATAATATTAAAATATATTACCCATGTTGCAATATCCTGGTTGTCGGTGAGATCACTAAGATTGGAGGCATCATGCAATCTTGATGAATAGAAATAAGTTTTATGTTTCGAGACTTCTAGAAGAGCCTTTATGTTATTCTTTTTTAAAACTGGATAGTGTTTGCTGTAGTTTAGCGCCTTCGCCGTTAAGCATAGGTATTAAGAGCTTGAGCTTCACATTTTTGGCCTCTGTAGTCTTATGCACACCAATATCGTGTATAACATTAAAACAAACCTTTCAAACAATATTCATGCTTTCCAACGAATTTAGTTCTTTATACTATTCAAAGGTTTTTAAAATACTCGCAGATTTTGAGGGGATAATATCGATAGCAGAGCTTGCATAGGAATTTGTTGAGCTACATACTCAACTCAGTTTGTAAATATTCTCGCTAAAATCTTGACTTTAGGCCGGTGAATCGCACTACTCATTGCAAGTTCTTTCGCGTTACTTCAATGTGCAACTGTGTGATTAGATTTACATCCGCGCCTGGCCATGAAGCCTTAATCAGATGGTGGATCAAACCACTGCATAATTTGGAACGTCATGCTCGTCTTAGGAAGCCGAAGCTATAATTCTATGCAACAGAACTTTCTAGTTGCAACTTCGTTGATTCCAGAGAAGGGCTGCAAATCATCACTCCTTGCTTAAGAGTTGGAGACTTTCCAACTCCTGTCCAGAACACGTGTCTAGCATGCTCACAGGATCTGGGAACATTTCGCCAGGTAGGTGTTATTAAAACTGAAATGAACCCGGCCACCATAGAACCATAGACAGATATGGGGCCGCGAAACTACAACCACCACGATACTCCCATATAGGGGCCAACGTCAATAATCAGTCAGAGAACAGTTGAATGTCTAAAGAGACAAATAACGGAACTCTGCGGGTCACTGATTCCCGTGGAAATAAAGTAGAGTTTCCAGTTGTACCCCTGCTGACTTCAGGGGACTGGGCTCCCTTTTTCCTCCAGTTGCACAGATGTAAGTTGTTGCTATCTCCAAAGACCATATATATGTGCCCCCGGGGGGAACTTCAATGTGCAAATATATAAATATGTCTACAAACACTGATTAAGCTCGATATTGCTGACTGTTAACAACACTCTTGTAAAATATTCAAAATATTCGCCAGACAGATTGTAGGGCCTAAATTGCCTTAGTAAGCCTAATATTATGTCGACTAAGAATAGAAGTGAAATTGCTAAATTGTTTCTAAATATAAGAATATACTGTATCGGATTGACTTATATATTTGAGAAATTACTAACGGAGTACTGAATCTATATGCAGCTTTTCCATATTTAATGAGAGATATATTGGCGAAATTTATATACGATTCAGCACTGCTGAGTATAGCGTCACACAAATATATCGTCCACTTAATATTTGAATTCTAGTAAAATTTTCTGTTTGCTTCAATTTTTCAATTCTTTAAAAATCTATCAATAAAATGTTTAAATAACAAAAGAATTTATTATTAAGTTTATCTTTTCTTATTTCAGTAAGGGATAATTAAGTTAATATTCAGGAAATATGAAAAGAAAAGCAAGAAATTTTGTTTTCTATAATTTTCTTTTCACTGACACGTGATACAATTAACTCAATGTTTGTGTTTGAATGCTATCTTTTATATTGTGTTCTTTAAATTTTCGTAATATACTTTTTTATCTAAGTGAATTGTTCTAAATTTGCTTTCATAGAATAGATGTTATTACGGAATAACGCTTATCCCTTTTTATTCTTTTTGGTAACAAACCAAATGTAAGTAATGAATTAAGGGTAAATGGGAATGAGGATGTGCTTGAGCTGTTGAGTATTGGCCACAGTGGAGAAACAACGAGATAAGCGAAATGTATAATAAATGGTTGGTGTAATATTGTCTTTAGTACTTATGTTCGAGTGGTTGTGGTCATAACAATTTCATGCTTTGCCAGTTTTCAGTTTCTTTTCTAATTCGTTCTTAATTTTTTTTTCTTTTTCGAAATATCACACTTTGCTTGTTTTCGGTTGTCAGGGGAATTAAAATGCTTGTATTAAAGTTTATTTCAAACGTGAGTTATAAATTTACTTTCAGCAAAGATGGGGTGATTTTTATTTAGTTATATATTTTCAACTCGTTTTGAAGTGTTAAGCTGGTTAATTTGTTAGATGAGAGAACGTGACGAGTTTATTAATTGCGAATGAGTTAATAACAAATTCTAAGTAAATGCATGATCCATGTTATTTTAAAACTGTTAAACTTTATTAATCGTTGGTCATTGGGAAAGACAAACAATTTTTGTAGTAGAGCAATAATATTGTCTGTATCAATACATAGTTGCCGTGAAAAAATTATGATTGCATTGTACTATAATTTTTTCAAAAATAAATCAAAATTGTTAGAATATTTTTTAATAATAATTTAAAAAATAATTGTACATAAAAAGCAAATAAATAAGTTGTTCTATAATTCTAACTGCTACAAAATATTGTTATTATCTTACAAAGATATTTTTTTACAACAATAATATTATTATATTATTATGTTATTATAAAATAAGTAAGCAAAGAATAATGTATTAGAAACAAATTAATTTTAATTCTTTGTTTTTTATGTTTAAATTTAAACACAGTTAATTTACATTTTTTTTAATGAAAATGTGGTTCCAACAACAAGATTTATATGGTTTTATTTTAGCCTAATAATTTAATATTAACTATAATGGTTACCTTAACCATTTTTTGCATGTGTCTGAGGTTATTAAGGAAAATTTTTAAAGGTTCATTCTAACAATTTACTAAAACCAAATTTTTGTTTTTAAAAATACTTATTTGTCCCGGAAAATCACCGAAAAGTATTTGTTCAATAATTTAATATTAACTATATTATGGTTACCTTAACCATTTTTTTGCAATTATCCGAGGTTGTTGAGGCTAATTTTTAAAGGTTTGTTTTAACAACTAACTAAATATGTATTTTTATTTTTAAAAATATGTTTTTGTCCCAGCAGATCATCGGAATGTAGTACTTAAGGTCATCCCACAGAGCCAATATAATAAAATGAAATGGCTTATTTTTGCTTAGGTAATTAAATAATAAAATGCTTTTTCAACGAGGTTTGTTTTCTAAAGTTAAATAAAACGAAAAATTTAAATTAAGGTGATTCAAATTATTTAACAAATAAGTATTTATTTTTATTTAGGTCTTTTTTAATTAGATTTAATATATATATAAATTCAATATTTCGCTTCTTTAGGAGATTTATTTTTATAATTAAAAATTAACAATTTTTTTTTATAATCTAATTAAAAAAGATCTTATTGATGGAAAAAACTTAAAGAAAGAAAAAGGTCGAATAAAAATAATAACAACCGATGATGCAATGTAATTATGAATGAAAAATTATACCTGGTAAATTCCCCCCACGAACATGCTGACCGCTGCACGGAGGAGTATTTGACTCAAAAAGCTGGCCAAAATTTTTAAGCGTGTTTTTTGTTTTAAAATTTTAATTTTTTTGATAGCGTTAGCTTTAGTTTGATTGAAAAAAATTTAGTGGCAGATTATTATTCGGTTAGTGTTATTTTTGACCTATTTCGAGATGTTCTAGATTTGTATCGATTCTGCTGAATTTTCTCGAATGATTAGCAAGATATAATCTGAAGTGCTTATTTGTGGCCTCGGCAGCTTCTTCTGACAATTGTCCAATCGGCAAGATTGCTTGCTTTATTACAGTACCGCCATGAATTAGAGTTTTGTGCATCGATGGACTTATGGGATTCCAAATGTAGACCTGCACATACAGTTCGGCTGTGTTATGTACATATTCATGAAATTTTTCAATATTAATGCGGAGCCCGCTTGTTATTGTTTCAAATATTATATTCAGGCTTTTGATTAGTTCTTTATTTATGCCAGTAATTTTCGATAGATCCGATGCGTTGCCATCATTAGTGTTTTCATATCCTAGTCTATACAGTTTAATAGGTGTGCATGCATGTGGTTGACTTGCAATTACTTCTGATAATAAAACAGTTAGTAAATTTTAAGTTATTAACTAAGAACTGAATTTTAAAAAATTCATTTTTTAATGGCAGGTAATCCATCACATTGGTAGTTGTTAAAAGTGATGTAAATAATATTTCATAATTATTATATAATAATACACTTTAATAATTCGAAAAACACAAAAGTTTATGACGACAATAAAGTATAAGAAAAAGTGCCTTATGAGCAAAAATAGAAAAAAGATAAAATTTTCAAGAAATCACCAAAAATAATGGCGCAAACTTGCGCTAACTTTTTTTCTTAAATTAGAGATCTTATATTTCATTGTGGTATACAACATTATTTGTAGAACAGCTACCTTCACTTTCAAAAAACTTTTTCTGTTTTTTTTTTTTTTGGTAAGAATTTATTTATTTATTTTTTTAATATAAATATTTGAGATAATTTTTTATTTTTATAATCTGAATATTGAAAATTGCTGCTGATGAAAGAAATCTTTCAGGTAAAAAAAAATCAATATAATACCGCTATTCGTTTAGCCACAAAAAATTATCATATAAATATCTTGAAATCGAAAAAATTCAATAAAAACGCATGTAATTTTCTACACTTTCCTGATTTTAACAGTGCACCACAACTACAAAACTTAACTTACAGTCTTTTAAATGATGTAAAATTTTGTTCTCTATCGATCTGCGTAATTAGTTTTTAGGATTTCATCAAATTTATTTTTGCCTTTCTGGCCAGGTTTTTGGGTCAAATACTCCTCTGTGCGACGTAGATTCTTTCATCAAAGTTTTAAATCGGTTTTTGGCAAAATGGTGGTCCCATTTCGTTAATCACATTACGGATTTTGAGTTTTAAGGTTAAATCGATCCGATCGGCTCCGTATAGTCGCACAAAAAATAATCTAGTGGTGTTAAATCACACGATCTGACTGCCATTTCACTGCTAATTGTCGTGAAATTATGCGATTGAGAAATTTGGTTTGCATTAAGTTGATCGTTTTATTGGCTGTGTGCCATGTGGCACCATCCTGTTGAAACCACATGTCAGTGGTATCCACGTCGTCAATAATTGGCAAGAATTGACCTGTTAGCATCGCGCGATAACGGAATCCATTTCCCACCTACCATCCCATGTGTATAGCATGCAAATTTAGTCGTAAATGTACAGGAATTTTATAAAAAGTTTCGACAAAACTCGGCCAGCAAAGCTGTAAAGGCCATTTGTTCTGCTTGTTATTTCATAAATAGGTTTCTTCTATATCCTTAGCACTCAATGTAAAATTAGAATGAAAGACTAAAATATTTTACTTAAATTAAAAAAAAAATTTAAACGACTTACTTTTCCTAACTCTTGAAATTGACAACACATATTCATGTCACATTTATGAATTAAGCTAGTTATATTTTTTATCCATAAAAAGATTAAATAACATTAAAGTATTTAAGTTTAATATTGTACAGAAAATTTAAAACTTAAATTACTTTTATTTTTCTTTAGCATGTCTTTTATTTAATAATTAAACTTTTTTGGTAAATATCATCAGAAAATATTACAAAACCTTTGAAATTAAAACTTAATTATTTTATCTTTAGGAATTAATTATTTTATCTTCAGTATGGAAAAAAAAGTTTAAGCCAGAAATATTTCTTCTAGAAATTTTAAGAAAATTAACAACAATAGGAGAACATCGCACCCTAAATATAAAAGGGTTACAACTCAAAATTTTCCAAAACTGACTTTTTTTCCATAAATCAATTCAGAGTATACATCTCTAACTACTGCAAATATTTCTTTCCAGTTATGGCTTTTTTAATGTTAGTGTGATACTTCCCCAAATTTTTTTCCTCCTACAAATTTTAGTGTTTTGAGTTGTAACTCTTTTGTATTTAGGGTGTGATATGTCTCGAGTATTTGATTCTATATTCATTACAACGATTATTTTTCAAATTTTGTTTTAGCCACAATACTAAATACTATATTAAAACAAATTTTTATACTTCGTGTTATAAATGATAAAAACGATTGCTTCACATGTGTTGGTTTTATTTTGAAAGGTCTTGGAAAAAATATTTTTTATTTGTCACAGCATTACTTCAACGGAAAAAAAAGTTTTTTATTTTAATTATATTGGTTTGTTTTGCTCTTAAGCTGCATAGAACTGATACACTGCGACAAGTTATAACAATTTTTTTTTTATTGAAGCCTTGTTATCCTTGGTTGGTATATTCCAATAATTCTAATACAAGTCACACCTTTTTGGTGTGTACTTGTATACAGACATGCCATCGACAATCTTCTTGCACTTGTTGTAATAGGGTACATAAATTTAAATTCAAATAAATATAAATCTAAAAATAAATTATTTGAAAGATTCATATGTACGAAATTCTCAGTTCGCTTAAACGCCATTTTTGAAGTGCCATGCGCAATCCTTTGTTATTAATTAGATATTGAATTATATAAAGTATTTTAATTAGCTTATTCAGATGAACAAATTGTACGTAAAATAAAACTCATATAGAAGAGGTTAAATTATAGTGCCCACACTCACGGTTACTCCTGTCTTTCTGTCGTAACTTATTTTTACAGCATCAGCACTTTTTGATTGGGCAAAAAACCATAAATTCAGTATATAACCTCTAGAAATATCCCACTTAGGGTCTCTAAAATGTATTGGTTATTTTATTATTTTAGCAAACATTATACACTGGGCTACTTTACTTTTATGCGGACATTTCTGCGTTCTGCGTAATGTCGAGTAATGAGGGATCTTAAATAAATCATTCTGCACTTCAATTTGAAATTATAGTTTCCAAGATTTATCCTCTACTAACGCACCACTAGTGATAAATGTGTGCCTCTTGTAAATATAGTTATCGGAAACGCATATGGCAACTTTATCGACAATAATTCCTCAAACATTCAGTCTGTCTTAAAATATGTCTTATTTAAATCGTTACCTAGCAGGTTCTAATTGTTGAAATGGTCAAGCGGGTGATGTAAAATTGTCAAGGATATCAAAATCCTTAAATTTATGTTTCATCTGGCCAACCTCCAGAAAGTTTTATTTGGTTCAAGAGTATTTTGGACCGGAATGACCACGAATAATAAAATTTTCAAATAAAGCTTTAACATTTGATAGGCAGTTTGATACTATTTTTAGTGCCTAAGAAACTTTATCACAATAAATTAAAACCACTAAAACTATTCAAATCTATCCATTCCTTTTAAATATTAATATGTAGGCGATAACAGCTTTAAATGCGTTAGCAAAAATTATTGTTAAACAAAATAGAAGAATTTTTAATCGTTCCATTTGCATTCATTTATCTAATAGCCTCCTCTGTTTATTAGATTTTCCATTTGTTTAAGCTTTAGCTTCAAATCTCATAATTTATTAAACATTAAAATTTAACTTACGATGACCGCATTTGAAATTATATTTTTAGCATTTGTGTGCCACAAACTAAATTTTTAATGTCTTTCACCGCAAATGCAATTTTAAATATTTTTTTTGCTGCTTTTTATTGTTGCTAAAATGAAAATGATGTTGTTTTTGTTCTTTTAAAATGTCAGTTTTAATCTTTAACTAATTGCAGGTTGATGTACAAATTTTTATCAGTTGTAGTTAAAATACTATCGTATTGGAAAAGGCATGTTAAAAGCAGAAAAACATTTTTGATCTGAAGAAACTAGAATCTTGGGTTGCTGTTTAATAATTATGATTTTGAATTCACACCGCTTTTCATTTCTATTCTCAACTATTTTAGTTCACTAGATTTTTAGCTTTTTGTTTCTTTTTAAAATTTCCGAAAATGACTTCTCATTTCTTATAAATAATATTTCCAAGAAAACTGTGCATTGTGATTGCGCTAAAAGTAAATTAAAAAAAAATTATCCTCAACTTTATTACCCATTTAAAAAAATTTCATAAACTTTTGTGGAATTTTTATCAGGATGCCACTAATCTAAAATATGCACATCATGGCCGCGTTATCGAATTCGTCGTAAGCATGTACTTGCAAATATGTGCTTAGATTTTCCGACGGTGCTAAAATTACTTTTATTTGGGTACGGTTTTCTAGTACGAAAAGAACACTGAAGATGGCAAACAGCCGAAACCGGTTTGTTCACAAACCAAATTTGATGAGGGTCGACGGAAAGCCGTACCCAAATAAAAGTATTTCCAAATACTTAGAATGATTCCATGCCCTTCTACCATATCGCATTTGGAACTTTCAAAAAGACAATGCTGACGCTACTGCTTAGACTTAAGAAAAACATTTGTTACTCTTGACTATTGTAAACTAAATAAAATAAGACTCATTTGAAAATTATGTGTATAAAAATATCATAATGAAGAAATTAAACAAAATAAAAAAGTTAAAACTATGTATATCAAAATAATTTGCATTTGTGTTTTCAAGCTGTTTATGGTCAGACTTTGTCTTAATTTGATGCAAATAAAATAGGTTATTTCATATTTTTTCTGACAGTATCGTGAGTTTTTTCATAATTAGTCATTAACACGAATCCAACTATATCAAAAATAAATAAGTGTAAATACATAATCACGGAAAGTTAATTAGGCGACAAAATCATATGCCCCCCCCCCCCCCAGATTTCGTCAACGTATTACACTTTTGAATAATAATGTTATTAATGTTATCATACACTTGCTGCAACAGAATTTTCATTTAAAGTATTGGTTTAAAGGCTAAAATGTCGAAACACTTGTCGCAATAAAAAACTAGTTTAAACATACTCCAACATAGCACCAGAAGTAACAACACCGCTTGTAATGTGGGAAGGTCAAACGGGAGTCTTATTAAATGAATCAAATAGTTAAATACTACCATCAGTTTTACAATTCTATATAATCCATCTATCGACCTAATTTTATAACTGTATCCTGTGGTTAGTAACTTAATAAAACAGTAGATTAGTTAACCGTTATGACTTAACACACATTACTCGTGTTAAAGAACTAGAGGTATTTGCAACAAAGAATTCTCGTTTGTAATAAATTGCAACGCAATGTTTGACTAGAGGAGTCTAAAGTAATTCTACAAGGAAAAACAGTTTTTAATGAATTCCCTGCCATATAAGGGGATAATAACCACTACGTATTGTATTCTCAAAATTCATATCACAAAGCACAAAATCTTTCAAAATCATTTTTTTGTTTGGCATTTCGTTCAAGTCCCTAAATCAAAGTGAATTCTGGTTTGAATTATTCTTCGTAAATAACTTACTCTTGGATCCATAATAAGTCATCTAAGCTTGGCAATGTATTGTAACATTAATTATTTTTGAAAAAACATTTTGCTATATTGAGTTCTTTTATTGCAAAATAATAACATAGCACTTTATAGTTTTAAGTTAAATTAAACGATTTATTCACTTTCAATACATACAAAATAAGCAAGATGGAAACTTCATCACTGTAACGCCTTAAAAGTTGCTTTATAATTTTGTTGACTTTACTTAACAATGATTCAACTAGAATTAATTCATTAGCCTAGCAAGTGGTGCTTATATAGTTGTTTTAAGTGGTTCTCGCATATATAAGATTATTCCACTTTAACATCACCCCATATTGTTGTTGTTATTTTGTGTAGGCACCTGCTTGTATGTGTGTTTTGTTTTTTTTTTGTTTGGTGTTAGTTATTTTCTGTTGTTTAATTTATTTCGTGGAATTTATAACAAGCCTGCTGTTGTTGCCTTGTGTGTGTAAAATTTCTTAGAAAACTACGCAGTTTGTAGAATGTACAACAGATCATTTTGTTTACTTTTTAACTCATAATTATTTTCTTTTAATACTTAAACTAACTAAAGTAAATAGCAAAAGAAATATGTGTATAAATACTCGAAGAGTATTCGCTTCGAAGATTTTTAGTTTCAACAGAAAGAATTTATAAAGGAAAATTATTAACAGATTTAAATGAGATGTAAAAAATTCTATTTAATCAATATTTTAAGTGATTTTTGGAATATGAGAATTATCTGATATTTTATTATATGTTGTAAGAAGAGCAGAATGAATTTGGAAATTTTGTACAGCATTATTGCTCAGATTTCCAGTCATCCTAAAATTAATAAAATAAATAAATTACCTGATAAGAAGGAAATAAATATCTTTCATTATTTGGCGAACCTGCCAAATAGATCCTTTATTATATAGCCAATATAGATCTCTGACATACATAGCTTACGTTTAGTCCTAGATCTATTGGTCGAAAAATCAACTAATAAAATCTTCTTTGTTGGAACAATCCTTGGGGAAATTGCTTAAGGATATCAAAGAAGCTGAAAAAAGATGGGAAAAACTGCTGCTGAACCAAAAGCCAGAAGTTTTGAAACTGTGCCCAAAGCTTATTAAAATAAAGAACAGGGAGAACTGCTGCCTACATCCCATCGCTGACAAGAAAGAAATAATTATCTTTCATTAAGGTATAAAATATAAAATTAAAGTTGAAATGTTGTTCTTATAGAGACATTATGTTGACGTAAATCCTTTATCTAACAAACTACAAAAAAAATTTGTAATTAAAGGATTTTAAAGGTATACGGAACAGTATCATGCATATATACGAAAACCACTTGAACTTGGAATTTCAAAAACGTGCTTATATTTTCTTATATATTATGTGAAACTTTTAATAAATGTTTGCTATTTCATTGCATTATATGCTGCGAAGCTAAAGTTATTTCAACTATATTTAAACAATAAAGTTTTTTTTATTTGCTTAACTTAACTAACTTACTAATTTAACGAGCGATTTGTAATTTTACACAACATTTATTTCTGAAGTTTTTCCTCTTTTAGGAAATTATTTATAAATATTTTGCTGGATTTTTGCCTTTCCAATAACTAAACAACAACATGACTGAAGTAGTTTTTGTTTTATTTAATATTTTTGAATGCAATTTTCCACCTTCCGTATTTTCTGCTGCAATAAAGCTCAGTGCAATTAAATGAAGAGTAAAATTTTGTTTTCTTTTATTTCTATTAAGGTCGGAAAAAATTCCTAGTTTTATTTGCATGAAGCGATTTTTTGGTCGTTTTCTTTGCTACATAATTAAAAGATGAAAGAAAATCTTTCAGTTAAAATATATTTTTTTAATCATTATAGACGAACATTTTCAAATAAATACCTTAAAATAGAATAAAAACGACATATTGTACAAAATATTAATATTTCAGCTGCTTTAAAATGCATTAGGACTGCCTATCTTTTAAGGTGTTAAATATGATTATTTGATTTTACAGCCGGACTCTATTTTAGGTCATTAAAAAATGTTCCTAAAAGTATGGCCTCTTTGTAATGTAGACAATTTATTAAAAATAATATTAAAAAAATAAAAAAAATGAGTGAAAGAGTATTATGTGGTTTTACTAAACAAAGTTTTTTTGTGTTATTTTATTTACTTAACAACTTGATCACTTAAAATGAAAGATATGTTATATTTCTAATAATTTTTACAGTTATTATACATATGTACAAAATTATCATAAAATTATCACAAACTTATACGTAAAGATACTTACAGGATATAAATTTTACATGGATCCAGAAATAAGATCTCGTTGGAAAAATAGCTAATACTAAAGGACTAAAAAAACTAAAGAAAATTTGCAATCATATTTTTGGGTTCAGCACCTTCAAAATGAAAACGATAAGTTTCATTAGTTAAAGTTTATTTTTCCAATACGATAATATTGCATGCACCTCGGCTCCTCATACAAACAAGATATATCATTCGTATAGCCTATTTTTAATAAAGTTTATTAAGTAAAGTACTTAATATATACCTAAACCACAACAAGCTTGGACGAGGACGAAAAACAATGCTTCGAAAAAAAAAAACTTTCACAACTATCTACATCCATTTTATCCGCAGCATTCCAAGCTGAGCTTTGTTGAAATTCCTAGCAATATTATGGAGAATAACTCCTTCTCCATCTCTTAATAATACGATAGAAAAGTAGAAAGATGTTTTTTTTCAAAGACCTATTCCGAATGGTAAATGGACCAGAAAGCGTCTTGAATATGGGCAGTTTAAAAAACCTAGTTTAAAAAAGGATTGTAGTATTTTACCATGACAGCGTGAAAAATAACAATGTATATTACATATATATTATACAAAGAAAGTCAAAAAGGTTCAGGGCATATTAAACATAAGCCACTAGTAAGCGAAAAGAGAGAGAACTGTTAAAGTAATCATAATGGCGCTAGCTGAACTCAAGGAACACTATTTAAAGTGGAATCGATGTCCTTCTTATATCTTAATTAACTGCAGCGTCTGACTCAAATTATGTCTCAACAATAAGGACATAAATTAAGCCGTCTAGTAAAGCCAATATTTGTGGTAAATCAACTTTTTAGAAAGCAGGGCTTGTTCTTATTGTGAAAAAATCGTACGTTTTTATGCGTTACAGTCAAAAAGAACGTTCAACATACTTAAAACGTAATTTCCTGTTTATGCTGTTTCTACTTAAATTATTATTTTCAAGTGAATAAATCATTTAACAACACTTTTCGACTTTGCTCCACTGTGTTATATAGAACTTTATAAATTGTACTAATTTTTACTTATTTCAATAAGTTTACATTTAGTTTAAAAAATACAGAAATTATGAAGCTTCATGTCAATAATTTATATAAAAATATATCGGGTTTTTTAACAAAAATTTATGTTTTAATTGAGGCAACACCAACTGCTAGTTTTAACATTTAGTTTTTTAACCTATTGCTGCAATGAATTCAGCTTCGCTCAAAAATTGCATTAAAATTAATAAAATCCACTATGAAAAGGGTGGTTCAGTTAAAGTTACATTCCGTAAAAGTCCTTCTGAGACCAATACTAAGAATTGTGTCGTTAAATTTGAACCGATAGAATGGACATAAAATGTGCGAATACCAACGCGTATTTGATAGCAGGATGGTGCCACATGTCACACATTAAAAGTGAACCATATAGAAGAAGGCGAGGTATTGTGTTGTATTAATTTATCTATTATATGTCATGATTTTACTTGTTTAACACTGAACTTCTGCCATTTCGCTGCCTGATTTTTAGAAGTTCTGTTTACAGATTGGTGCCTGTTTAATCTTTGTAGAACATTATCCTGTTAAACTAGGCTCTTTGAAATTTGTTTTAAAATAATAAACAAAAGTTATGACCCAAATTATTGTTAAAAAGTTATGAGTCATACAAAATTAAATTAAGTAAAGTTAATTTTTAAAGCTTATATAAGAAATCATTCTTAGAGTTTAATTTATAAATTATAATAAAAATCTTAAAATAGTAAAAAAATTTTTTAGAATTTCTTTTCTAACATCGTTTTTTCGTTTTTGCTTGACTGTTTCAACAATATTTTTCCGACCCTACTCAAACAATTTGTTTAAACATAGAACTATCAAATTCAATTAACTTAGAGCACAAAATATAAAAAACAAACAATCTAGATAAAGAAAGAACAAAAAAAATATATTCTAAAATAGTGTTCAATGTTCATGCTGTTCAACCTTCAAAATGCACCTAGCAAAGGCTGTGTGAAATTTGCTTCAATGCCATAAAAGTAAAATATAAAAATTTTCAACACTTTAAATGATTCCAACACATTTCTTCTTATTTTTTTAGTCGACATTCGATGCACTTTAAGAAAAATTCCCGAATAAATAGATAGGTTCTTTGGCTTGCACAGTTTTCTTTAGCAACATGTGGTTGGCAATGATTTTTTTAGATGAAATAGCGTGCTTGACCTTTTGAAGAAGTACCCAGCAGAACTACAATTTGGTTTATGTTTACAGGTGTGAAAAAATAAATTTAATACAATAAAAAATTTAGTTATAATAGAAATTTAACACAGAAAAAAATTTTATTTAAATACACCATGTAAACAAGTTTTTGTAAAATGTGAAAAAGATAATAATAAAATTTATTAGCAAAATTTTTAAAATCTGAAAAAATATTACAAAAAATGAAATATCCGTACCAAAAAACAACTATAAAAACAGAGTGTGTTCTACTGGTGTAAACATTTTTCTGAGTTTCTTAAAAGGCTGTCTGCATACAACAGACAAGATAAAGCTGCTACATACGTACTTTTATTTTCGGGCAATTCTTATCCGAAAAGAAGAATAGTACGTGCTATAATTTACAGATATACAGTTTATATTGCAGACCATTCTTATTCTTAGAACTTTCAGCTACTTAAGATGTATAATCTTCCTACTACTTCGTAAATCTTCCAAAATTAGGAGAAATAACGCAAGTACGCTCTGTGTAAGGAAACAGGAAAGACATGGTAAAAGAGTATTCCCACATACAAAGCGCAAAAAAATTTTATTTACTTTCACTCTTGTTTATAACCAAACTTTAAATATAAAATTATTATTATTTTTAGATTATATGTAACATCTACAATAACATTTTTTATTTATTTTATTAAATTTGAAACAAATATGTTTTGGTAAATTTAGAATAAAAATGAAAAGAAATAAAAATAAAGCGGTTAATTTGTGCAAGCAAATTTTGACTGCAAAAGCACAAATACACCTGTGCCAAGGCATTTATGCATTTTGTCAAACAAAAAAAAAAAATGCTAAGAAAATTAAACAAACAAAAATATAACAAAAATTTTTAAAAAAATTCTTTTAAATTCTATGTTAAGGACTGGTTATTTTCCATCGTCCTGGAAACAGTCGGAAATAGTTATGATCCCCAAGCTTGGCAAAGACGTTACGCAAGTATCTTTTATTGTCGAATCAGCTTATTGCCTGTTCTTTCCAAAGTATTTGAAAGGCTACTTCTGAAATCTTAATACCATATATTAATTCAACAAACTTAATCCCCAATCACCCATTTCGGTTTAGGAAAAAACATAGCACCATCTGCTCTGCACTTTTTTGACATTTCGCAAGCGTTCTACAAAGACTGGCACGAAGAACTTGTGTATAAAATTATAACACTGCTTTCCGAAAACGTTCACAAACTGCTCACAAGCTATTTGGCTAATAGATCTTTTGTGGTAAGATCAAAAAGTACATATTTAACGATCAAAAGAATCTCAGCTGGTGTCCCGCAGGGGAGTTTACTCGGGCCATTATAGTATACTTATTGTATACCGTGGATTTGCCCACAAGTTCACTCACACACATATCCACATTTGCTGATGACACAGCGTTTTTAAGTATCCACAAACGCCCGGAAGTAGCATCTCAACAACTTTAAACCCACATTGCTGATTTGGATAAATGGCTGCACAAGTGGAAAATAAAGGTCAATGCCTCGAAAAGCGTTCACATAACCTTTACGTTAAGACAGAAAAACTGTCCACCCATCTCAATAAATGCTGCCAAAATTACACAGCTAAAAATTAAAACCACCCAGCTTTATTGGCTCATTAGGACACACCCTTTTTACAATTTAGACCTCAAAGTACTCCTATACAAAGCAGCTTTAAAACCAATAAGGTATTATGGTGTCCAATTATGGGGTTCTGCATCTGCATCAAATGTTGAAATGCTACAAAGAAGACAGTCAAAGATATTGAGTATGATTATGTGCGCTCCTTGGTACATACGAAATTCACACATATCCACAAGGACCTCAATATTCCTATTTTCCGAGAAGAGATTAAAAAGTCGTGCACGAGCTACATGATAAAAATAAGTGATCATCCCAATCCACTAGCAAGGGACATACTTTTATTTGAGGGCCATAGGCGCCTCAAAAGGTTGCAAACTTTTGACTTGGCAGGATACTATTTTTTTTTCTCTCGACCTAAACGTTGAGTGCTGCAGTGGCAGTACCAACATAAATATTCTTAGGTTAAGATTTTAATACTTATTGTGAATGTCATACAGACAGATTTAATAACAAAATAATGTGGTTAAAAAAATCAAAATTCTTTTGATATTTTGTTACGAAGATGTTTTAAGTTTTAAAAGAATATAATTATTAGTAAAAAAGTAAACGAAATTACTTATTGTGTATTTAACAAACTGCTTTCGGGAAATTCTACGAAATAAGCTATACAACAGAAAACAAAAACAACGCAGGAAAAAAGAACACATTGCCAAGCAGACGCCTTCACTGAATGATAATAACAACAACAATAAGGGTTGAGGGTAAAGTAGAATATTCTTGTATATGCGAGCACCGCTTAAAACAGCTACATATGCACCGCTAGCTGGCAAATGAAGTAATTCATGTTTAAACATCGTTGAGTAAAGTAAACAAAGTAATTAAGCATCTTTTAGTTGTTACAGTGGTAAAGTTACTATCGTGTTTGTTTTGTGTGCATTGGAAGTGAATAAATCGTTTAATTTAATATATAACTCTAAAGTAGTGTGCTATTATTTTGCAGCAAAATAACTCAATGTAACAAAACGTATATTTAAAGCATAAGCATAATGATAATTTTATAATATAATTATCCCAAAATTTTTTAAAATGCTGTTACAAGACATAACAGTGGCCTTGTAACTATTAACACTTTCAGATCATTTTTTTAAAATTCTAAATCCCAAGCTTGTATTAAAAGTATGGCGTCAGTTCTCTTGTCATATATCATTTTAAGAATCAACCCAAGTTAATCTTTTACAATAAAATAATTAATTTATTTTACCAACTTTTGTAAACAAGGTGACGACGTCTTCTCCTGTGCATTCATCTGTATTATTTTGCTTGTCTTACGCCTTAAAACAAATATATAATTCAAATAAAATTTCTTAAAATACAGAAAATTTTCTATTTAAGTTTTGTGATAAAGTGGTGAATAGTTATTTGAGAGAAACTCTATAAAATTACAATGCAACGTAATTCCTACCGAATATTTTATATGCGGTAACTGAATTTTAAATAAATTGAATTTTAAATAAAGTCTATATTTAAGTCTTTATTTTAGACTTTTTTGTACGCTTTAAAGGAAAATTACGTCTTCTTTAATACATATTTAAAGTGAGGCAATACGATAATATAGTCAGTTTAAAATTTGTATTTTGATTAGTGATTATTTTTATCGTGCTAACTGTCAGTTGAAAATGTGGTTTAAATTGTCAACTTTTTTTTACAGATAATATTTGTTGGTTTTACTGTTAGCATGCTAAATGTTTTAATGCAGAAGCGTCAACAACATTGACAAATGGATTTTTAATGACATCTGAAAATACCAAAAATATATACTTAAATATATATTTATTTTCATTTTTTTGTTACATAGCAAATCCAATTTATTTTGCCATGTTGTATGGTAATAAAATAGGTTTAAAGAGTGGCAGAAAACGTATTAAGTATTTTAAAATGCTTTTCTATTATAGCCCAAACAACAGTTCAAGTAAAAGTGAATTCATTAAAGTTAAAGGTTAAAATTTTACAGTAATCATTTTTTACTCGTTGAGTGCTTTAAATGCTTTATTAAATTAAACTAAATGCTTTATAAAATCATATGTTGACCCTAGAAATATTTTCGCTAGAGTCATACGAAACATCGTGTTAGATTTTGGCGAAGAGTTAAAGTTAGTTTGACCCACTCTCTAGTATCCTCAAATAAGTTTTTTTTTCAAAATTATCATCAAAAAAAGCAGAATATTATATAAAGGATTTTGCAACATGATAATTTAGATTGAGATGATTAAAATTTTTATTGTATTACGAAGCGAAAGTTTCGACAATTATGAATTAAAACTGATATCTAGCAAATGTGCACCACGACCACGCTTACAGATGCCGATTTCATTTTAATAGTGGGTTTTAATCATTTTCACGCGACTTTCGTGCGAAACTGCCAGTGGCATCTTCCACAAATATGTCAAATTTCTATCTTAAAATGTTACCAGCGATATGCGAGTATCTTAGAAAAATTTTTTACTGCTCACCTTCTTGTTGACAAAATACATTTTTGTGATTAGCCAATGTCATGTAGTCAATATTCAGCTACTAAAAGTACAGGATAGATAATTTCTTTAGGTATGGTTCCCTAGCTCACGATATCGTGCTGTAATGTAAATGGAAAAGTTTGTCTCAATTTGTGTATACTGAACGAAGAGTGTAACGCTAAAAGTCGCGGTGCTCATTTTTACCGGCACAGAAAAGGTCGAATGGACTATCGTTCTATTCTACATATACTCATTTTATTCTGCATTTTATCTTTATTGTTTTAAGGCCAATGAATTGTTATTTTAAAATTATATTTATTTATAGTTTATAATTAGATTTATAGTTTTGTATGTTGTATTTTAAATTTAATGGCAGCTCACTAAGCAGCGCCATTTTTACGTGAAGGTACAACTAGTGGCTGGCTGGTAAAATATCCAACAGCTGTTTTAGGCAGCAGCTGACGGTTGGTGGTGAATACTGCTATCGGCTGTAGTGTACATCGACTGCCGATATGGCGTATGGTGTGTGTTGGCAGAATAAGTATCAAAGGGCGAACCTTGTAAATAATAAAGCAGTTAGTATGCAACTGGCCGACAGATAAGAGGTAATATTTTGCAAATATTTCTGAGTATCTTTGGCAGATATTGTAAAGTCACAAATTGGGCAGTGGTGTTTACCCATCTTGGTATGTGCATACAGTTGCTGCTGGGAGTAAGCAGAGCAGCGTCAAATTGTGTTCTAGCGATTATTACCCTGCGCAATTTCCGGTGTTTATGGGTATTTCCCTCGTACACTAACTATCCTCGTGGTACTTACCTTAGTAGCACAAGTGAGGTCACAACCTGGGCAGTGGTGTTTACCCAGCCTGGTTTGTGCCTACGGTCGCTTTTGGGAGTAACTGGAGTAGCGTTAAATTGTGTTCTACTGGTTATTATCCTGTGCAATTGTCAGTGCCTCTGGGTGTTTCCCTCGTACACTAATGAGCACCTCCAATAATGGTATTGGCCGTAGTAGCATCGGTGACAAATTGGGCAGTAGTGTTTACCCAGCCTGGTTTGTGCCTATAGTCGCTACTGCGAGTATCCCGAGCAGCGCTAAATTGTATTCTAGTGTTTATTACCCCGCACAATTTTCGCTCATCTGGCTATTTTCCTTCTCCACTAACTGTGGATACAGGGTACTAGCCCAGTGATACCTCCGCACAACACAAAGGGAGAAGAGGGTGAGCTGCTGTTAAGAATATTGGGGGCAAATAAAGGTGAAGGATTTTTACCGAATCCACCAACCGCTTTTTAATTTTAAGTTTGCACGACACTTTCCTGGATGCCTTTGAGCATACCCCAGCAACCAGCAGAAGCGCGTCGTTACAAGAGTTGAATCATTGCCTTAAAAAATGCCAACATTTCAGCAAATTTAATATCTGTCAGCAAAAAGACAATACACTAGTGGCAATAAAAATATGGCTATAAATTGCATTTGCCCTTTACACGAATGTAAGCAGAAAGCAGAGATATTCCGAAATTTGAGATGTTGTGAAGCTTTATTTCGATTATGCTTAATATATAATTCTGTTCATATGAAGAAGAAAGTTCGATGTAAAAAAGAAAGTTATTATAGATTGAGTTCGGATTGCAAAATATAAATTTCATTTTGAATAAAAATTTTTATTTGACTGAAATAAAAATTCGCCAAGGGCAAGCTAATTTTATATTTAATTTTCCTTTGATAAAAGCTTAAGTAATTATCTGTAACGGTTTTTAACATAAAATACGGTTTTCTAAGGGTACCTCTTGATTTTTTGTTCTGGACACTTGTAGTAAATCACATATCAATGAGAATAACCACACAATTTTACAGTCTTTTTATTGTTACTTTCAATTTTGTTTCCTTTAGCCGCCAAGCTATTATTTTAGCGGATGAAGGAATTCGTATAGACGAACAAACGGATCTTTTAAAAAATAATCCACAAAATTGTATTCAATTTTTCATTTAATACACATATTTTCAGAGACTCGTTTACAATTGCTAAAACAGCAATTAAAACTTTGACTTTTAAAATTATAACACCAAGTGTAAGCAAGTGCAAAGACATGTTCATTTAATGTTTTATTTTAAGTACCAATTGTTATTCACCTTAACTTTATTTCATTTTTTAATTTATTCTATTCTATTAGTAGAAATAAAAAATATGTATTCTTATCTTAACAATAGCTGTTGTAAATCAAAATTACAGTTGCATAGTTGTTAAATACAAATTTCTTTGAAATGCTCACTCTATTTTAGTTGTTAAACAAAAACTATAATTATCAGTAATTTACGTGTCCTTAAAATACATATCAACTCCTTATTTGGTGTCATGTATGTTGCTCCTGATAATTGTAGCTAACACATAATTAA
Source organism: Trichopoda pennipes (assembly GCA_030448955.1). Lineage (NCBI taxonomy): Eukaryota > Metazoa > Arthropoda > Insecta > Diptera > Tachinidae > Trichopoda > Trichopoda pennipes. The sequence continues at coordinate 3,025,597 of JASKUP010000108.1, read as the reverse complement.
AATGTAACTACATAGCTTGTTAAAATAGAATTGCAAGGCTATTGTGGCAGTACAAAATTTAAAACAATGAAAAGATATAAAATAGACAAGAAAATAATTTCCAGTTGTTTAATTGAATGCCATCATGAGGTCGAATTTAAAAATTTACTTAAGCATTAGGAAAAGTATTTCGTTGATTACAGATTTTGTTTTATTATGAATCGTTTAGCCTAAATTCGTTGCAGCATGTTTAAATATTAAAAAGATTTTTCTTGTTCGGTTGCTTGATCTAATATTATAAAAAAAATTTAATACCGTGGGTACAAAATTTTATATTTTATTTACTACGCTTGCACAACCTTTATATGTTGGTTTTTTTACTATAATATGTAATTTAGATAACAAATTAACAAATATTCTATGAATCATATAACTTTTATAGCTGGATTTCAAGATACTTGAAGATACTATAGGTGCCCCTGTAGGCTAGTAGGTAGTGTACTAGCTTGTCAGTATGGGGGTTGTGGGTTCGATTCCAAACGAAGACCTTGGTTTTTTTCACTACAAAATTAAAAATTGGCTGTCGGTGGGACTGCTCAGCGATGAAGGCATAGTCACTGGTCGCTGTGCTGTCTTTATACGGCAGTTCATTTCCGACTATCCTTCTACTTTCACCACCTGTCTCTTCTCTATCCCTTTCCTAAAGAAGGTAGCATGGAACTTGACTAAATAGGCATTCTTGCCTGAAGTGCTACTTCTCTTTAAAAATAAAAAAAAAAAAATACTTGAAATAATGGTTCCAAAATTTTTATGCCTTAAAATAATGAGAAGCGCTGATTCCAATACTGATGAAGAGGACTCTGTTCGAGATAGTGGCAATGTTTATGTTACTTCTGATTGAAATGTTTCATCAATTTCTGATGATAGTGAAGAAGAAACAGATGTGAATTAGATTTATGTGGTTATCTGTAGATAGTGCTAAAAACGACAATGGTCTAAACACAGTCTCCTCACGCCGAAACGTAACTACCAATTTGAAACCATGTATTTGGAAGCCTATCTAAAACTCTTTACGTTCACGGCAATGCAATTCCATCACAACCACCACGAAGCTCGTCGAAGGGCTGCACTAGGTTGGAACCGAAGTTCCAGGGGCTTCTGATAGTCGTGGTATCAGAATTAATTCTCCGGTCAGACGTAATCGTTTGAGTTTCAATCAAGGCGTGTTATCACTATAAGCGCAACTGTCGCAACAATCTACCCTTATGGGCCCATGGGTCCAGAAGGAGGAATTGTCGCAAGTCCATAGCCGCAGCGCTAACCCACTACACTGGGCATAGAAGATCTACCGAAAACTCCAACAACCAACAGCAACAACGACATCGGATAACACTACGGCTGAAAAGGTATCAGAGGTTAACCAGAAGGTACAAACGCCTAAAGGTTCTATGGAAGGCTAAACGGGCAAACTCACGAAAGCTGTTTAAAGACGTCACATTCCGCAATATCCTGCTAAAATCCAATCCTAAAAACGCCTTTACTGCTAATTCGCTTATATCGGTATACGGGGATATCCAATCCTCAAAGCTAGCACCGCACCCACAGACAGAAATAAATTGGCGTAAATTACATCTACTTTAATTTAAAGACAAAGACCAGATGAAATTCGATTGATAACAGGGAACCCATGCCAATTAATATATTTTAACAGTTACTTGTTGAACAGATAATGCAGTAAGTCAAATAAAGATTATTTTGTCACGCAAATCATTTTACGTCTCTTAAAATATCCCATAATAAAAGATTGTCGGAAAAAATATGCAAATTATTATCATCCTTTGTTTTATTAAATAAATATAAATGATAATCGTTTCGTCTTAATATTACGAAACCGTCATGTAAAAAATAATAACATGCCGACTCACTATACAACGATATAAACTTCACCAAATGTTAATTTCAAATCACCCAGAGGTATTTACTACAGGAAATGACATTTCGGAAGATTTTGACTAATTTTATACAACCTCTGAATTGATTTTTCCATGACTGCTTTTAATTATCATCAAAATCAAATTTGGTAAATTTTTATATTTAATGTGTTTAGAGTAATAACAGAGACTTTTATGCCAACACCTTTCCCTATGCTTGTGGCATCACGATCTCTCTGTACTCTAAATATCTCAAATGTCGGATTTTTTTACCCCCACTGCTTTTTATTTCCTTCTGCTGGAATCTCTAACTGGTTTTGAAATTTTATTAAAATTGCTGCGGCTGTAAAGCTCAGATTCTACTTTTTATCCTGAATTTAAAACAGCTATGGTGTATATGATCTATATATGATGATGTATATATGTTCCGAATATTACTATAATTAATTCAATCGGGAATTTTTTTAATTGGCTTTTTACATATAAACCCCAGCTAGCTCTTTTTCTTTCCTGATTCACTGTTTGCAAACTCAAACTAGTTTAGTCCGCACCACAAACAAAATTATAAAGTGTAAATTTCAAATATCTGGTTATTACAGTTTATAAATGAATATACTTCTCTGTAGTAACATCCTAATTTTAGAGTAGTTTATATTGTATTTAGCTTTTTCTTGCCATGATGAAAAGATTGGCTTTAACAATAAAACATTAACTAGCAGCATTTAGACAGATAAATTTACAATATACATATACAGTATGTAATATACAAGATCTTGTCGAAAAACTCAAAGACATCAAGATAACCGAAAACACGCGACTGGTTTCCTTTTACATTACGGATTAATATATCTCAATGCCTACACAACAAACAAGACAATTTATACGATATCCAACACATCACCGACATTATAGATATTGCAAAGGCGATAACAAAAAAGAAACTACTTAAGATTTAGTAACCGCTTTTACAAATTACCTGATGGATTCGGCATGGAAAACTTAACTTTCGCAATCTTCATGAAAATTTTCATGTAACACCTCGAATTACTGCACATAATTTTTTATATTTTATTTATTTATATTATATTTTTCTTGGATCACAAAAAATAAACAACAAAACAAAATACAAAGCAAACAAACAAGAGATTTATTGTATATTTTTTTATGTGCTGATCTAATATAACGAGTTTTTCTAGATAATGATTTAAACAACGCCAAATATTCAATTAGTCTTTGTTTAAGACCTACAAAAATATTTTTATTAAATCTAAAATGTCTTTCTCCAAACATAGCAGTAAAGTATTACAAGGTTAACAATGTTTCCTACTTTGTAAATGTTTTTTATTTTGCACGAAAATTGGCACTTATTCCACTGCATACATGTATGTAATAAAAATCTACCCAGCAGTTTTACACATAAAGTGATGTAGGCTAGCGGTTGTGATTGAAGAGAATATAATACTAAATCTAAGAGACGTAGCGAACGGAAGAGTAGAAATTGTTTGTAATATTGTAATGAAAATATCATTACAGTTTTCCTACGTAAGAAATATAATAAAATAAATGTTTCTTAAAACATTCATTAGTGTTCTAAGTATCGTAATTTAATATTCGGTAACAGCAGCAATTATACCCAATAATTTACTTTAATCAAATTTAAGTTTTGCATGGTTGCTTCAACAATGTATAAAATTACTTTTTATATCTGCTGGGCTTTACCATACGCCTATAAATTGAATATATTTAGAAATTGCTACTTATCATATAAATGATATAAATGCATTGGCATTTTCTCCACCCTGTGTATTATAAACTTTACGTCAGGTATGTAAAATAAAAACAACAATGTGTGGCTACCCAACAATATGTGGGCCAATGTTATAATTTATAAAATCTTTTTGTTTACACCTAAATTATGCCAACTGCCATATTGGTAGCACGACTTGTAAGGACATAAAGTATTTTTATGTGATGTATCAGAATAGATTGTGCAAAATTTAACACATATTGGGTTATGCAAAAGCTACATGTGACCCATTTTTGAAAGCGTATTTCAGCAAGGTAGTCAAGTTTATTAAAATTAATCTTATAGACAAATTAAATATGATTAATAAGCCTTGACCTTAAATTTTCTATTGGACTCACGGATTAAACCTGGCATTACATTTTTTCTATGTACACAAAGACGAAACGATATCGAAGAAACGTAGAATACAACTCTTTTTAAGATCATTCAAAGAGTTCAAAATGAGACATCGGAAACAATTCAAAGTTTTGCTGACGTACTCTGCACATGTAGATTACACTACTGCGATACAAAATAGTGGATAACAATTAGAAATTTTAATGTGCGCTAAATCCATGTTCTCTTTCATAAAGTTGTTGTACATCTCTTACATTTTTGAAACCATAAAAAATTTCTCTTAGTTCTATCAAAAGAAAAACTTAATATTCTCGGGACACCTTTGAAAGATAATGACATTTAAAATATATCAGCATATATCAGCAAATTTTTTAACGACTTTATTAAATGACGATAATCTATGAAAGTTTGTAGAAATATCATCTATTCCTAAAATCTTCAAACAATTTTAATAAGAGATTCTTCAGATATGATATTTTACTAGCAGTCTTACAACTTTTTTATCTACTTTTTTATCTAGCGTACTGAGTACGCTTTACTATGACGAAGATATTCTTTCAAGCTCGAGCGGTAAAAAGATTTTAGCAGATCTCAACGTCAACAAGTCTCATGGGCCAGATGGAATATCAGCAGTGGTCTTGAAGCGGTGCTCTCCAGTGCTAGCGCGTCCGTTAGCAACCCTTCTCAGCAAATTGTGACATGCTGATGAATTTCCAAAGTGTTAGAAGGTGAGGCTAACAAACCTGAAAATGACCGCCCCATAACAAATTGTTCTGAACTTTCTAAAGTGATGGAAAGTATGATTAATTTTCATATTGTGAGGTACCTGGAGTCCAACGGTTTACTTAGGGGCACTATTCTCACTTTCCTGTGAGAAAGATGCTACAACTCAATACATCATTTTGGAGAAATTAAGGTGGTGGCTCTACAAATTTCCAAGGTATTGGATAAAGTGCGACATGATACACTTCTTTCAAAACTTGTTGCTTTTGGTGTCGGTGATAATTTCTACAGATTTATGTCGAGTTTTCTCAGGCATCAGGTTGATATAGATGGAATTTCATGCGATGATTTCAAGATTATTTCAGAGGTACCACAAGATTCCGTTTTTTCCCGTACTCTATTTCTTCTTTTTCTAAATGACCCTTTTTGTCAAACTTTCAACTCTATATACTCTGTCGCATATGACGGCACCAGTTGGAGGAGAGTTCTAAAAGGCGGATCATGAATGTTACGCTCAATCACTATCTAGCGGCGATCCCAGAATAGAGTCGTTCTTATAGAGCCGATTTTATTGCCCTGAAGACGCAATATTACATGTGTTCGGAAATCGTTACTTGTTACTATGGGTAAAATGGGTCTTTCGGAATCGGAAGCTCTTAATGTTCTTGGCATGAAAATTCAGTGTGATGTTCGATGGTCTAAACATATCTTTCAGGTTTCTAAAAAACTTTCAAGTGCCTCGATTTTCTAAAACGGTGTAAAACATACTTCACTTCATCCGATCTCCGTACTACCCATATCCTTCCAAAGATGTAATAAAACTCTCATGAATGGGCCGGCGGCCAAAGTCTTTTTGGAGTTGCTCGACCGCATACAGGAGAGAGGCATCCAACTTAATTGATTCTATAGAGCATCTACGCAATGTAGCTTGTATTTCAGTGTTTTATCGTTACTGCAATGGTTAGTGCTCTAAGGATATTAGGGAACTTGTTCTCAAAACTCGCACGTTTTTGCGTTTGATCGATTTTCGTTGAGAGCGTATGCAATTGTGGCCGGTTCGCCAGTGAATCATAATACGCATCACAAAGAAGGTTCGTTTTTTATCGGAACACTTCGTATGTGGAATAAATTCTATTCAAAGGTCTTTCCTGACACTTTTAATGTAGGGAAATTTAAATCGATTATCCACAAACACTTATCCATATTTCCTGCTCCCCATAACTTAATTTCTTAGTTCTGGTAAAATGCATTGCATGAGTAGAGGTCATCCTCTGACTGCTGGTCCGAAAGAAAAAACAAACTCATCTAATAGAATTTTCATGCCTGATAAATTACTAGCTTCTAATTGATTACTATCTATATGAACCATAATTATAGAAGAGTTATCACATTCCTTTCTGCGGCTGTAGGACAACAATGAGCCCCAGCATGACAAATTGAAATTGTGTCCATAAAAAAGAAAGGAAAACATGCAGCTAAAACTGACTCTAAAATTTGTATTACGTTGCTTACGGTTTGCGTATTCAAGTGATGGTAGCTCCGTCGTATGCCGGCAAGATATTATTAAATAGGTTCTGTCCGCTTAACCCATATTAAGGCTTTAATTAAGGCTTTACATTTTGATTTCACTGCAGACAAAATGTTATATAAAATAGTCTTTTTAATTAAAAAATTACAAAATATACATATTAATATTACAAAAGTTTCTTTTCATATTCAAATTTTATTTTTTAAGCTAAAAATGTTCCATTCTAATCCCTTTTTATCGCTGCACCATTGCTATAAAAATATTATATGCTATTGCTTGCTACAAGTGTTACCATTAATTATAATAGACCTCTTTGTATGTATTCTCGTAAATGTTTTTATATAAAAGTTTTTATTTCCACTTTTGTTTCATATTTTTAGTTGTTGAATTCTATTTATTTATTTTTAAAGTTTAGTTTAGTTGGAAAAGTAAATGGATTTTAGAAAGAAACACGCATAGATACTTCATATGAAAGCAAATATTTGCAATAATTGTTTTCAAACAAAAAGGTAACCGTTGAATAGCAAAACAAAAAATTTCCTACAGTTGAAACAGTACAACAATTTGTATTTATGATAGCTATATGTAAGTTAAAGTGTTGCAATTGTTAAATGAAAATTAATTTAAAAAGTTTCTAGCTGGTGTTTTCGGAAAATATAAATTTTTAGGCGTTTTTTATATTTTTTTATAAGGGCTATAGAATTTCAATGATAAATAAATAAAATTAGAGGATAACGGCGATGACAATGGTTCTGGAAAGGGGAGGCTCGTTTTTGGGCCACAAGAAATAAATTTTTATAAACATTGCTCCTTCTGAAGGAACCTATGGTTCATTCATTTCCTTTTCTTATTTTGTTTATTTTTATACCTGAATAAAAGTTTGTTACTTTGTATAATAATTTTATTACTTAAAAATATATAAAAGAAAACGGGAATAGCAATAGGGAAGTGCAATATTTCAATCGGCATTAGATGCATTCATGAGAACGTACAATTAAAACACAACTCTAAACATCTGCAAGCAGTTGACTTTATTGGTGTGGGTGTGTAAAAGCGTAGAGTTATTTGCCCACGGGCAAGCAATCGGGCAGGACACCTACTTTGAGTAAGTTAGAATTTTATTCAACTTGATTAGAAAAGAGAGTATTGTGGAAAAGCTACGGCTTAATTAACTTAAGTCAGAATTTTATTCCTTTTTAATTAATTGGGATGCACCCAAAAATTTGAAAAAATTTTTGTTTAGCCAGGCTATAATCTTATTCGACCTAGCTGAACAATAAAGTCCAAATTCGCACAGTAAGTTATCACAAGAGAAGTTGACCCAGAATTTTTTACGACAGGCTGTAACTGGTGGTCAGGTGGGAATAGAATTTTATTCGCTCCAACGTGAGATGCAGTCAGCCACCCTCAAAGAAATTGAGTATCGGCTTGCACCTGCCCGAGAAATTCATGATACGTGGTTTTAAGTTAATCTAAGAGAAAAAATAATAAAAAAATTTAAAACGTTTAAGAAAAAAGGAGTGTAACCTATCTTTTAGTTATGCAGAAACGACGAAATCTTTCTTTTTTTGTAACGAACCCCGCATACAATGAAAATACATTCGTACAAGCATGAGTCTTTAACTGTAGAGATTTTCAGACAGCACTAAGTTGTGTTTTACTATCCACTCAAACTCTCAACATTATCTTGTTTTAACCAGTAATGACGGCTCCACACGATGTTGTAATATTGTAGTATTCTTGTGACCTAATCGGTTGTACTTATACACAGAAGCACCAAAGCCGTGCTACACAGCTTTTTCTTCTTTTCTTTAAATTTCCCTCATTCTATTGCTCTAATACATACCAACTTATCTGCGTTATAAGGCAAAATAATCGACTTCCTTTTAAAGTGTAATCTCTGGTAGGACTTTACGGCTGTTTTACATTTATTCGCTTATGTGGACAATTCATTCAACATTCATTAAATTTTTTTATAGTTAAGCCGCTTCTTAACAAATACGCATAAACCTCTGCCAAGTAACTGGCGCGGTTTCTTAACATGTGCAGTGAAATATTAAAAACAGGCCTGTTACAATATTAGCAGTAATATTATAGTATTTAGTAACAGACGCCATTACTAACTCCATATTTGGAACAGTTTTTTAGATCCGTATACAGGATATGCTTTTGGACGTACTTCTTTCATTAGAGCGAAAAAATATGATTTTTTGTTTAAAATACATTCAAAGGTGGGCAAAAGATTGTTTTAAAATTATTAAATATATTTAATTAAATAATAGGGTCTTCCAGGGACCAATGTGGATATACTTATTTATTTGAATGGACAAATAAACGAATTTATCGTTGCATTAATATTTCTCTTTAATCAAGGCAGATAATTCTTACTTGCCAGAAACCAGTCAAAAGCCGCCTGAGCTCGACAGAGTACCCGTTACTATACCCAAGATACTCTTTCGAGCTTCTAGCAGATTTCAACATCAAGAGGTCTCCTGGTCTGGATGAGACTCAAGCACTGGTCTGGAAATAGTGCTGCTTGACGCAGGCGTGTCAATTAGCAGCACTTTTCATCACGTTGTGTCACACATTGAATTTTCAAAGTGTTGGAAGGTTACTAACGTATTGCCGATCTCAATAAAGCGTGAGGCTAACAATTCTGAAAATTACCGCCCAGATGCGAGTTGTTTTGCACTTTCTAAAGTTATGGAAAATATTATTAATTTTCATCTTGTGATCGAGAGTATGGTTTCCGTAGGAGGCGCCTTACAAGTAACTTACTAGCTTTCCGTTCGAAAGCATGATGCATTCTCTATATCAATTCGAACAAAGTAAGATGGTGACTCTTGATATTTTCGAGGCGCTTGATAGATTTGATGCATTTCCGTCAAAATTTGTTGCTTTTGGTGTCAGTGATAATTTCTCCAGATTTATATCGAGTTTTCTTAGGAATCGCTCTACACGACTTATTATAAATTGGACTTCAGCAGACGAGTTCAAGATAAATTCAGAGGTCCCGCAAACTTTTTTGTCAAACTTTTAGACCATATACTCATTCGCAGAAGAAAGCATCATTTGTCATTCATATTCATTCAGTAATAGAACCAGTTGAAGGTGGGTTCCAAAAAGCAAAACTTGAAAAATTTACTTAATCACAATCTCGCAACAATTTTCGAATGGGGTTGTATGAACACAGTAGATTTTAATGTCTGTACTACAGCTGCATGCTTGTGTGTAGATGATTGGAAAACGTGCTGCATCTGTTATTATGGGTGATAAAAGTATCAAGGATTCGGGCGCTCTTGATGTTCTTGGCATGAAAATCCAGTGTGATGAAGGACTAAGCAGATTTTGCAGGTTTCTTAAGAAGCTTTCAAGTCACTTGGTTTTTTGAAAGGTGTAAAATAAACTTCACTCCATCTTCGTACTATCTATACCACCTATATCCATCCAAAAATGGAATAGCACTCTCATGTATGGGCCAGTACCTCAAACTTTATTTTGGAGTTGCTCAACCGCGTACAAGAGAGTGGGGTATGCAACTTTATTGATTCTCCAGAGCACCGACGCAATGTGGGCTGTTTCACTGTTTTATCGCTATTATAATGGTAGGTGTTCTAATGGAACTAGGGAACTTCTTCCCGCACGTTTTTTAATTTAACACGCTTTTCGTTAAGAGTTCATGTATTTTTGGTTCATTGGCCAGTGAATCGCACTACGCATTACAGGAAAAATTCATTTTTTAGCAAAACAGATCGTATGTGGAATGAATTTCCTTCAAAGGTCGTTCCTGGCATTTTCAATGTAGGAAATTTTAAAACGAATGTCCGCAAACACTACCCCCTCTTTCCTTCTCCCTGTAACCTAATTTCTTAGTTCTTGCATAATGCATTGCATCAGTAGGGATTATTTCCTGAGTGCTGGTCCGAAAAAACTTTAAATCAGAATTGCAATGTTTTGCAGCTCGATATAAATTTGGTTATTTCAGTAAGAAGTGCAATGCATATTAAAGTGCGGTTAATATTTATAATCCTTTGTTTTGCGATTCTCATATGTATAGCAATTAATTTAATAGCATAACCGTTTTTTTTTCCACATCCAACTATGCGATATTTGTATGGGAGCCTAAGAGGAAAAGTCTCTTATAGTTTCTATTTGCACAAAATAATAAACTATCTTATCTCTTGCGCTTAAGTTAAAAAAAATCACTCTTGTTTTTTTAATCATTTCGCAATTAAAAAACTAATAAAGTGTTTTAATGGAAAAATATTTTTTTTTAAATAAACCTAACCTACCTAAATAGAAAACATGCTTTTACATGTCACCTGTCATCATGTCAATTAGTTTAATTATTTTTGTTACAGAAAAACTACAATAACCTTAATTGTATTTACATACTGAGTTTTAATATGAAACAATGTTTCAATTTATTTTTCTATATTTTTTAATGTGTTTGTATGTTTAACCACAAATATTTTTATACAAATAAAATTAGATTACAAAAGTTTTTGCCAAAAAATAATCGATATAAATTAATGAATATTACAATACCCGATTTTCTTATTTATATTTTCTTATTGCGTTGTTTATCCGAAAGCAATTCGCCTTGTGGTGGTTTTGGATAACCCCAATTGTTGAGAACGTTGAAAAATTGGCAAATTTGGATATGCTTCAATACTCTGTCTCGTGGCAGCGGTGTTTTCAGTTGAATGACCCGGTGGAACACGCATTGGTGTTCGCACCTTTTGCATCGTGCCTGTCGACTCAAATTTAATGACCAAATCCTTCATAGCGGTCTCAGAATGACGATTATGTTGTCCGAAATTATCAAATATTTTACGAAATATAACTTTAACAGAACCGTGATTTTCATAGTAAATTTTTTTAACGTTGGGACCAGTACTCAGGGGATGACTCCTACTCAAGCAAAGCAGTGTACAAGAACTAGGAAATTAGGTTATAGAAAGGAGGAAAGTGTTTGTCGACATTCGATTTGAATTTTCCTACATTGAAAAAGACAGGAAAGACCTCTGGAGGGAGTTTATTCCACATACGAATTGTCCTGCGAAAAAAAGAAATTTTCCCTGTTATGCGTAGTGCTCTCAATGAAAATAGAGTCGAACGCAAACATGTACGAGTTTTGAGAACGAGTTCCCTAATTTAGATCACTTACCATTGTGGTAACAATAAAACAGTGAAATACAAACTACATTAAGTTGATGCTCTAGAGATACCTCCCATCCATAATGGTCCTGTCTTGTATGCAGTCGAGCAACTCCAAAATAGACTTTGGGGCGCTGGTCCATGCATGTGAATTGTATTCCACATTTGGACGGAGTGCAATATCTCTTACACCGTTTTAGAAAACCGAGGCACTTGAAAGCTTCTTTAGAAACTTGAAAAATGTGTTTAGTCTATCGAACATCACACGGAATTTTTATGCCAAGAACACCAAGAGACAGAAGTGCGTCATGCCACACTCTAAAGCCACCACCGTACTCCCTCCGAAATGGTGTATGGAATTAAATCATTGGACCGATAAGAAAGCCAGCAAGTGGCCCGTAGAACGTACCCTACGGAAACTAAACTGTCGGTTGCTAAGAAAGCTGTTGGACTCCAAGTACCTCACAAGATGAAAATTAATTATATTTTTCATCACTTTGGAAAGAGCAGAACAAATTGCAATTGGGCTACATTGGCAAACTTCCAGCACTATGAAAATTCACCGGCATAGTACAACATGCTGAAAAGGGTTTCCAACGGATGCGCTAGCATCGAAAAGCACTGTTTCAAGACCAGTGCTGGTATACCATCCGCCCCAGGAGATTTGTTGACGTTGAGATCTGCTAAAACCTTTTAACCACTCTAGCTCGAAAGAATATCTTCGGCGTAGTAACGTCGATGTTGGGCGGTGGTTGACTGCTTTCTGGCAAATCGAAATTATTTGCAAATATACCAGCCTTATTAACCGGGTTAGTGAATATCTGATCACTTTTTTTAAAGGAGTTGGAATTAAAGAACGAGCATTATTCCTAACTCCTTCAACAAATGACCAAAAGTTCTTGCTACTTCTAGGTGTAGCTAGAACCTTAGCATGAAGGCGCTCCTGATTTTAGTACATTATTACACGAGGATCTCGCCCTTTTTCGTAACGAATCAGTATCTGCGTTTTGTTTCTACGCCAGATACTAAATGCTTCCTCTCTTGATCTGACTGCATTTTTGCACGTCTGAATAAAACAAGATTTTTATCAGGTTTTAGTCGAAATTTTTTTGAATGGAACATTTCCGCCATGGCGTTGACATTATTGTCCAAGAAACAATGTTTCTAATTAAATTGCCCAAAAAATTCGTTGCGCTCAGACTAACGAACCTTCTCGTAAATAAATTTTAAACGTTTGGTAGATGGTATCGAAACGTTGTGAAGTTTCGAATATGAAAAGGAGACGGAGGACGCGGGAAGTAAATTAACATACTGGCCCCATGTTGTTATATGACCCTAATGAACATTGAAAACACCAAGAATTGTGACCTAATTCTGAGTTTAAACTAAAGACAGCTAAATCCAGGATCATATGTGGCTAGTGATTGCCGGCACTGCCACGCAACTTCATTGCGTATATTTAGTGCAAGGCCCCGATGAAAATTTAAAAGCGATAGTAGGTGATACCCAGGCAAGTGAAAACCCTGTGGATCAGCATTTTCAGACACGCGTATGTTGCAGAAGGCGATTCTGAATCCTCCTGTCATAAGAACAAGCAAAGTTAAAATCTGACTGCCCTTTCTGCTATACTGAGATCAATGCAATAACTTCCGCTTGGACTACTCACTGACCAGTGCCATGCCTTTATCACAGATAGCCGAACAACAGTTAAAACAGTGCTGGCAGTAAAGTAAAATGAAAATTTAAATTTTAAAAGAAAAGGAAAAGGTACCAAAATCACACCAAAACAAGAGCCATAAAAACCCTGATCTGGACTTTTTCTTTGTTAAGCGGCTCGTTGTACCGCCACCGAACACTTTTCTCCTTTGCGGTTTTACTCTTTCGTTATTTGTTTTCGTTTTTTTATTCCCCTTTTTTTCTCATTCTTTTTTGCTTGTTTATTACACCAGCCTGATGTATAAATGAATGGGATTTCCGACCCAAAATTGAGTGAATCTGTTGATAGATCTTGAAGGTGACATGATGTTGTGCAAATCCATAAAAAACGTTAAGTAAAACCAATTTTCGATATTTTATTAACACTGAAAATCCTTCGCTTTTATAATAGCATCAAAGGTTCTTTTTCATCGAATCGTCAATGATAAGAGAAATGCAGACTTCCAAGTTAAGCAATAATTCCATTCCTTTATAATAGACTGTGCAGTGTAAACACTTAGAAAATTTTACTTTCCATCAAATCGTGTTGGTGATAAATAGTACTTAACATCTAGATTTGTACCATTGGGATTGTCCAAAACATGGTGGACACAGTTGTAGGCCACCACTGTGGAATTTTATTTTCTTCTTTGAATGATTGGTTCAGTACTTTTAAAAGTTCGATGGAAAACAAAATAGAAGAACTATTTGGTGTTGCTGCAGTTTTTCGCCAGCTTACGGATTTTGTTCCACGCAAAATTGTGTTGTATAAACGATTAAGTTCTTGGGTTAAGTCCTTCGGTTCTGAAACGAAGAGAATCAGCAAGAATTAGAGATCATTGGTAGGCTGAGTTACGATGTGGTATTCCCATTCCTGGGAATATATTCCTGCGAATATATAAGTTATTGTGCTGTTGTGAATGGCTTTATTGGCTATTGGTAAAGTTAGAATAAATCGGAGCATGTTAAAATGATTTACTTAAGCCATGTAACTTAATTGTACTTTTTTTTACGAAGTCTATAGAATTATTTATGTTCGGACGCAACTATTGGTAATCGAGATTTAAAATTACAAGTACCACCCCAACCGATTGACTGGTAGCAGATTCCATGGCTCCCGCTATTCTTTTATTTCTCAAAAAAAAGTTTTCTAAAAAAAGGAACATCTCCTGTAGATTTCAGCAAAATTTTGGAAATTTGTCATCTTTCTGAAAACACTCATTAGTGTCGCCATCGTCTATGGTTCGTTAAAGTTGTTCTCTATATTATAAACGTCGCAAATATTTTCTATTTAATTTTCTTTACCATTGACTTAGCCACGAACCCAACTTTATTTTTCATATTAAAAAAAGAAAACAAACAGAGCTTCAATTTTACAACTTTAAAAAAGACATTTATTCAAAAACCTTACTAAAAAGGTATTCCTTAATACATCGATATGCACGTCAAACCCAGGTTAATGTTAACGGTAGAAGGGAAAATATTTTCACAATATTTGTTTTTTAAGTAAAACATAAACTCGTATTCTTTTCTCTTTCGGCTACTAAATGCCATATCAGCATTTTTTGCGTTTAATCGTATTATCTTATTATTTATTTGCAAAAATTTTATTTCCCTTATTTATTATTACAAAATATATCATATTTATGTTTCATCTTTTGTACAAATGTTTATAAATTCTTAGTTTTATTTTTCAGTTTTTTTTTCTTGCAAACATGGTCACGTTGTCGTTATACTTACACAGCCAAGAAAATATATTGTAAAAAAAGTTTGTTTTGAAAACAACCCAGTGAATATATTTAATATCACCATCCGAAGTGAAATAATAAAATTGTTAAGAAAACGATTTGTTTAAGTTTCAAAAGAAAGTAATTATCGGTAAAACAATGTAAACGAACTGACCTATTATGTGCTATATAAACTGGGTAGTTTACTAAGAAATCTTACACATACAAAACAACAACAACAACAACATGATTACTATAAATTCTACGAAATAACTTAAACAACAGAAAACAAAAAAAAAAACTAGCACAAAATAAAATAAACACACGACCAAGCAGGTGCCTACACTGAATGATAATAACTACAAGAAAAGAGGATGATGTTATAGGCGGGAACCGCTTAAAACAGCTATATAAGTATCACTTGCTGGGCAAATGATTTGGATTCAAGTTGAAACATCATTGAAAAAAAAGCAACAAAATAATAAAGAATCTTTTCAGGCGCTACAGTGGTGAAGTTACCATCGTGTTTATTTTTTATATATTGAAAGTAAATAAATCGCTTAATTTAATTTGAAAGTGTAAAGTGCTGTGTTACTATTTTGCAAAAAGAGAACTCAATATAAACAGACGTTTATTAAGAGGAATAAACGTAACAATATATTCTTGGATGTTTTTTTACTTAAACCAATTGTTATTAATTGCGATGAGTTTTCAAGAGAGGGCCAAGAGGCTCATTGGAAAAAGCAGGTATCCAACTCTATTGATTTTTAAGAGCATCACTGTTTTATCGTTATTGCAATGGTAAGAGCTCTAAAGAAATAAGGATTCTTGTTCCCGTTAATCGCATGTTTATGCTTTAAATGAATCGCGCTACGCACTACAGGAAAAATTCGTTTTTAAACAGAACGATTCATATGTGGAATGAACTTCATCTTTCCAGTCACTTTTAATGTAGGAAAATTCAAATCGAATGTCCCTCTTTCGTTCTCCTTTTAGTCGAATTTCCTAGTTCCAGTACAATGGATTGCATGAACAGGGTTCGTACACTGAGTGCTGGGCGGAGAAAAAAAGTACGGTGAAGTACTTTTAAATTAATAAAGAAAACGAACGCCACACTTTTTGAATTTGCTTAACTAATATTAGCATAACTAGGCTATTTAGTAATTCTTATTTTCTAAAAGAAAGATCAAGTACGCAATATCTTTTCAGTTTTCTTGTTTCATCGGTGCCCCTTAAAAAAATAATGGCAATTAGGTGGGATCGCTCAGTCTTTGTAAATATCTATCACAGACTTTGGTAATTTCCTCTTTAACTGTTGGAATATTAAGATCGCAAAGAATATTTTTATTGTTTATGAACTATGTTTTCAACGGAAATCGTTGAACTGCAGTTCAGACACTTAATAGCTGTTCCCCAAAATTGTATTCCGAAAGTTCAAATTGGTTTTATTATAGCTTTATACAATATTATTTTGTTCTCCATTTTCAATGAAGATTTAGGCCCTAAATGCCAGTACACATGCTGCGATTTTTTGTTAAGTAATTGACGTTTTCTTCTAATGTGCTTTCTCCAAGTTAACCTTCTATTTAACTGAAGTCCTAGATACTTTTTTTCATTTGTGTGTGGGAGAACTCATTCATTTAATTATTCTAGTACACAGTCATTTTTCAGAAGGGTAGACGTCACTTGAACAGAATTTTTCCCAGTAAGTTTAAATATATTTGTAAAGTATTATACGCTGCTAAGTGAGAGTCATACAAAACCATTATAGCAGAGCCTTTGACAATTGAAGCTATAGCAGTGTCATTTGTTGCTGACATATCGGACGTAAAAAATGTAAACAGTGCTGGCTCTAAAACCGTTTACTCTGGAATGCCAGATTGAATCCATCCAAATGCAGATATTTCGCTGTTGACTCTAATACAACTTTAGTAGGACATAAAAAAGAGCAGGTAGTAATTTTTTAATTTTAAATAGAGAATAAAGTTATAAAACATTCTATACAGTAACATTTTCGGATATGTAATAGCACTACAAAATAACTGCTAAGTAAAATAACACGCATGGGAACAATGATATGATAAGACAGGGAAATTGTCAGTATTTTTCTATGATATCTGATTCACAGCAAAAGTTTCTTCGCTTATTAAGCCTTCCACAATTTTAATCCCTTACGCTGGAAGAAAGATTTTTTCTCTAAACATTGCCAAAGTCGATTATTACTGAATAACCGAGTACAACAAAGTTAAGATTTTTTAAACCAGTACATTCCTATCCTAACATAGACGTGTTAATAAGCAAATAAATAAATAACAAAGAATAAAAGAATAATTTTGATAATGTAATAAAATAAAATTAAAATTATGAAACAATAAGTTACTGATTTAAATATAGCAAACATGACGTACGTAAGCAACATGGTAAATTACAGCAACTCTTCGTTAAATTACAAAAGTGCATAAAGGGAAGCAGTATTAATTGTTAAAAAAATTCACCATACAACAAAGGAAAATTTTATCTAAATAGCTTTAATTGTATTTAAATCCTTGATTATCTTAAAAGGCTAAAGAAACATAAAAATATATGAGCTTTTATAACGCAAAAACATTAATTGTGCGAAAGTTAATTGGTAAAATACTTTGTTTGATACCGCAACTAATCAAAACACACCTCGAGATCTTGGAGGCCTATTTTTTAAAGTATTAAACAATGTGAAGCAAAATTTGGTTATAGCAGTGAAACCTTGCTTTTCCTTTAATGCATGAAATAGTCAAAAAAAGATGATCTGAACATCCCAAGTATTATTAAAGTCTTCGAAATGAATGTATAAGGTGGAAAGAAATACTAGACGATATGTCATTGCTGCCGGTAGAAATTGGGTAAAGAAAGAAGAAGGAGGTTATTATTTTTCAAAAATATAAAATATTACTGTGTTTTATACTGTGAACCTTGGTATGATAAATAGTTGTTAAAATTAATGTTTGACTTACGGTCCTCTTTTAACTAAATTAACGTACAATCTCTCGGGCCAATATTTGTACTTTCATTCACCCTCCTGTTGTTCCGTAGTATCACAGATAGGGAACAGTGCATACAAACAATAGCTGATAAAGAGGAACTGGAATCAGATATAATAAAGTTCATAAGCGAGGGATTAATATTAATGCAAGAGATTCACTCTTTTCGGATACAGTGGTTCAGACTGACAAATACTTAAGGGAAAATAAGGATTTGATTATATTGAACTCTAACAAGGGCAATACGACTATCGCAATGAGTAAAAATGACTATATTTCAAAAAAGAAGAATATTATTGGAGATATGTGCACATACAGACGACTAAAAGATATTCTAATTTAGTGGACAAATTATATAGCTTAAAGCTCATAAATCAATTTGAGACAAATAAGCTAACAACAATGATTGCAGTCTCACTTAGAATTTATGGATTGCCAAAAATTCGCAAAGAGCACATTCCTTTACGGCATATTTGCTAATCGGTTAATGCGCCCTCATATGGACTTAGTAAATATATAATAAATTTATAATTAAATAACTTGATGATTAACTCAATAAATACTGTGAAAAACGCAAGAGAATTTAAGTCTACGGTAGATAACACACAAGCTGAAGATAACTTATGGGCAAGAATAGAGTATGAAAATGGGATCTTCAATATCTCCGGTTATTTGCTGATATTATTACGAAAGAATTGCTGGATACAGTTTTTGGCAGCACGAATGATCACAAAATATGTAGACAACCTATTTGGGATAATAAAAATTAATCAATTTGATAAAATATTAAGGAATTTTAACGCATTTAACGGACAGAGACGACTCACATCTGGGGTTAAAAAATTTTAATTTCAGATTTTATAAGGAGGATTCTTAATACCACAAATTTAAAATTTCACGCGAGGAATGAAGAAAAAATTAGGATCATATTACTCAAAAATGATTACCCACCACAATCAATAAATAAGTTAATTAATTGACTGTGACAGAAAATAATAATATCTCAGCTAAAAGCCTGGACAAGGAACAAACAAAGAAAATCTATAAGGCAATAGATTATATTCTAGGACTATTCGAAAGATTGAAACGTTCGGATATTTATAACAAACAAAAGTATACTTTAGCGATGAAAAAAGAAGACTTTTTACTAATATGAAGTCTAAATTGGAAAAAATGAACAAATCTAATTTAGTCTATAAGATAACATGTTATGGGGACGTTCTTAGCAATGTCAAAAAGTATATGTTGATACAACTAAGATAAAATTAAAAGCTAAACTGTCATCGCATAATTCCGATTTGAAAATTTTCAAAGAATTGATTCAAAAAATTGCCGTTGCAGTATTGCACTGTGCAATAACTGGACATCAACCAGAATTTAAGAATGTGAAAATATTTATATTGTGTGCAATTATATATTTATCTGTGTCATATATTTTACACTTTCTTAATCTTTCTGATATTCCAGGAACATAAGTTAATGATTTATAATTTCTTGGCTCTGCCGTAGAATTTCCTAAATTATGCCTATAACACACAAAACACATTAAATAAATTATTTAGCAGTATGAAGGATAAAATAGAAAAAATGGAAATATCTGATGTAGTATACAGGATACCATGTGGAGGAAATGACCAGGTGAACTGTGACAAAGTTTATATTGGGACAACAAAAAATAAACTTAAAACAAGATTAGCTGGTCACAGGTGTGACCAAAAATATAGGAATATTTCAACACAGAAGACATCCTTATCTTCACATTGTAAGAAATATAATCATTATCCAAAGTTTGATGAAACATCAGTATTAGATATAGAAAAAAACTACAAGAGACGTTATATGTTGGAAATGTTAGAAATTGTTAATGTACTAAATGTAAGGAGAATAAATTTCAAGACAGACACAGACAATTTAGCTCAGAGTTATAGGTACTTAATTAAAAAACACATAATTTGTTATAATCATTTCATAAGAGAGAATTTGTTATTTATTTGTTATTTCCGTTTCCTTGTTTTTGTATGTTTGAATGTTTGATAATCTAAAATTTTTGTATGTATGTATGAAAAAATATTTTATATGTTTTTGTCAAATGTTTTGAAACATTTTTTTTCAATTTGTTAATAATTTTTTTTTTTTTTTGTTTTCAAAAATTTAAAAAATTTTTCCTGAAGAAGCTTTCCAAAGGAAAGCGAAATATTGAGAAAAAAAATATATAAAAGAGATCTTAAAAAAGAAAAAAGATATTTACAAAACAAACTAGTTTAAAAATTTTTTCAATGTGACTAAACTCGCCTCAATATTGAATGAATGGCTCTAAGTAAAATGAATATTTATTTAAAATATACTTATATACAAATTAAATTTTAATTTAGTATTTGCTTTGATTATCTAACACATTATATCTTAATAAAAACTAAAAATAAACATAATTTTCTGTTGTGGTCTTTAAAAAACATTTAGTAAAATTAATTTGTAACATAAGAACTATTGATAACAAATTGAAGTGCAATCTAAAACTTTTAATAATATAGAACGTGTAAAATTGTGACAAAGAAAAAATTACACAAATCCAAACAAGTTAATACCAAAAAATTTTAAATTCAAATTTTATTTAGGAAAATAAATTTGAAATTCTTCAACTGTACAAAACTTTTTTAAAACAATATGCCGGTTTTCAGTTTCAAAAATCAAATTCAATTACACTAAAATAAAATTTGTTATATAGAATTTCACCAGTTTTACCTGCATTTATAAAAATGAAGATACTTTTAACACACAATACTAGTGAGGGATAATTTGAGGTTAATCAACGGATAAATGATTCAGCACTTTAAATTTTTAAATGGAAATTTGAATTGAAATATCGTGTACTGTTTTTCTAACAATCTTTTCTAATTTTATAAATTAAGTTTATAATTTTTTTTTAAATTTTTTAGCTTAAATTTCTTTTGAGTTAAACTAACAGTTTTTTTGAGAATATTTTTTATAACAAAAAGGAATGTCTGTCAATTAGAATAAAATGTAGATTTCAATAAATATCCATAAAAGAATGAAACATTTTTTTTGTTACTATTTTTTTCATTTCACTAATTTAACATTGGAAATTTTGTTCAGTGTATATTGTCAAGATTTGAATTTCTGCTTTCTGATTATTTTCCTTAGATGTGAGTACCTAAAATTTTGCTGGGTAAAAGTGGAAAATATGATCTAAGTGTTGAATTTTCTTTTATGATTTTGTCTTTTTTTTTTTTTTGCTGTTGTGTATAAAGGGTCTCATGATTATATTTATTGCAATGTAACTCTTTATTTTCTTTAGAACCAAAAGGCTTCATAAGGTACATAGACAAACCAGAATATACTGTATACATTTGTATATTAATGCAAAAGGAGCAATAAATATATTGAGAGAAGAAGAAATGAATTACCTAAAACAATATCTTGTTCTTGCCAATAAAAAAAGGTCTGAAAGAAATTTATATATTCTTAGATAAATAACTTTCAGTCACGTACTATACAAAAATTAAAATAAACATTCATTTACTAACTAGTTTGTAATAAAAGTCCTGCAATATAACAGTTTGTAAATATAAGAAGAAAAAAATAAAATAAGAATAAGAGAAAATTCCGGAAAATAGATGTCGTTGTCATAATTATTAATCAAAAATAAAATGCCAGCTTTGTCCGTGCCTACAGATTTTGAAATGGCAGAGAAGTGTAAAGAATCATTTTGGTTTAATGAATTATTCAAAATAAATAATTTAACATACTTGTGTGCATTAATAAATATGTATTTATGTACATTAAGTAGGTTAATGAAATATGTAAATACACCTGCCATTTGATTTTATTATAAAAATAAAATTTATGCTAAAAATAAAAGCATTTCACAGAAGAATAAAATCGTATTGTGATTTTTTAAATATGCGAACACTTTTAAAGGATAAAAACTAAAGAAAATAAGAAGTATAAAAATATGCACAGTTGTACAAAACAATATAAAAACAAAATAATGAAGGCTTGCGGCAAATAAAATAAAACAATATTTTTTATTAAATATGTTTAAATAATATATTACCAGTGCCCTAGATTTATAAAATATTTGAATTTATGTATGTATGTGGCAAAGTGTTGACAGTTAAAATGATAACAATTTTAAAATTAAAGAGAAATGCTTGTAATGAAACTGGCTGTTATATTTAAAAATTTGTTTGATATATTGAAAAAATGGACAAACAGTTCGATAAATTCAAACATCAAAGTTTAAATAAAATAATAATAATCAATCAAATACTAATTATTGATAATATATTTTTGCTTACATAACCTTTTTTTCCAAGTATAGCGATAAGGAGTAGTTAAAATTAATAAGAAACGGGAACAACTATACACTTATGCAATAAACTCAGAGCTTTTTTACATGTGCAATTATTAGATAACCAACCTAAATTTAAATCAAATGTATATTAAAAGTTTCATTTTATAATCAATGACGCTTTACCCGTATTCGGAAGTTATATCTGTTTACATTAAAATGAATGTTTGTTGCTTGGTAAGTGATAAACTTCTACATCGCTCAACCGAACGTGATGTAATTTGACATGCGTAAGTAATTTCTCCTAGAAAAGGTTCTTAGACTATTAATTTTGTCTAACTCGCCACTAGATGGTGCTATAGAACAAGTTTTTTGAAGCACTATTCTATAACGTTGCGCCTAAGTTCGTTGATTCCGCTTCTGTCAAAATATTGGAACAGCAGCGATACAGCAACATAGTTTTTTCGTTGGCCTTACAATAAAGCTGATTTCGACGGTAGTAGAAAATAATTAGTGATTTTTGCTGTCCTCAATAATAAAAAATTGTGATTGTATCTTTGACAGTGATTATTTATTGGTGAGTCAATTTGAAATGGAGAAGCTTTTCCATTCGAGTTGTTTTCAGTAGTGGATGCCATAGTGCATATTATTCGTTTGTTTATAGGCGTTGCATCATATAAACTTAAACAATTGAATCTTATGCGATCGCTACAGTGTGGCAGTCTCATTGATGAGTAATTTTGATATCAAATCCTTCTTTCGTCACGAATTGTCCGGTGCAGTGATTGTCTCATTCAATTTTGCGTGCGTGTACACGACTGCTTGGCGGGCGTTGACTGTGAACACACATATGGAAATTCGAGCATGATTAAAACATTTTATTCTGCATTTACTGCGAATATTTATATCAGAGTACCGAAGTGTTCACTCACTGTTCATGCATGTGTGAATATGTACATTTCATTTTTTGCCGCTTCTTCTCATACATGTGTGAAAGACTACAAAACATTTTGTTTTTTCTCATTTGTGAATGCGACGATTTATTTTTTTCTTTCTTATGAATAAGTGAAAAAATGAGAAACACACAAGTGTTCATTTTTGAATATTTATAATTTTGACAATTTTTCATAAATGAAAAGATCGTAAAAATTTGTGCGTTAAGCATTCGCGTACATAAACGCACATATTTGATAATGCGCAATTGTCGGCGTATGCAGGAAAAAAAATGTTTTTTTTTATTTCTTTTAGAATATATTGCAAAATTGTACTTTGAGTTAATATGTACCCATGTGTTTTTACTACATTTTACGGTAAACTGCGATCTTAGGTAGACAATTTTTTCACGTTAATTTATGAGAAATTTTATAAAATTTCAACGTTCATAAATGAAAAAGAATATTTATGAGAAGAAGCTTATTTATCATTCATCACATACGAATAAGACTAATAATTCTTGTTGTTCGCATTTATGATTGACCATAAGCAGAACCTTTTTTATTGTTCGCTTATGATCCTGAAAAATAAATATAAAATTTTAGATTTCTCATTTATGAAAAATATCATGAATGTTGATTTATGAATGTTTATAAATGAAAAATTCTGAACCCTGATATGGACGACATTTAATTTCCGTAACTATCCTTCTACTTTCACCACCTGTCGCATCGCTTCTCTGTCCCTTTCCTAAAGAATATAGCACTGTACTTGACTAAATAGGCATTGTTGCCTGAAGTGATACATCTCTTTAAAAAAAAAAAGAATATCCATATGGAAAAAAATGTTTGCGTTCACTGCGAATACCCATATGGAAATTCGAGAATTAAAAAATATTTTTTTCGCTGCCAATATCCATATGGAAATAATACGTAAGCCAAAAGTATAAGGTTTTTTACTTGGCAGCCAAATGCGTAAGAGATATTGTATGTGTATTTTGTTTCATTGCAGGTGATTGCCTTCTATATTCGGACGACTCATTTTTGAAATGCAACGAAAAAAAACCAATATTGGAAGATCAATCAGAAATGCGCGGCAAGTGCCAGCCAGTATAGCTGCTGCAATATCCGCACAGTGATACAGACAACGGGAAACTGAACAATTCAGGTCGTCCACTTTAATAGCTCTAAAAAAGCGCCGTGCAACTACGATAAAGAATACTATCATAATTATTACGCGATGTCGTCATTGGTCCAATAAATAAAACCACTTGCGTTGCAATAAATTAGTTTTATTATCACAAGTTCCTTTCATCATGTAGCAAAAATATTTTTCGTTGATATTCATTAAAATATAGCTATTAATAAAATCTATTATTTTTTCATCAATTCTGTATGACTCATCTTTAATTTTTAACCAGCACTAGCTAGATTCTTGATTACATGCACATACAGGCAGCCACTTTATTATATATAGAGGTGCATAGAGCAGGACAATGTCTGCCCGAGTTCTGCTAGTTTTCGTATAAATATATTTTATGGATATATCATACAGCCTATAAAATTTAATAAGCCCTAAGATAAGCTTCTTTTTCTAGTTTGATATTTAGAACTTTGTATTCCGTTATCTGATATGTATTTATCAGGTGTTAGAATTTTTGTATATTGTAAAATATTTATACAATAAAAAAGATACTTTTCAAATAAAGGGTGGTCTTTTTCGACCACCAATAATAGCTCTGCACGTTTGTTTAATAGCCAAAGTTAAAAGCTTAACTTTAATGATGACTTTGGTATAAAAAATATTACATACATGTATGTCACACATAACCAAGCAGCCATGTGCCAAATTCATGTCGTGTAAATCTATCATAGGTATTAAGGGTTTTAAGTCAACCCCAGTGCTTTCCAATTTAATCTACAAAAAAATATCTGTAATTTCTGTATTTTTAATGCAATATATCAATATAATTCTAATATCACCCTCTGGAAATAGAAATAAACTGTATCTGTATATTATATCTACAAGTTTAAGAGAAAAACCAACATACATACTAACAACATACGCAAAGACACAGTAAGTTTTTTACACAAATATCCTTTTAGTGTATATCAAAAAATGCTATTTTATGACATGTTAAATTTTCAACAATAATTGAAATAGAATAAAATGTACGCATTATATCTCAGCAAGCACATCTAAGCGCCTGGATATTAAACAGTTCAATAGATTCGATGTATACATTAACATAAAGTCATCTTACCTCTTGGTTTTGTATTTATATATACAGGGCAAAACTTTTAAATTTAGTTTAAAGTTTTATTATTGTTGCTGTAGGGATTTTATTTAATTTTTTGTTTTCTTTGAAAATATTTCTTTTATCAATTAAATATTTACGAAGTTGTAAATTTAATTTTACTAATTGTGTAATAAGTTCTAGCTAAAAAAA